>OU343223.1:281541336-281834453 GCA_910596185.1 Chrysanthemum makinoi | reverse complement strand
TTTTTAAGACTTTAAACTCCATTGATAAACATGCATGAATATCTTTTGAAAACAATTGAATGCCAAATAACTTTTTAATTTAATTGAAATCATTCTCCCCTCAATCAATGTATGATAAATAAATTTTATTGAGAGATTGATATTTTGACAAATAAGTCCGATGATTATCAAAAATAGAGACTGAAGTTATTTTTCAAAGCATTAGTTTTCAAAGAGATAAATGTTTAAAGAATCGAGCATGGAATTTGAAAACATGATAAAGTATGGCTCGTTTCTTTCTTTGAAAAGCGGGTTATTACCAAATGACAATAAAACCATTGTTTCTCTTTCTCCCAAAAATATTTTTTGATTTTTTGATTTTTTTTTATTTATTTTTAAGAATTCAACAACAGTCCCGCGGTCATTCTTTGAATGATGCACAAAGACCGAGATATTATCGAACCGAAAAAAACATGACAAAAAGACAATATTTTTGAAGATTTTTCGAATTTTTCTGATTTTTATGGATTTTGAAGGTTTTATAATTTTCTATTTGATTTTTGATTTTATAATTTTGATTTTCAAAAATATTTACAAGAGATAGATGAAGATAGACCTTTTACCTCGCTTCCTCCCGAAGACGTTTGAGTGTTTCGGTTGAAGGCTTTTCAAGCCAAGACGGGGAAGAATAAACTCAAAACGTTCTCTTGGAAGAGCTTTGGTGAAGATGTCCGCTAACCGATATTGCACCTCACAAAATAGAGTTCCACCACACCTCTTTCCACTTGTTCCTTAATGAAATGATGTCGAATGTCGATATGCTTTGCTCTTGAGTGTTGAACGTTGTTGCATGAGAGAGCAATAGCACTTTTATTATCACAAGACAGAGGATTTTGTTGAATTCAAAGCCATAGTAAGATAATTGAGATCTCATCCATAAGATTTGAGCACAACAAGATGACATGGCTATGTATTCACCTCTGTAGAGGAAATAGAAGTACTCATTTGCTTCTTTGACGACCCGCTCACAAGCTTATCACCCAAAAACCGAGCACCTCCATGTACTTCGTATTTGACAACCCGCATGATCGATCTGCATAGGCCGTTAGTGACATACCGGTGTCCTTCGGGTACCAAAGTCCCATATTGATGGTTCCTTGGAGATACCGAAGACCCGTTTAACCGCTTCAAGGTGCTTTTTGGTAGGCTTAGCCTGGTATCTAGCACACATGCAAACAAATAACAAGATGTCCTGGTTCACTAGTGTATCCAATCATACTACGATATTTCGTTTGGTCAATCATGATCCCCGAGTGGTCCTCATCTAGTTTGGTTCGATCAATCATGGGGTGTCAACAGGGTCACTTGAATCAAATCCAAATTTCTTTAAAATCTTTGTTGCATATTTAGATTGATTTATGAAAATGCCTCCGTGACTTTGTGAAATTTGTAATCCCAAGAAAAATGACATTTGTCCCATCATTGACATTTGAAATTTTGAACTCATTTCATTAGAAAACGATCACATTCCATTGGGTCTGTCGAGGCAAAAATAATATCATCAACATAAATTTGAACATGAGTTAAATGTTTGCCGACTTCTCGGTGAACAATGTAGGATCAACTGCCTTTCAATAACCGTTGATAGAAGAAACTTTGACAAAGTGTATCATACCATGCCCTTGGAGCTTGCTTTAAACCATAAGAGCCTTCTTCGACGATAAACGTGAGTAGGATGCTCTTGATTCACAAATCCTTCGGGTTGGTCGACGAGACGACTTCTTTAAGATCTCCGCTCGAAATGCCGTCTTCACATCCATCCGATAGACTACCATGTTCTTACTAGCAAAGATTAGCCAAAAGACTGATTGCCTCGATTCGAGCCACAAGAGCAAAAGATTCTTCAAAGTCTATACCCTCCTCTTGACGGTATCCTTTAGAATCGAGCCTTGTTCTATAACACATCACCATGCTCATCAAGTTTCACTTTGAAGATCCATTTTAGAGCAATAATCATAAGGACGTACTAACTCCCATACATCAAGTCGATCAAACTCATGAATTTCTTCTTGCATGGCATTGAACCATTAGTCTTCATTCATGGCGGTTTTAACATCTTTTGGTTCGATCTTAGAGAGTACGGAGTTGAAGAAGCACCATAAGGCATCGGTTGCAAGTTGTTTCCGGTTGATACAGGACGAGAGGGATTTCCAATGATGTTGTCTAATGGATGATCGTGAGTCCATTTTCTAAGGTGTTCATGTGGCGTTGTTGAGGAACCGAGGTAGCGAGTCGATGTCTTCAAGAAGATGGTTCTGATGATGATTCGTGAGTAGCAAATATGTTTTCAAATGGAGCATCTTCAGGAGTAGCAAAAGGATTAACTTCATCATTGATGCCAGGAACATTTCCATGATGTACATTTGAAGAATGATGATTTGTTGATGAGATCGAAGGATCGCCAGCAGCTTTGACTTAAAGATATTGAGACCAAGGATTGACTTCATTCACGTGAATATGAGCATTTCTGTTGAGGGATCAACACCTCATTAGTAATTGAATCATAAAGTTCATCAAACATAGGATCAAACAATTTCTTTAAATCATCTTCGGATGGAGGTACATATGGAGTTTCTTGAGAAGAGTTTGGAACAAGGGATGAACCAATGGGACTGCTTTTGAAGTGCGGGTCCGAAATGGAGTGTCCAGAGCCATTTGACCCGTACCATCAAACGTAACGCGGAATGGTTTCCATGATATTTCGGGTTCTTTTGTTATAGATTCGGTATCCCCTTTTGTTTGGTGCATATCCTACAAATACTCCAATGTCAGCTTTAGCCCTAAGTTTCTCTAAGTCTTGACCCTCATTAGTTGGATAACACAATGCACCAAACACACGAAGGAAAGAGAGATTAGGTTTTCTGTTGTGGACAAGTTCATATGGTGTCTTTCCATGAACAAGGTGGAATCGTGGAACGATTTTGTGTAGCATGCAAAGGGCAATAGCTTCAGCCCGGAGAAACATTGGAACTTTTGAGTAAATCAAGATTGTTCGGCGGCTTTACAAGAGTTCGATAATTTTCAACTACACCGCTCGCTGAGGAGTTCGTGGAATACTTCTTTGATGGATGATTCCAATGCTTTCATAGAATTCACTAAGTTGTTTGTTAACAAACTCGCCCATTGTCCGTCCGATAATTCGACGGTTTTGTTAAGTCGAACCTGCACTGCTTGATGAGTTTGATGATGATATCAGGAGTTTCATCCTTTGTCCTTAAGAACTTGACCCATGTGAATCTAGAGTAATCATCAACTACAACTAACACATATTTCTTCCCAAAGATATTTTGCACTCTCATTGGTCCACATAAATCCATATGAATTGTATGAAGAACTTCGATGACAGAGTTAGTAGGTTTGGGTTTATGGGCATACTTGCTTTTTCCCAATTGACATGCTGAACAAAGATGATCCTTTTCATACTTTAGTCGAGGTAAACCTACAACTAAGTCCTTCTGGAGAGATCATTGATGGTGCCGAAGTTCAAGTGATTGAGACGTCGATGCCATAACCATGACTTTGTTTTGAAGCCTTTGACAGCAAGCAAATTGGAGAAGACTTCATCATATCTTCTATAGAGATGGTGTAAAGATTTGAACCACAGTTCCTTTTAAAAGCTTACCATTAAGATCTCTAACAAACAAGTATGTTTTCTCAAGGCTACTTCTAGATCGAATCACGAATTGACCAAAGAGCATTATGACCAAGACCTTCCACATAGTAATCTCTAGATAACACTATCACTAACAACATAATCACCATAACCCATAATTGCACCGAAATGATCATTACCGATCTAACAATCTCCGATGAATTTGCTCACGAGCCGCGACCGGTCCGGTCATATGCTTGAAACGTAACGAGTCCGTGTACCACGTAATCGATTTGAACGATCTGCAGTTGAACACGTACAAGAATGGATAACTGGATAATTGGGATCCCCATGCAAGAATGAATTCCACTTGGTTAGTAACAAGAATTGGAACACCCACATCAAAATAAAACATCCATCGAAGTAGAAGCAATGGAATCATTGGGAATAGATGCAATGTTGGTGTTCAGATTTGACCTATTCAAAGTATGTTCACTACTTAAGGGAATAGTTCTACCAGTAGGCATCCATTTTCTAGTGGGCATAATCTTAGCAGTTTGAGAACAAAACTGATTATTCTTATGGCCAAAAGGTATCCAATAATAACCTATCTTTATAAAAGTTCTTCCTGTGGGTTTCCATCTTTTCTAACAATTTTCGCTTTTGCCTTTTTGCCTTATTTGCACGATTATTAGCATTAACAATTTTAACTGGGCATTTGACAAAGATTAGACAAAGCATTCACACCACATTCATGATTAGCAACAGAATCAAGCAGACATCATTACAAGGTTTGCAAATAGTATCGTAATTCATTAATTACAAGACGCTAAGGCTAATACTAGAATCAACACGATTCGTTTATTCAACTCAAGCTTAAAGTTCCTAGATTGGTCTTCTACTCTCTTCCAATGCACATTCTTAGCTTGCAAGGTCCTATCATTCCTTGTATTGTCTTGAGACTTTGACCTCGCCGCTTTAAAGTCACTATTTACTCCTGTAGAGGGAATGGGAACATTAGTTGGTTGATCTAATTTTTGCATTCCGAACTTGATGCAAGGATCTAAGTACTAGAAGGCACATTAGTGTATACTTTAAGATCGTGATTTGAGCTTTTGCGTGCACACTAAAGTTCACTTTCTTAGCACTAACATATCCGAATCAACTACTTGAAGGCACATTAGTGTTCCTTTTTTAAGACAGGGCATAGAACGGATTTCCTGCTTGGCACTAGGCATAGAACAAGGCATCACAGCTTTGCCTTTGCACCTAAGGTTAAGGATTTGGGACATGTGGCAATTACACATTCTAGCAACTCTTGAGATCGTTTGGCCGGAGGGCAAACCTAATTTCTTCATCAAGAGGTTTGTTAATGAAATCCTCTTCGACAATCTCACGGAGACATTCTAGACTATCCTTAAGGTGAGCACGGTATTCATGAAAAGCATGTTCATTATTCCTAAGATGAGGAGGAATATATTTAATCACCAGTTGTATTTGCAGTCTAAGGGTGACTTTGAGACAACATTCTTATTGAAAACAAGTGGCAGCCCATTTCCGACTTCGATTCTCAATTTCCTTTTGTAAAGACCTTATTTTTTCGTTGTTTTGGTCACGGGTGACTTTTATTGAATCATATAACTCTTTAAAATGTCGCTTAACTTTTTCATTTTCTTCTAGAAAACTCTCGCTTTCCTTTTGTAAGGCATCAACTAAGTTTTGAAGATGAAAAGTTTGAGAATTTCGAGAATCTAAAGGAGGAGGGATTTGGGAGCCTTCATATTGTTCGCTTTGACCCTTTAATGAGAGAGAGCTTTCAACTTTCGATCGTGTTGCAATGAGCTTGAATCGTTCATCACGCTTGTTAATTTGAAAACTGCATCAAACTCGAGCATCCGAGGATGTCTTGATATTTGAAGTTTTAACATTTTCTTTAAGATGTTGATATTTTAGTTGTAAATTAAAATGCTCAACTTCCAGTTAGAAAAATGTTTAACCAAATTGTTGTGATCATCCAGTTCAATTTTCTCGTTAGAATTAGTTTTTTCAAGCTCAATGACACGATCATGGGAGACTTTCAAGGCCACAGATAGTTCATGAAATTTGGAAGCATTAATAGATTTGAAGCAGTTGAAAAGATATCTTGAGCAACACATTCAGGAATAAGAGTCTCATTTAATGTATGCAAGTTCTTCCTCTCAATCTCATTATATTTTAGTGCACGCTCATAATCACTAACTTCAACTACCATTGCATCAAATTCCTTTTCCATTCCCTTGATATCGTTTATCCCTTTTAAGACTCTCAAAGTGATCTTTTAGAAGTTTAAAGAAAGGCATGACCTCTGTTAAATAACATTCTTTCATTTGCTCAAAACCCCTTTCTCCTTCCGTTATACCAGTGGGTGTGATCCTTTTCTTGCAAGTTTTCTCAAAATCAACAAATAGTTGAAATATAACATATTGGCTAATTAAGGTCTTGCTTTTAGTGGCAATTTTCCTAGGAACAAGATGCATTGGTGTATTGGAGGATACACAATGCTTCTAGGCATTTTCCATAGGGAGGGTTTGTTTCAACAATATTTTCACTTTTGCTTATCTAAATCCTTTTCCGAAAACTTGTTCGAGTCAACAATGTCTTAGGCTTAAACATGTTCAAGGAAATCCAGTTTTCCTTTTTGTAGTCATGGGGAGTGATAATTATTTTTTCTCTTTGCATTTAGGATCATCTAATTTTTTGTTCATCCTTTCCCTAGTGACTTCATCTCGATTTCTTATCCTCCCCGCACTCAACGCAACTAGGTTTCGTTTAAGAATCTCATTGCCATCATAGATCACACTTTGACGCTTGCTATTCTTCCGTACTCGTGGTGGGTTTATCTATAATGGGGAACACTATGCTTATCGCTTAGACTCTATGTTTAGTGACCATGTAGCTGAATGGTGTTTCCTTGTATGTACAACTTGTTTTCAAGTTTGTTTTTCAAAGTTTTCGATTAGAAAAATTTCTCAAGAGTTTTGATTCCTTTGCATTAAATTCTTGCTTAAGCATTTTCACATTTTCTTGAAGTTCTTGTTTTTGCTTAGCGGTTTTAGAAAGTTTTTCTTGCAAGGAATTTAATTCTTGTTTCAATACTTCTTCTATAAAATTACTTTTTCTAATGATCAGACGCACTTGGTCATCCATTTCCCGCTCACGAGTGGTCAACTCAAATTTAGCACGTTGTTCATAAATAGCAACACGTTCTTTATAGGCATTTAGTTCTAAATTACGAATCATCGGCACATGCAAAGGTATTCATCAAAACATAGTCATTGTTGACTGCAGAAGATGCATCACTTGGTACACCTTCACTTTCACTTTGTTTCACATATTGATCATATGGGACAATATTGATATTACCCATATTTTCAATATTTGATTCAATAGTTTCAGTTGAATGTACTTTGTCATGCATCTTTTGCACATCAAGATCATCGTATAGTTTTAATACCTCCGAGATGAGTTTGTCTTGGGATGGGCCAGCTAGTGGTGAAGAAGAGACCTTGGGAGAAACCATTGGAGAAATGCTAGCCATAAAATTGTGTGTGCCGTAGGTCCATCATCCACATCGAGTCGATGCATCACATCGACTTGAAAGGCATTCTGATGATTGTGACCTATCTCCCCTAATAGGCTGCCATCCACATCCGCATCATAGGTCTTGGCATTGCCCTCACTAGAAACAAGAATTCCTCTTCATCCAAAGCACCATTGTCCCGAGCTTGTACCGCCAGCATCTTATCTCTCGGTAATCAAGATTCCGTGGACGCTGGAGATGTGCAGTTCTTGCAATGTGTCCTCACCACCACGCTTATAACATTTGATTGGCTTAGCTTGACCTTGGTTACCATTCCTTCCTCGATTCTCGTTGCCAACATAACCGCTACCAGCTCCACCTCTTCCCTGATCATACTGTCTTTCCTGAACTGGTTGCACCACCATCCTTCCATCTTTAACAAAGGGCTTGATTGTGTGGGTTAGATGTTGCTCAGGTTGTTGTTGGTTTGTGGGAGAGAATTCATGTTTTGACTAATCATAAGAGCTAGTTGATTAATGAAGTTACCCACGGTGCATCAAGATCAGCCTTGTTTGAACATAGGATCAGGAATGAGTTTGTGATTACCATTACCCTAGGGTATGACTTGTGATGCTTTGGTTGTGATTCCGATGTTTGTAGAAGGCGTTGAGTCATTAGACGAGCTTGTCTCTCCCTCGGTTGGTTTTGAATTGAGAATCAATTTTTCAAACATAGCAAGTCTCTCATTCTGAAGGAGGAAGGCATAGAGTTGCTCATAGTTTGTATTCTTCAATCCTTTAGTGAGCTTCACAAAGGTGACAAACTTGTGCCATTCGGGATTCATGTTGTTCACAAATTTTGAGTTCAACAGAATGTTAGGCATAGTCATTCTGATGTTCCTCATGTCATTCACTAACTTATGAAATCTCACATAGTACTCATAGACACTCTCATCCTGGTTTCATCTTGACGTGTTCAAATTCGTCATAGAGTTGGGATTCTCTGTCTTCCATAGTTAATTCTCAACCTGAGAGAAGCATCTTAACATTATCCCATACGCCTTTGCATCGGTTATGATTGATCACTTGTAGATGTCTTTAGGAAGACCTTGAAGAACAATGTTAGCCCTGATATCACAATCTCTTTTCTCCTTATCATCAAGCTCATCATACATTTTAGGTCTGTCCATTCCGTAAAACAGAGTACCATCTTCATTTGTATCAAGTATGTCTCTAGTCGTCTCAACTCGATATGGTCCTTCATCAATGGATTTGAGAATGTTGACACCATTTTCCTTTCCAAGGCAACAATCTGATTCTGAGCCCAAGAATCGTAGTCAGCCTGTCAAGCATGGGTGGACAGTATCCGAGCCACCTGCTTGAACATCCTCGCAACAATGGAGATGACTAGGAACGTTGGTAGACATGTTTACGCTTATAACGGGATTTTATAACTCTATGATTAAACCGGGAAATAGATTCTTTCACGGATTTTACTAAATCAAGAGAAAACCGTAAACAATCACTCAAGTCGCTAGAAGATAATGCACTAAGTCGCTAGAAGATATAGCACTAAGTCGCTAGAAGATAATGCACTAAGTCGCTAGAAAATAATGCACTAAGTCGCTAACGCTAATTAAGCACACCACTAAGTCGCTAGCGTCCCAAGTCGCTAGACAAATGCAAGTCGCTAAGTAGTAACTCGCTAAGCCTCAAGTCGCTAGCAAAATTTTGGCGCAATTCGCACTCGTCGCTAAAGATACAAGTCGCTAAAGAGCACCGCTAAGCCTCCCAAGTCGCTACCACTGTCAAGCACCGTAGGGAGAGTCCACTACTTGTATTAAATCGCTAGATCTAAGTCGCTAGGTTTAAACCGTAACTCGCTACAAAATTTGTAAAGCAAGTCGCTACGAAGAAACTAATCCGTGAAGTAAGTCGCTAGCATGAAAACACCACATAAACATCACTTTTCAATCCAAAAACAACCCAACCAAGATGATTCAAGCTACCAATGAAAACCTAAACACTTGTGATGATTCTAAACATAAAAGTACTAACAAAATCCAACCTTTAACACAAGAAATCAACCAAATGATGCAAAAACCACTAAACTTTTTCAAACTCAAAACCACCTAAAAACCACTAGAAATCCAAAGATGTGCAAGATATGATCTAACCATGGCTCTTGATACCAATTGTAAGATATAACTTTTCACATACACATCAAACCATAACACAAAGTAGCATAGAGATGGAATTCTAGAGAGAGAAAGAGGTTTAGGGAACTTAGTGAGAGAAAGTGAAAGATATTATTATGAGCTCCAACTCTCTACCTTGGGAGGTAGAGAGTATTTATAGTCTTACATAAATCGCCACACAACGGCTGTGGATCGCATACAAGGGTAAAGACCCGTCCGTCCTCCACGGTGTTACTTAACTAAATACTACTTAACACAAAATAACTACGACTACGAGCTTTCTAACGATTACATATACTTGAGGTGACCTCTTTAATACTTGGAATTTCTAATTAACCTATGACCCCTAACCCTCCTCATGTATCTTCATCATCGCATTCATCCCTTCTCACTTTCACCACCACCATCCGTAAGAACAACCAAATCCACATCCAAATCTGCGGAAGAAGCCAACGGACTCTTGATTTCAGTAGCAGCACAAGGATCGCTAAAGCTATCAAGGTGTCGAAGAAAGACGTGTTTTACAAAAGTTTAATTTCTCACACTGTGTTCAAGATCTTCATGACGGTAATGACAAGATTTCACTGAAAAGGGAGTACATCCGAAGTTCATGCAACGGACTTCAAAGGGAATGAACGATGATCAAAGGTTACACTCAAAGTTCCTTCTTGATATCGTTCCCGTGTGACAAAAGAAATGTACACCTAAAACTCTATCCGGAATCTATCAGATTTGGCTAAGCAAACTATGAGATCAACACCATGCAAGAACATCAACTAACTCGACCATAATATTCTGATGTCGAATTGGTTTCTAGGCTAGTATCTCAAATGTCTAAACGAGAACATTTACTTTCAATGAAGGTAAATTGTTTGAAGCATCATTGAATAACTCAAATCAAAGATGTACGAGTAGTTAAGCTAAGTTACCTAAACGCCCAACACACAGCATAAGGATAAAACGACTCCAGCCTAACAAAGTAGTCTGGAGAACCATCATCTACGCACCACCACCTCAAGGACCACACCACCAAGACGATCTCCTCCTCGCCCTCCTCTTCGGACAAACCTTAGACCTGAAGTTACCACCCAAGTATGAGAAAAACCTATGATCACTTTGAGTATACCGGTGGTGACAATGAGGAAGTCCCTGAGCCCCAACACCACTTCTCCCGCTTCAACAAAGAAACCATCATCCTCATCAAGGCCAAAGAAGAAGAATAAGTCTCCTAAGGCTAATGTCATCTCATGGTTAGACAAAGATGACACCGAGTTTGATTGGTTCTTCAATTTGTTGATGCCACCCCGCTATGTTCATGATCTAGATATGATAGAAGGTGCACGTTGGAGCATGCTAAGTTATTGCAAGAGAAGTTTCATGTGAAGAAGATGACGAAACGAAGTAGACGATCAAGAATGAAGCCTTTCAACCTCAAAGACGTCTGGAAATAAGTATTGAAGTTTAATATCAACCTTGAAAACATAGCACGAGCCATGTCTACCAACATTGATTGGCTCAACCCATAAGCAAACATTGACTTCACCAAAAGAGACAACCCTCCATACTATATACCGGGACCGTCTACACCTCTACCAACAATACAACCGTGATCAACCTAGGATTCCATTTTCGCTACTTCTTCAACAAAGATTTGGACTTCTTCCACACGGTAAAGGCGTACAAAGTTGTCACGCTACATCACTTACACTTCCATTCCCAAGTATACTCCAACCGCATAGCCATCGAAGAAATGGATACCCACATGTTTTCCAACAAATATGGAATGCGATGACATTGATGAATACCGGATTCATCATTGGCCAAAATGCCGAATTTAATCTACTACAAGAGTCGCCAGGTTCGAAAGTCTCATGAAGTGTTCAAAGATAAGGGATCGTGGGTTAAGTACATGTCACCCTTTCGCCTAAATGGGATTACACCTTCTCAAGTCTATCGTGGTCAAAAGACAAAGATGAAAGTGGACTATGAATTCGTGAAGCGGACTTCGTAACTTGTCTCAACGACATTGAAGATCAGATCTTGCTAAAGTACAGGGAAGAATGAGACATTTCGACCGAATTCAACGCGGAATACATCAAGTCCTTGCTCATATTCATCAAGCATAGTGATCCAGAACGTAGAAGATTTACAACTTGTTGTTGAATCATATCGCACTGTCAACTTCACTGCATCTCCTAGAAAACACCCTACATCAACCAGCCTTTCACAATACACTCTCACCAAAGAAACCATTCGTAGTTTACCTAAATAACTACAACGCGAACGCTGATGCTAGAGATCTTCACAAGTTTGTGGATCACACATGAAGATGGTGAGGGATGGCTTACGAGGTTAAAGGAGATACACGCAGCATTGGGTCTCCAAAGCGATGGAATTCTCGTGATATTGTGATGTGAAGAGGATCATCACTGAATTGATGAAAAGGTTGCGCCGATGGGACCAGCCGTAACTCTAGAGAGCTTCAGAGGGCGTCGTCTTAGGATTACTCTCACGTGCTATCAACGCCTCGTTCGCATTCCTGGAAAGATTGATGGACTTCCTGGTACCCCTTAACCGTTTAATATCATATTAATTTTACGTGATTATTTAATGACTATGGCTTGTGCACACATTACGTTGTACAACCCGTTCTATATTAAAAGGACCCCTCAGAGTACGCTTCGCTGCCACAATCCTTATAAAGGAGTTTAAGCTTTACTTTTTGAGTAAAACCTATCAAATTTTTTCAAAGGTTTTGCTCAAAAGAACAAGTACCCCTTATGATTTCCAAAACCTCAAAAAGTTAAAATCACTTGTTGAGGGGGGAGTATTTGATCCTTTGTTCACAAATGTTCTTAGTGCTAATCTTCCGCTAGTACCGAAATGATATATTTGATATCAAACCCTCATCGTACAACATCATACATTTTTAAGGGGAGAAATATTATGTGACAAGAAATATGTTGTGTTTGCTATTGAATCCTCATGTGAAAAAGACTTCAACCCATGAATTGGACGGATCCTGAACAAATACATTGAAAAGATTGCCTTTCCAAGACTTATCCAAGTAAAATTGTACCACCGAGAAGCTCTTGATAGACATGAACTTTGACGGGTTTGACAACTTTTCTAGATTGTCCACATCTTCAAGGTAGTTATTAGAGCTAGTTGTCACCTAAAAAAAGTCGGCTCTTTTAACTAGGAACGTAATCAGCAGTTCATGGGATTGTCATGAGTCTATCAATTTAAAAGTGCGCGCTTCTTCTTACTATGCGATTTCTCAAAACTTTAAGCACGCGTAGAGGTATATCTCTGAAAACAAAACTCTTAAAGTGTTCAAACATGTTTTTTTCCCACAAAACACTTCTCGAGAGATTTTCTTGAAAAATGGTTTTTAAGTAAATGGAGTTATAAGGTGATTAAGAATCCATCCTATGATCCGCCAGAGTTCTAGGGATCTACCCAAGGACACTACTAATAGTTAGAATTGAAGTCCTTTAGTTATGATTATAAAAAGGAGAAAATGGAATCAGGAGAAAGAAGGAGTTGAAGAATCAAAAGAAAAGCAAAAGAAAAGGGTGAAAAGAAATAGCCCTCCGCATTATTCAACCTAGGGCGTAATAATCGGTTCAATTCATATGCTACTGGTTGTCACTTGATGACACCGGTATTGAAGATTAAAAGTCGCCATGGACCCAAAGGGACGATGCACTAAACCTTCTTAGCCACTCAAGTTTCTCTCAAAACAAGCTTGTTTCATTCTCACAGGGAACCCTACGAACTATCGGCTTCTTAGAGATTGGCCGGTATTGAAGAAGGAGACCCTTCCTAGTCTCCTCGTGAAAACCAAAACGACTATTGAGTCTAGAACAACGAGATTCATCAAAAGATCTCATAGGTAACATTTGATTTTTTAATCACTTGTTGTTCAAACAATAAGAACAACAAAGGGTAATGCTATCGAGTCCTGCCACGATCCTAGCAATCATGTCGAGAACATTTATGAGAGGTTCACAATTGTGATCCTCGCTGATTGAATGGAAACTCCCCGCCGTGGGTCAACTTCAAACACCACAAACAGGTCACTTCAAGAACTCCCCGTGGATTACGCTAGTGTGTCTCAAATGGTCTACGCTGGGTGATGCTTGGTGTACCTCAAATACCATTCAACCGCATACCTCTGCGACATCATATTCAATTTGTGGGACTCGGACCAGAACGGCCTTTGTGAGAATTAGAGTTGTGTTTTCACACTATGTCATATCACTCTCAAGTTCAACTTGTAAGTGCTCTAACCGCTTATTACTAATCGTTTTATGTTTTCTCTTATGGAAGTTCGAGCGACCTGACGGCAGTATTCTCCACATGCCAAAACCAACAACAACACTAATTAAAGTTCTCTCAAAACAAAAGTCTCAGAGGATATTGATTTCACAAACACTCAAACCATGATCAAAGTATGATAAGAATGTTGAGAAATTCTAGTGAGAGAAAGTTAGAGGTTTAGGGAACTTAGTGAGAGAAAGAAAATATTATTATGAGCTCCAACTCTCTACCTTGGGAGGTAGAGAGTATTTATAGTTCACATAAAACGCCACACAACGGGCCGTGGATCGGCATACAGGGTAAAGACCGGGTCTCCACGGTGTTACTTAACAAAATACTACTTAATAAAATAACTATGACTACGAGCTTTCTAACGATTACATATACTTGAGGTGACCGCCTCTTTAATACCTGGAATTTCTAATTCCTAACAATCTCCCCCTAAGGGAGGTCACCTCAAACATATACTAAAATGACATTGAATACAAACAGATATTACATTAACAATTGTTCTTGCATTCTTGATGTAGTACTTTGTTCCGAAGCTCGTAGTCATTGATTCCACTCATTGCATGTTTGGTTAATCCAAGTGGAGGTCTTTAACGATCCACGGATAATAATTTGAGCCGCTTTTGAGATCATCACCATAGAAAATCTCTCGATACATCCATTGTGGTGTTGGTTATGTGATGTTGTGATTTCGACCGACATGCTCACATTCTGGATCATGATATCTTCTCATCAGAGTAGCGGAAGCTTTCGTTGATTCATGATATTGGCAGCAGGTAGCGTAAGCATGGAGAAATATCGTGAGTCATTGATGCACTAATCATGATTTCATTTGAGATGAATGTGTTAAGTGAGCATGCGGCTATGGATTCATTTCATTCGACACCGCAAACGCCGGGTGTACCGCATAAGACGTTAGCAATAAAGCATACGAAAGTGTCTTTGATCACTTTCGTTGAATTGAGGTACACGCCCCACGGTTCCTCGTTGATCAAGACAAGTAACGCCTGGATCGGTATAATTCGAAGAATTTCCTGATGTGGTTTCAGAATGCTCTAGTCGTTCTCAAACCGAACGCCTCAAAGAAGACAACACGGAGTGAGTGAACCAAATAATTTACGTCCAATGATTGATGAAAAGAGATTTGAAAAACAATCGTGTATTGCTCAATAGAAATTGTTTTTGCAATATAACGAAGGTTTTAATGAAAATCAATTATCAATCATAAAACACCTTTGATTTGAAAAATTAGTACACGGTCGACGTGCTAATGAAAAGAGTTTTAAAGCACAAAGACCGGTTTTCAAAGGTATCCGCCAATCATAACCTGAACTGTGATTGATTCAAAAGATTGAATCGCCCCATTGTTTCTGTTCAGCTTGTCACATGGTTGATCTCAGATAATAGATCTCACATGCCACCTACCAGAGCTTGTTAGATGTTGGCTCCGAAGGCTTTCCATCTTCACATTGTGAATATGTAAACACATCACTCGATGTTCGCAATACCACAAGGAAAATGCGTAGGACTCAAGATATAATCTCTCTTTCCACATTGTGTGAAACAGAGTCTTCATTGAAAGTGTCCTAATGAGATTTATTGATGATCTCGTGGCACTAGACTCAATTTGTGCATATTTGGATCCTATATCGGAGACTAGGAAGAGGGTCTCCTCCTTCAATATCAACAATCTCTAAGAGAAAGTCGATAGATAATGTCGGTTCCCGTGAGAATGAAACAAGTCCTTTTAAGAGGAACTTGAGTGGTTTGGAAAGTTGAAGTGCAGAAGGCCACCTGGGTCCATGACGCCTTGTCTTCAATACCATGTTACCATCAATAGCATATGAATTGAACCCGGTTTCTGTCCTAAGGTTGAATAAATGGAGGGCTATTTGTTTTCACCCTTTTCTCATTCAATTTTTTAATTCTTCACCCCTTCATTACCAGACTTCATAGCTAGAACCTTGTTGGGTTTATTCCAAAGACTAGCTCAGCCTCAGTCCGCACTCTTCCCATATCTCATTTTTCTCCTTTTATCATCATACCTAAGAACTCTACACTAACTAGTGGATAGTCCCTTGGTAGATCCCTCCTGTTCTGGCGGATCATGGGAACACATACCTAACCTTATCGTCCTTATATCACCATACATAATGTAAAGTTGGTCGGTCTTTTTGGTATTGTTCATCTCCCATAGGAACCAATTGAAAACCATTTGAAAATCAATCCAGATACTTATGATATTTTATCAAAGCATTTTGTACTTGAATTGTTTTTGATATTTTTAGAATAAGAGCTCCCCTCAACATGTGCATCAAATGTTTGAAATCGTTTTGCACACGGAGGCAAGAGGAAGAAATTACTTCTTTGATTACCATTTTTCAATATGTGCCTCAAGATTTGAAAAGAGTTTTGCACATACTAGAGGGAACCTGCACATTGAGATAAGTGATCACGTTTCAAATCATAGGTTTAAGATAGATGCTCCCCTCAACATGTGCATGGAAAATTTGAAATCGTTTGTCACATGTGGGAAGAAGAGCATGTACATCCTTATAAAACCATTTACCAAATTATCAATTTAAATCCAATTTAAATCACACATTCTCCCCGATCACAATTATCAAATCATTTGAGATTTGTGATCTCTTATAGATTTAAATTGATTTTGAAAGCTTTTAGGAAGAATTGTGACTTGATTATGAAAGCGCTTTAACTGATAAGGATCGGATTTTAAGACTTTAAACTCCATTGATAAAACATGCATGTATATCTTTTGAAAACAATTGAATGCCAAATAACTTTTAATTTAATTGAAATCATTCTCCCCCTCAATCAATGACATAGGTTGTTGATTGAGAGATTGATATTTTGACAAATAAGTCCGGATGATTATCAAAAATAGAGACTGAGTTATTTTTCAAAGCGTTAGTTTTCGCAGATAAATGTTTATAAAATAAGAGCATGGAATTTGGTTGATAAGAAGGATTTTGATGAACGTTCAAACAAATTCTCAAATCTGAAAACATGAAAAAGCATGGCTCGTTTCTTCTTTGAAAAGCGGGTTACTGCCGAATGACATAAGCCATTATTTTCTTCTTCTCCCAAAAATAATTTTTGATTTTTGATTTTTAAAATTCGAACAATATCTAAAGTCCCGTGTCATTCTTTGAATAACAACATCAAGACCGTAGATATATCGAATCGAGAGAACATGACAAAAGACAATATTTTATTTGAAGATTTTTCGAATTTTTCAAATTTTTATGGATTTTGAAAGTTTTATATTTTTCTATTTGATTTTTTGAAGTTTTATAATTTTGTATTTTGTTTTTCTAATAAATATTTACAAGAGATAAATTAGTTTAAGAGAATGATGAAATGAGTACCGAGATAAAGATATCGCTCAAAGACGTTGTAGAAGAAAGGAATCAACATTCTTAAACTTCGCCACCAAAGCATTCATGCTTCTAAGAAAACGTCTCTGACATGAGCCTTCTCAATTTGAATCTTTGGTAGCTTCCCTCCAAACCGACAAACATCGAATAAAGACCATTTCCCTAAGAAGTAGAGTTGAATACAAAGCGTCTCATTGATTGAAGCTCAAAGACCAATTTAGAACCCCGTCAAGTTGAAACATTGATCGCTCCCTGGTTATCAACCGGATTAACCGACATTTAATCATCACATGAACTGCCAGGCATCCTCGATGTACACATTACTCTTTGAGATTGACCAGTTGTCTATTCAGGGGAACAATATATCAATCTTCATTTGTGCATTCCAGCTTATATAACATATAACCAATCAAAGACATAATGTACACATGTACCCAACAAGAGTAGAGACGATGACATCCATGTAAATTTGAGTCACTAATCATCTCTCATGGATCAACTTCTAAATAATGAATTAGCTCATCAAGTGAACATGTTGTGCATATAACCGGAAGCACTTTATCATAAACCGTATATAAGATGTCGATAGGCGTGATCATCTCAATGCCTAAAAATATTCTTCTTCACATTTCTTCCAATCAACAATGAAGTAACATAAACCAAAAGTCTCTAGAGACCACTTCCCCCAAATAGTTGGAATAATATATCCTTCCCCCAAATGGTTTCGATACCTCGTAATCAAGAAAACATATATCCATAAACTTGAAATCTTGTGAGAAGAACCAAATAGCCCAAATGAACTCGTGGAGAATCAACCTACATAAACTCTCTCTCTCTGACTATCTTTATCAACCCATATGTAGACAATTTGAAGTGACCACCTGGAAGAAAAACCCATATACCAAACTTGAAACTAAAGTCGAATCCCCCGCATTTGTGTCTTAAGCTTGCACTTAAAGATGGAAGAATGGTGTCGAGAATCTATGCTTCAAGCAAATCTTTAAGTACTCACACTCAAACAAGGTATGAGACATTAACACCTCTTGATATTATCCACATCGTCATCTGCATGTGACACTGAGTAAAACAACGTAACTCCTAATAGTGATAAGCTGTGCCTTCAACCATCCACTCCGACCATGGTAACTAGATAAACCAAGCCTTCAACTCAAATTTTAAGCCCAAGCAAGTTATCAAATAAGAACACGCCTTTGTGAAGGTCAACTTCGATCTCAAATAAGTGATAAATGATTAACTCTGAAGTAATCAACTTGTGTCAAATGCCCAACATGTGAATAAACATACAACCGGATGTACATTCACCCACCTAATGAACCGGAACAAATGATGACTCAACATCAATGTATTCTTCCTAAAAGTATTCATGTAGAGACCGACGGAGGATACACCAATAACTTGCTAAAGGAGCGGCGAGGTAGACATTTTCTTTGAAGTTCATGTGGTTGATTTATAGCATGCACGATGTGAGGAACAATAATCCATGAAGATTTGGCAAAGGAATACCAAAGAGTGGATTATTATTCATGAACAATAATCCGTGAAGATTTGGCAAAGGAATACCAAAGAGCGGATCATTATTCATGAGTGCAACCGCAATATTATGATAATCATTATCAACGCCTTGAGGAATAACTGAGATAGGGATTTTTAGTAGTCTCGAGCGGTTGTACTTCTTTGATAATCATCAAACATATCTTGAACTCATGAATCACATATTCTTTGATGATCATCAAATATTAAATAGCATTGTAAATACTTATCAAACATATCTTGAACCAATGAATCCCAAACAATAAATCCCATTTATCCTTAGTGAGTGAGAGTCATCAAACTTTAAGTCGTATAACCATTATTCAAACATCCATCATCATTTAGTATATTCACTCTTCTCCCCCTCATCAAACTTGCATAGGTTGCCATTTTTGATTTTAGCAAGTGAATAAGAATATACATTAATGAATGTAGATCCACTTGATAACTGAATGAGCATGGGAGAAACATGAAGCTTGTTGATGAAGAATGTCGATGAGAATGGTCATAAACATGAAGATTTCTTCTTACGAAGATAAAGCGCGGCATAACCTTTTCTTTTCTTTGAGGAACGGGCCTGAAGTGTTATTCGCGACGCCATAATGATGAAGAATGAGGCTCGATGTGAACAGACGTCATTGTTTAGAGCCCGTTATATATGTTTAGAGCGCCGAATCCAAATACCAAGGGACGACTTGTAATGCACGACCGCTTTGGATAAATGGACAAAAACAGAGAATTGGAAACATTGGATCCCCACGTGCTTATGGGGTCCTTTTGGTTAGCACAAACAATCTTTGAATCAACAAAAACCCTAGGTGCAATGTCATTGTCACTAGGGAGCTGAACTAGTAGTAGAAGCATCGGACTTAGTCGAGGGACATTTTGTGCCTAATGGGATTATTATACCGTTGGCTTCCAAACCTGAACAGGCACTACTCTAGGCATAGTGGGTCTAGTTAAGGGGCAAGGTTTGCCATTCATGAATATTTGACCTGTTGGCTTCCACTGAATTCCTACATTGGTAAAAACCTTCCCTGTAGGTTTCCATGATTGCTTAATCTGTTTAGCTCTCCAAACTTTCTTAACTGGGTTATGAATCTTAGACCTCAGAAATAACACATCACATTTATCATGATTACCGGAAATTAAACATTTTTTACATGTTTGGCAGATAGCATAAGGCCTCGAATTAATTTTAGTAAGCTTAGAGCTAATACTAGAACTAACACGATTCTTTTTGTTCAAATCAAACTTCTTGTCCCTATGGTGTTCTTTCACTTCCTTATCATGATCACTTTTAGTTTCCGTAATCCTATCCTTCTTTGCATAGCTTCTAGGTTTTGACCCGCTAACTTTAGTGTCAATCTTAACATCTAGAAGTAACGATGGTAACATTACATGGCTTCACTACTTTCTGCATTCCTGGTCTAGAAGTGCTGGGATCTGAAATTCTAGGAGCCACATCACAGGTTGCTTGCATGAATTTCGACATGGAACAAGGCATATCAAGGGTCACATGCTTGGCTTTAGGCATAGAACAAGGCTTCACAGCTTTGCCTTTTTCACCTAAGGATTTTGGACATGTTGCAATTACACATTCAAGCAGCTCTTGAGATCGTTTGGCCTGGAGGCAAGCAAACCTAATTTCACTATCAAGAGGTTTGTTAATGGAATCCTCTTCGACAATCTCACGGAGACATTCTAGACTATCCTTAAGGTGAGCACAGTAGTCATGAAAAGCATGCTCATTATTCCTAAGATGAGGAGGAATATATTTAACTGTCACAGTGTATTTGCAATCTAAGGGTGACTTTGAGACAACATTCTTATTGAAAACAAGTGGTAGTTTCCCATTTCCTGACTTCTCAGATTCTCAATTTCCTTTTGTAAAGACGTTACTCTTTTGTTGTTTTGGTCACGGGTGACTTTTGTTGAATCATATAACTCTTTAAAATGTCTTTTAACTTTTCCATTTTCTTCTAGAAAACTCTCGTTTTCCTTTGTAAGGCATTAACTAAGTTTTGAAGATGAAAAGTTTGAGAATTCTGAGAATCTAAAGGAGGAGGCATTTGGGAGCCTGTCATATGGTTCTTTTGACCCTTTAATTGAGAGATTTGGGCTTTCAACTTTCTGATCGAGTTGCAATGAGCTTGAATCTGTTCATCACGTTTGTTAATTTGAAAACCGCATCAAACTCTGAGCATCCGAGGATGTCTTGATATTTGAAGTTTTGACATTTTCTTTAAGATGTTGATATTTTAATTGTAAATTAAAATGCTCAGCCTCTAGTTTAGACAAATGTTTAACCAAATTGTCATGATCATCCAGTTCAATTTTCTCAAATAGTTTGGAATTAGTTTTTTCAAGCTCAATGACTCGATCATGGGAGACTTTCAGGCCAACAGATAATTCATGAAATTGGGAAGCATTAATAGAACAATTTGTAGCAGTGAAAAACACATCTTGAGCAATACATTCAGATATCATATTCTCATTCAGTGTATGCAAGTTCTTCCTTTCAATCTCATTATATTTTAGTGCTCGCTCATAGTCACTAACTTCAACTATCATTGCATCAAATTCTTTTTCCATTCCCTTAATATCAGTTTCTATCCCCTTTTTAAGACTCTCAAAGTGATCTTTTAGAAGTTTAAAGAAAGGCATGACCTCAGTTAAATAACATTCTTTCATTTACTCAAAACCCCTTTCTCCTTCCGTTATACCAGTGGTGTGATCCTTTTCTTGCAAGTTTTCTCAAAATCAACAAATAGTTGAAATATAACATATTGGCTAATTAAGGTCTTGCTTTTAGTGGCAATTGTTCTAGGAACAAGATGCATTGGTGTATTAGGAGGATACACGTTTCTAGGCGTTTTCCAAAGAGGAGGGTTTGTTTCAACAATATTTTCGCTTTTGCTTATCTAAATCCATTTTCCAGAAAACTTGTTCGGGAGTCAACAATGTCTGAGGTTTAAACATGTTCAAGGAAATCCAGTTTTCCTTCTTGTAATCATGGGGTGTGATCTTTATTTTCTTCTCTCTACATTTAGGATCATCTAATTTCTTGTTCATCTTTTCCCTAGTGACTTCATCTGATTTCTTATCTTCCTCAGAGCACTCAACGCAACTAGGTTTCTGTCTAGGTTTAAGGATTTCATTGCCATCATAAAGAACCTTATGAGCATTTCTAGCCCTTTTAATGACCTCTGGATTTGCTTCCTTAACAAGGGGAATGCTATGCTTATCGCTTAGGACCCTATGCTTAGTGATCATGTGAGCAGTCTGAATGGTGTTCTCTTGTATGTACAACTTGTTTTCAAGTTTGTTTTTCAAAGTTTTCAGATTAGAAAAATCTTTCAAGAGTTTTGATTCCTTTGCATTAAATTCTTGCTTAAGCATTTTCACATTTTCTTGAAGTTCTTGTTTTTGCTTAGCAGTTTTAGAAAGCTATTCTTGCAAGGAATTTAACTCTTGTTTTAATACTTCTTCTAAAATTACTTTTCTAATAATTGTACGCACTTGGTCATCCATATCCTGCTCACGAGTGGTCAACTCAAATTTAGCACGTTGTTCATAAATAGCAACACGTTCTTTATATGCATTTAATTCGATATTACACTCATCAGGGGCACAAAAGCGGTGTATTCATAAAAAAATATAGTCATTGTTGACTGCAGGAGATGCATCACTTGGTACAACTTCACTTTCACTTTGTTTCACATATTGATCATATGGGACAACATTGATATTACCCATATTTTCAATATTTGATACAAAAGTTTCAGTTGATAGTACTTTGTCATGCATCTTTTGCACATCAGCATCATCGTATAGTTTTAGTACCTCTGAGATGAGTGTGTCTTTGGATGGGCCGGCTTGTGGTGAAGAAGAGACCTTGGGAGAAACCATTGGAGAAATGCTAGCCATAAAGATTGTGTGTGCAGTAGGTCCATCATCCACATCGGAGTCGTATGCATCACAATCAGAGACTTGAAAGGCATTCTGATGATTGTGACCTATCTCCTGAATAGGCTGCTCATCCACATCTGCATCATAGATCTTGGCATTGCCCTCAGCTAGAAACAACAATTCCTCTTCATCCAAAGCAGGCACCATTATCCACGAGCTTGCACAAGCGATCTTATCTCTCTAAGTAATCAGATTCTGTGGACACTTTGGAGATGTGCAGTTCCTTGCAATGTGTGCCTCACCACCACAATTATAACATTTGATCAGCTTAGCTTGACCTTGATTACCATTCCTTCCTCGATTCGGATTACCAACATAACCTCTACCGACTCCACCTCTTCCTTGATCATCTTGTCTTTCCTGAACTTGTTGCACCACGATCCTCCCATCTTTAACAGTAGCTTGATTGTATGGGTTAGATGTCGTTCGAGGTTGTTATTGGTGTGTGGGAGAGAATTCATGTTTTGACTAATCAGAAGAGCTAGTTGATTAATGAAATTACCCACGTGTGCATCAAAGACATCGCTTGTTTGAACATATGATAAGGAATTAGTTTGTGATTACCATTTCCCATGGGTATGACTTGTGAGGCTTTGGTTGTGATTCCGATGTTTGAGTAGAAGGCGGTTGAGTCATTAGGCGAGCTTGTCTCTCCTGGTTGGTTTTGAACTAATTAAGAACCAATTTTTCAAACATAGCATGTCTCTCATTCTGAAGGAGGAAGGCATAGAGTTGCTCATAGTTTGTATTCTTCAATCCTTTAGTGAGCTTCACAGAGGTGACAAACTTGTGCCATTCGAGATTCATGTTGTTCACAAATTTTGAGTTCAACTGAATGTTAGGCATTGTCATTCTGATGTTCCTCATGTCATTCACCAACTTATGAAATCTCACATAGTACTCATAGACACTCTCATGTGGTTTCATCTTGAAGTGTTCAAATTCGTCATAGAGTTGTGATTCTCTGTCTTCCATAGTTAATTCAACTCGAGAGAAGCATCTTGACATTATCCCATACGCCTTTACTTGTGTTGTGATTGATCAGCTTGTAGATGTCTTTAGGAAGACCTTGAAGAACAATGTTTGAAGCCCGATATCGATCAAATCTCTTTTTTTCTTTATCATCAAGCTCATCATACATCTTAGGTCTGTCCATTCCGTAAATCAGAGTTCCATCTTCAGCATTATCAAGTACATCTCTAGTCGTCTCAACTCGATACGGTCCTTCATCAATGGATTTGAGAATGTTGACACCATTTTCCTTTCAAGGCAGTACAATCTGATTCGTTGAGCCCAAGAATCGTAGTCGTTCATCAAGCATGGGTGGACGAGTATCTGAACCTGCTTGAACATCTTCGCAAAAGTGGAGATGATAGTAGGAACGTTTGTAGACATGTTTCAAGCTCTACGGGATTTTGCAATTCTTTGATTAAACCGGAAAATTGATTCTTTCACGGGATTTTACTAAACCAAAAGAACAACCGTAAGAGACGTAACACCGAAGAAGAAAAAGGTCTAAATGAACAAGTCGCTAAACACACAACTTCGCATAAGCAAGTAACTCGCAAACACCTCAACTCGCTTATTTAATCAAGTCGCTAAATAGCCAACTCGCTTTAGTCTCAACTCGCAACACAATCAACTTGCTTGAACACTAAGTCGCTTAAGTTAACTTCGCTAATGTTACAACTCGCTAAGTAGCATGTCGCTTTAGATCTCAAGTCGCTTAAAGAAACAACTCGCTTAGAACCCAAGTAGCATAAATATCAACTCGCTAAACAGCTAAGTCGCATGTACCAACTCGCTTTAAATAACAAAGCAACTCGCTTTGAAGAACAAGTCAACTCGCAACCATGAAAAGTACAACGTGACTCAACTCGCTTCCAAGTATTATTCAAAAACCACCACTTATCAATCCAAAAACAACCAAACTACAATGATTTAAGCCTTCCAATTCAAAATATAAACACATATGATGATCCTAAACACAAAAGTACAAGCAAAATTCAAACTTTAACACTAGAATTTGTCCAAATGAATCAAACTCTCCTAAACCCTTAATACCCCAAAAACCTTATGAAATCCACCAAAACAAGGAGCATGAAAGATGAGTGATCAAACCATGGATCTTGATACCAATTGTAGGATATTGGATTTCACAAACACTCTAAACCATGATCAAAGTAGGCATATAAGAATGTTAGAGAGAGAAAGTTCTAGTGAGAGAAAGGAAGAGAGTTGGGAACTATAGTGAGAGAAAGAAAATATTATTATGAGCTCCAACTCTCTACCTTGGGAGGTAGAGAGTATTTATAGTCTTACATAAAACGCCACACAACGGGCTGTGGATCAGGCATACAGTGGGTAAAGACCCGTCCGTCCTCCACGGTGTTACTTAACAAAATACTACTTAACATAAAATAACTATGACTACGAGCTTTCTAACGATTACATATACTTGAGGTGACCGACTCTTTAATACCTGGAATTTCTAATTCCTAACAAAGTCAGAATGATTCTTCATCAAAGTCACAGAATCTACAAAGTTTAAAGACTAAGAGAACTACATCAGTACTGAATTCCAATGTCAAAGAGCGTGTGAGCATGTTGGAGAAAGACCTGGAGACACTGGAGCAACGAAGCAGACCTGATGCAGACAACAACATACTATCACTACCACCACAAAGAACAAAGATCAAAGAACAAAGTAAATGATGACGTTAGAGCAGAATACTTCAAAGGAAACAATTTCTCTAGACTGGGGAGATTGTTTGAATCAAGGCAATTCTTCTCACAAGAAAGAAGAATATCAGAAGACGTCAAAGCTACTATTACATCAACACCTTCACCGTTCACATCATCAATCACTAACACTTAGGGGGAGATTGTTGGAATCACTCCTAAACTAGAATTAAAGTGTTAGTAATTAATATGTAATAGTTAGCGTAATTAGGCCTTTATGTTTGTTATTAAGCTAAGGCTTATGTAGAAGGCCCATAAGCCTTAGCCCAAGTCCAATAAGGAAAGGAAGGGACTAGGAGTGTTGCCCTAGCTCCCTCTCCTATAAATACCTTTGTCTAACCCTCACTTGAGGGTTGGTTGTTCATTATCTCATTTCACCTTACGCATAACATTTCTTATTTCATACATGTGTGTGGGTTTAGTGTTCAACCGATCTCTCTTGTCTCTATTTCTACATATTGATGCTTGTGTTACTAATATGGGAACCTAACAAAGAAGTTCCTCAACAGCAATTAGAGCAAGCAACTTCCACTGCTACAACCACTGAAAACTTTCCCACTGCAGAGCAAATGGTTTCCACTGCTGGTCAAACTATTACCACTGCAGAGGAAGAAATTGAAAAGAAGAAGAAGGAGAAAGGTAAAGCAGTTGTGCAAAGTAAAGAGCAACCAAGAAGGAAGGTTTCAAAGAAAGAACAAGCTCAAATTGCTCATGATGAAGAAGTTGCTAGAAAAATCAATGAAGATGAAGTTGCAAACAAGAAAAAGCTGGATGAGATCGAGATTGCAGACTTCATGGAGGCTAAAAGACTGGACAGAATGGAAACCACTGATCCAATGGATGAAAATCCACTATCCACTGTTCCACCCACAATATTCAGAGAAAATACTCCAGAGTTCAGTTATGTACCTACAGAACAAGAAATTGATTTCTTGCTTGCTAATGATCCTGTAGTCAAGAAGAAGGCAATTGACCTAGTTGCAGATAAATCCTTAACTGAAGAACAAAGAACTGAACAGTTGAAGGATTTCATTCAAATGAAGAATAGTTAAGCACTTCAAGATGCAATTGTTTCAGTCAAAAAGGGTCAAAAGAAACCAAGATAACCAACCAAGGCACAAGTTATCTCAAGGATGAAAGATTATTGTTACAGTGTTGGTGGCTGGAAAAAGCACCAGTTCAAAGGGATGACTGATGATCAGGTTGAGGGTATCTACTACAGAGTTAAAAGGCAAGATAGTGATTTCATTCCTATGAACTCTGAAGAAGAAGAAAGAAGATATCCTCATCTGAAGAGAAAAGCCAAAGATAGTGAATCTCAGACACATAAGAAAACAAAATTTCTTTGAAGAACAAGAAGTTCAATCTGAGAAATTCAGCTGAAGAAAGCTAACGGTATGATCGATTGAAGAAGAAGATTTTTATTCTGACCCACTGCAAGTCAGACATCCTGTTGTTGATTGGGAAGTTTACACTGATAGCAATTTTGATCCAACATGGAAGATTACAAGGCTAGGTGGTGAAACTTCATCATTCATTCTGTTTGAAGAGCATATTAAAGCATGTGACAGACATGATCTGGATACACTATGGAGGTTAGTTCAAGAAAGGTTTGATGCTGACAAGCTTAAAGATATGAAGGAAATGCAACTATGGGTTGATCTAAGAAGGCTCTATGAACCAGATGTTAATGATAATTTTTGGAAGTTTGAAGCTCAATGTGTTGGTAATACATGGACTTACTATGATTCATGTGAAGTTCATCATGTTTCTACAAATACTGGAGTGGATGCATTTATGTTTGCTGAGAAAGAATACCCACTCAGAGCTGAAGTTCTCACTGTAATGTTATCTACAACATTAAGGGTTCATGAAGATAATGAGAAGGTCAAAGCTTTGCTACATAGGATTCAAGATCAATGTTCAAGAGCTATTCAGGATTTCAAAAGAAAGTGAAGTGTTTGAAAGAATTCCCAAATCCTTGCAGATGATAAAGATTGAAGAAACTTATTGATTTTTAGAGAAATCATAAGTTTAGGAGAGGATTGTTGGGAATAAAGCTAACAGTTACCACTGATAGGCTTGTGGAAGGCACTGCTGAAGAATGCACTAGCAGTGGAAACACATTACCACTGCTAGTACATATATTACCCTTTGCTATTAGGATAATTGTTATGTATCAGTGTATTGATAAGTATAGAAAATATCTTGTGTATATTCTTTATATTTATCATTATACTTATCTTGTAAAGGACTCCTTGTGTTATAAAAGGATATCCTAGGTCATTGTTTAAGGTACGAGAGAACTCACGTATGCTTCAAGGTGTAACCCTAGTGATAGGCAAGATCACTCGTATTATTCTCAATAATATTGAAGCTTTGTGTTACATTGTTCTCACTTTTATTACATCATATAATCCATCTTCTAAGTATTACTAAGTATATTCCGCGTACTTATTAATATAAATCAAAGTATCACGAACACAAGGTGTGTGTTTAGATCCATCACAATGCACATACTAGACTGAGGGGACTGGATGGTATAGCAGTTCGTAAGGGTAGAAAAAAGCATTTTCGGAAAGGAAAAAAAAGCACGGTGAAATCCTTAGTCAACTCAAGTCTAGTGACATCCACCGCATGCGACAATATCCGCACGCAATAAACATACTAGAATGGGGGGATTTGATGACATGTAGTATGTACAACAGGTCTACTAGGCCCAATACATACTATACGCACACTCTGGGCTCATGCCCAATGATTGCAAACCCTGGACTCAGGTCTAACAATCACAAACCCTGGGCCTACAGTAAGCCCAATGACTAAATTGGCTATGGCCCAGACCTTGAGATGCGTGCAAGGTACATAACGGGCTGAACCTTCAATCGTTAGACCTCTTACATGTGCATCCACGATTAACACAGAACCCTTGTTCGCCAAGGGTCCGTCTCCGGCGACTAACCACTATATGCGATAATCCAGGAAGCTGCAGCGACAAACCTCGCCTATAAAAGGGGCTCTAATCCCCATACAAGGTACAACAACTTTCTCTCTCATAATTACACACACATACTTCTACTTTCCCTCTCAAGAATGTGTACTTACTCTCATGCCGGAGTCTAATCGTGGGGTCCGTCCTCACAATAAGACTAATGGTTTACCTTTCTTGTGCAGGGATCTCATTCAAACTACTTGAATTAGTACAAGACCAACCCGCTGGAAACTTGTCGGCCCCGGTTCGATAAGTTACATTCACATATGTTATCACCCATCGCATAAATTGTACTAACACTCATGATCTTAGAAACAACGGAGCGAGGTCCTGCGTGTAGACCGCAAGACCCTTCGTGCACTTCTTGAATTATGTTGGCGGCTTGCCTAGGTCTGACACAACGGAGCCATGGAGACAAGAAAGACCTTCGGTATAGGTAATTCCCCATGATCCTGTACTACGGTGCTTTGATGCGGACCTTCAGTGCTAGCTTATGATCCTCCGGCAGTATGCCACTTATTAAGTACTCTCTGATCAGAGTCATCCAATTTGAATCCTCTTCCAATATTACGTCAGACACCTCCTTTCGGACGATGGACCTTTCGCCAACACTTGACCAACCTCCTTGGTTAAATGAGCAAATGCCATTGATGCCAGTTTGCTAAGTGCATCTGCCTTTTTGTTTTGGTTTCTTCGAACATGCTTTATGTCGTAGGAAGTGAAACCTTCCAGCATCTCCTTGGCTTTATCCAAGTACTGCTTAATCACAAGCTGCCTTGCTTCGTAGGAGCCCTTGATCTGGTTGGCCACCAGTTGGGAGTCTGTGGAAAACTAAAAGGGGGGAGGGGTTGCATAGTTTTGCCAATTAAAAATTTCTTTTAAACTATTTAGATCGACTTATATCAATCTATTTGGATGTGTGTTGGATGTTGATAAACAATCATATAGAAGTATGTAATGAAAAGATAAGAGTAAGAAGCACAAAACCACAACGCGAGCATTTATAGTGGTTCGGCTACAAGGACACCTTCCTTGCCCTACTCCACTCCCCGAGTCACCTACTCGAGAGTTTGTAATCACTACACGACACCAACTCCTTATGGTGGAGAAACCTTCACAACGTTGCCTACTCTTTTTCCGGTACTAGGTTAACCACCGGGTTCTTTTACACCAAGGTGAACCACACCTACCACAACGTCGCCTATCCTTTATCCGGTACTAGGCTAAGTACCGAGTTCCATTACAAAGGAGGAACTACTACCCAACACTACACCAACGACTAATCCCAAAGGAAACCAACTCCTTATTACAACATCATCAAGGATATCAATATCCTTGGATGTAATACTAATCTATCTTGTACATAGAAACACACCATATCGAATGTACATCTAAGGCACCTTTCACTAATGCCTTTAACTAGATCTTCTAGACACCCTTCACTAATGTCTTGTGACTTGACTTCTAGGAACCCTTCACTAATGCCTACAATACGGACGATCGACACCTTTCACTAATGTGTTCGTCTTGACACTTGAGACATCTTTCACTAATGTCTTCAACACTACACTTCTTAGAAAAAAGAAAAGAATCATCAACAAGAGGACTTCAGTAGTCTTGATGATGAGGAAGCATGGCAACTCATGGACTTAAGCTTGCTTGACTTCAAAGGTGATGATCTCGCCTTTAAGAGGAACATAGAGAATCACACAAAAACAAAACTACAAACATAGATCACTTGGATCTGGGGTTAGAGAGCTTTTAACTCAGGGAGAAAATATGTGAGAAAGGGGTGAGGAACAATGAAGAAATGGCTCACTATTTATAGAGAGAAAATGCCTACTGTTCCCCGGATCCCACGGATCCCTCCCACAAAGGATCCGTCTAGCTTAAAGCTAGGGATCTGTGGGACGCTCCTCTTTGCCCATGGGTATTTTGGTTATGGGTCATGGGTTATAGGTTGATCCATGGGTCTTTTACTAGATACAATGTATCTTATGAGTGCAATGCACGTAGTCAAATGGGTATGGGTCAATACCATGGGTTATGGATATTATCCATATATGATATAAGCATGATGTCATGCAATGGGTTATGGGTCAAGCTCCATGGATATGGGTCATGGACTTTGGGTTGTACCCAACTACATTCAATGTTTTTGGTCAATGGGTTATGATACTTAAGTTTCTACCCATTTATATTACCCAATATACTACATACTAGTTACGTGTATATTTTACCCAAATATGTAAACACTAGTTGTTGTACATATGTAATACTAAATCATAAAATCACTTATACTTGTTTTAGTGTTTTATGTGAGAACTTACGTGTGTTAGAAACTATTAGTTCAAACCATTTACGTATTTTATTTGTTTCGTTAAAATGATTTTACGTTTGTTATCGACAAAACATTAGAAGATCGTAAAATATAAATAAACATTTTTACGGCTTATTTGTATTAACAGAGTCAACAAAAATAACCAAGTCTTCTACCTCCATGTATTTAGCCAGTCAGAGACCTGCTATCAAGGCTTCGTACTCTGCTTCATTATTAGTAGCATCAAATTCAAAGCGAAGTGCATAAGTATACTCCTTTCCTTCAGGGTTAACTAGCATCAACCCTGCACCTGATCCATCGGAGCTGGAGGCCCCATCGGTGTAAAGTTTCCCCCCCTTTGACCGTCTTCGCAGGCTTTTTGTCAGCAACTTTGTTGTCCTGCTTTGGTTCGCAGCTATTTGCCCTTTGACCGAGTTCCTACCCTTGTACTCAATTTCATGTTCTCCTAGCTCGATGGCCCATTTAACCATCCTTCCAGATTTCTCTGGCTTCGAAAGTATCTGCTTAATTGGCTTGTCGTTGAGCGGTTATGGGGTGAGCTTGGAAGTACCTTCGAAGGCGCCTCGCAACATGAACCAAAGCTAGGATTAACTTTTCCAACTCTGGGTAATTCAGCTCAGCTCCCTGAAGAACCCTACTAAAAAAGTAGATAGGGATTTTCTTCTTTTCCCTTTCCACCAACAAAACAGCACTGATGCTTTTGAAGGAATATGCGATGTACATAAATAACACTTCGCCTTTGATTGGGGCGGTAAGTGTGGGTAGAATTACCATGAATTGCTTGAGCTTTTTAAAGGCAGCTTATGCATCCGTGCTCCATTGAAACATCTTTTTATCCGTGCATCCTTTAAGTGTCTTGAAGAATGGCAAGGATCTGTCTGCACCCTTCGATTGGAATCTGCTGAGGGCTGCTAGCTTTTCGTTCAAACTTTGTACATCTTTGAGAGACTTAAGAGCCTGCAAGTCTGTGATGGATTTGACCTTCGAAGGGTTGGCTTTGATACCCTGCTTTGTGATCAGGTGCCCCAAGAATTGCCCTTCCTCTACGCCGAAAGAACACTTCTTGGGGTTTAACTTCATGTTGATGGCGCGAAGCTGATCGAAGGTTTCTTTTATGTCGGAGAGCATATCCTCCTCCGCTCTGCTTTTGATGACCATTTCATCTACGTATGCTTCGAGGTTCCTACCTATTTGCTTATTCACTAGCCTTTGGTAGGTAGCACCTGCATTTTTCAGACCGAAGGGCATCTTCTTGTACCAATAAACGCCTTTTCCTGTAAAAAAGGTTGTTTTCTCTTCGTCCTCTTCTGCCATATGTATCTGGTGGTAACCTTTGTAAGCATCCAGAAAACATTTTAGTCGAAACCTTGATAAGGATTCAACCTTCCAATCAATTTCTGGTAGAGGATAACAGTCCTTCGGATAGGCCTTGTTGATATCAGTGACGTCTACACACATTCGCCACCCTCCATCATGCTTTTTAACCATCACTGGATTGGCTACCCAGGTTTGATACTTCACTTCCCTGAGTATACCTTCTGCTACGAGCTCATCCACCTCCTTGCATGTCGCTGCATTCCTTTCGGGTGCAAGGCTACGACGCTTTTGCTTGATAGGTTCAATGTTCTTGAACTCGCTAAGCTTTTGCTCAGTGCCGAAGGGCTTTCCATCTATGATGAGGTTTTTCGGGGACCCCTGTCATGTCGGAGTACGTCCATGCGAAGACATCCGCGTTAGCCCTTAGTAGCTTTTCCAGTTCTGCCTTAAAGGTAGCAGGGAGCTACTTTTCAATGACCACTGTCTGATCAAGATGTAGGTCGTTTACCAAGATGCGCTCTTCGGCATCACTGCAGCTGAGAGTATCCTTCGGAACCTCCTTAGGACTTTGTTTGACCCTTTTGCCTACATCTGTAGGCTTCTTCGTGTTGTTGCTAGAGAAAACCGTTCCAATACCGAAGGGTGTTTGGAATTTGATTGCAGCATGTATGGTGGAGACAACGATACCCATTTTTTGCATTGCGGTTCTCCCTATTAACAGGTTATAGGGAGATTCAGACCTTACGATCGCGAAAAACAGGGTTTCTGTCCTTTTTAGCCTTCCTTCTCCAATCGTGACCTCTATAGGGACTTCTCCCACAAGCCATGAATATTCCCCTGAGAATCCCACCAAAGGTACCTTCAAATATACTCTCTTCGACCTTATCGAAGGCTTGAGCTTCAGAAAACAATGCTCATAGATGACTTCGCAGGAGCTTCCACAGTCTAAGTAGGCTCTATTCACTTCCCTGTTGGAAATTAAGACTTTGATGATGATGCAGGTTTTACTAACCAGGTTTTAATATTTATAAAGTCTCGTTATACCTATGGTCTACCCTAATGCATTAACGGGCAGTGTAACCGGTCGTGTGTAGTGTAGTATTAGGTAAAACCGAGGTCGTCCCAAGAGCTATGTGTGTTGGATTAATACTAAGTCTAGGTGTCACAGATTTTAAGATGATTTAATTAATTAACTAATAACGCAAGTAAAGGCAAAGGTGTAATCAACAGAGGATAGTGGTGCTAACCTAGTTATTCATCCTAGCTAGTAATGTCTACATCTAATTACTTCCAATTACTTCAGGTGGGGTCAAAGTCGAGAGGACAACATTTGGTCAATTCGCCTAACCTATCACAAAGATGCATGCTTTGGAGAAGTCAAGTGTGCCCTCATAAGTCCAGGTTGTTCCTGGTCCCTAAGCGAGTCATTAAGTGCCGCTACATGCTAGATTTATAATAGTGAGTGCCCGGGCGTTAGCAAATTAAACACTCACCCCTAATTCTTAAGTTCATCCAAACGGTAGGTGATCAGTTGGTCAAATCACACAAGTAGAAAGGGTCGTCAGTTGGTCATATCTTACCCTTCCCGTCTCAGTCTACTCACTTAGGGTCAGTTGGTCATATCTCCTAAGAAACTAGCCTCTACCGTCATTCAAAACTACCGAAACAAGGGTAGCTACCAATAAACTATGCATGCATACACTTAGAAATAATTATACATAAGTAATGTAAACATAAACAAAATAATTAAGGAATCATAACTAGGCCAGCACCAAGAGGTGCTTAGCCGCTCATATTAACCATACAAATCAATTCAATAAATAATGTTACCAAATACATGAATCGAAAGTAAAGAAAAGATAAAATGCTAATGCTTATCGTAGGGGGTGATTTCTCCCTTGGAGATAGCTCCATATGCTCCTCTAGACCTGCCTTTGGCTTCTTACCACGTTCTTTGGTTGTGATGTGTGGAATGGGATGCTTTGAAATGCTGGAAATCATGGGGTATTTATAGGCCAGATCTGGGTTACGGCGTAACTAATAGAATAGTTACACCGTAATCCTCTATTTCTTTATAAAATGCACTAGATCTGCTGGTTACGGCGTAACCTTAGAAGTGGTTACGTCGTATCTTCAATAATTCTTGGTTATGCCGTAGTTTATGAACGAGTTACGGCGTAGTTATCAGCGGCGCGGATCCTCATTTGACCTAATATAGTTACGTAGTAATCTTTTAGGAGAGTTACGCCGTAATCTTTTGATAAGTTGGCTTTCTGAGTCACGCTTTAGTTATGGCGTAATGTGAGAGATGAGTTACGCCGTAACTTTTTCAAATTGAGCATACTATGATAAATCTTTGATAATTCTCCAATTCCACGTCTCTTTAGCTCCAATGCTTGTAATTTACCTGAAAGTGGAATATAATGGAAAACAAGCGTAAATCCATATAAATGATATAAATTACAAGCATTATCAGGGGATATTGACACTTAATATTCAGGATAATTTGATGTTATAAAATATCCCCCCACTTGAACTCTACTTGCCCTCAAGGAGACCTTATTAAATAGATTCCTAAAAAGATATCTCCCATAACCTGGAAAATACAAGTTTACAAATCCCTTATATTAGAATAAAACAAAGCCGAACACCTCACGAAATGGGAACGAAACACTCAAATCTCTCAACTATTCTAAGTGTCAATTTTCGGGGTGATCACTCAATCGCACAGTCATAACATGTATTCTATCATAAGCATGGAGGTTACACAAATCTCCACCACTAGATTTAAGGGCTAAACAATTTTTGAAGGCAATATGGGTAGACACGACAAAGGTTAAGGGTGACTCGTTATTACTAACATGTCACGGAAAAGTGGACAAAATCAATGATACATGACCAAATCCATGGCCAAGACACCAAATATTGCTCGCTGCATCACCTAGACACGCTTCATGACTAAAGGGTAGGATAAGACATGGGATATATAAATGGTGTAAAATAAAAATCAAGCAGATAGTCTAAATCTATAACCAAGTCATCACTACTTACCGTCCGCCCAAAGTTCAAGCTTTGAAGTAAAGAAACCGGATCATGTAATACTAGGTAGATGTGTTATTAGAGGACGTCATGATGTGCACACTACCTTTTCTTCAACTGTTGGCGCAATTACCAACTCAAATCTTCAAATGTGACCGAGGTGGCCTCCTCGATACTAAATCTATATAAAGCTCATAACATAGTGCTTATAACATTGCACTTTACAATATACTAAATAACATAACTTTTTTTTCAACATAAACATAACAACTAACATAATATCCCCCCACTTGAGATGAACAATGGGAATTCGGGGGGTCTTCAATGATCTTTAAGAATATGTCATCGACAAAAGCGTGATTTACAAATAAAGACAACAGGGTAGGCTAAGGTGTATAGGTGTATCGAAACAATATATTGGGTTATCAAAATGAAAGGAATGGCTCAGATGGGTGTATCTAGGGGTATATTGCACTAAAGGTGAGTGCAATAAAGGGTTTCACATGGGGGTCGAGAAGTCGAGGTGACTAATCGATAGACACAATGGTAGGCTTTTTGGGTGATAATCCTATAATATTGCCTTCTTAAACTGAAAAGTCCAAATACATCGAGCTAACTCAACATACCTCATCTATGGTCTCAAAATAATGCAACGGCCAAGTTCTAAAGTTGTATGTGCTCGGCTAAGGTCTAATCTTGTTAGGTTAAGAAAAACATGTCAAACTTTTAAAAATGGCATAATCTTTCAAAATAAACTAGAAAAACGAGGGCAAAATAAAGTTCAAGAGACAATTCTACTCTCGTCCCCCACTTGAATTGTACAAAGTCCCTTTTGTACTAAGCGTTAAATAAAGGTGACGAGAAAAGTAAAATTAGAGCGAGAACTTCCCTGAAATTTGCTCCAAAAAGAAAGAAGGCCCACGAAAAAGAGTCGTGCCTTCGTATAAGCATCCATGAGCAAACTTCAATCCCTGAAATCACACTACCGACAAGCATAATTATAAAAAGAAAAAAAATGAAAAATGAAAAACAAACCTAACTCACTTTCGTAGGAATCACGGTTGCCTTTAGCATATGCAACAAGCCTTTTAAACCACTTGGTGTCCCAAGTGGACGAGTGAAGTCTCATGAGGGTTTACAGGGAACACACCCACAAAGTTCATTTAAAATACTAATACAAGGTTATTGTGTTTAAAATGAAAGAAGTAAAGCAGAGGATAGTTACGTCATATATCTTAGACGGAGTTACGCCGTAACTAAGCAAAACCTGGCATACGCTGCAAGAGTGTAGCTACGGCGTAGCCACTGAGATGGACTTATGCCGTAATTGGTGATGCATCTGAAATTTTCTTTGCAAGGGGTTGGTTACGGCGCAACCACTGAGATGAGTTACGCCGTAACTATAGTCAGATCAGCATATTGCAGCAGCAATCACTCCTCGTTTCCTGCAAAAATGGTTAAAAACACAAAACCCAACAGAAATGGAAATAAAACAAAACAAAGGGATAATTCGGGTTGTTTGCCGAAAGAGCACTTTTCTTTATGTACGAGTCTTTAAGTTAGACTGCGATCCTCAAGGCCTTATGGTGGCCTTTGGCCAACCTCCTCCATGTCCTTCATTAAGTTGTGTCTGACCCACGCGACATTTGTGGCGGTGCGGAGGTATTCTTTAGTCTTGATCTTTCGAATTTTGCAAAATTTTTCATCCGGTCCTAAATGGTATCTAGTGAACTCATATTTTTCGGCTATAATTGGCGGTGGCCTCTTAAACGGGATGCCAAAAAGTTTGCATCTTCTTTTCTCGTGTACTTCATCATCGGGGTCAAAGAACCCATCTTCACCTTGTAGCTCGAGGTAATTAAAATCATCATCGTCGGAATCGGTATCTTTAAGTTGGTTATCATCGAGTAAATTTTCCACGAGCATTTGTTTGCATTCCTCCTTTTCATTCTTCGATGAATATTCGGTGTCATTATTTGATTCTCCATTTGGAACTTCGTTGTTTGGTTGATCTTTACTCATACACCCATTCCATATTTTCTCCTTCGTTAGCGCGTCTATGTTTCCGTACTTGATTCTGATCCAATCGTTGAATCGTAGATCATCTGGCCAAGTCAATTCTGTTCTTTCTGAGTCATTATTCGAGGTCCATAGGAACTTGTCTTCCCCAGGTCTCTCAATGCCGCTTCCCCCGTTACATTCATAATCAAAAGGGTTGCAGGAAGCCCAAACATTTCCATCAGTGGTTTTAATTTGGTCACACCAATGATTTTGAGTTCCTTTGTCATCGTTATCGCCAGAAGGAATATCGTTGATAGGCTTAATGGTCTTTCCTTGAAGAATATGTTTTTCATATTTGAGCTCTAGATTTCTCAATAAGACCGAATTAATTATTGCGTCACCGAACCTTACTGAGTACCAATCTTTGAATGATAGGTCCCCAAAATCAACGTCATGTCTCCCCGATTCATGTAGGCATATCCAAACTTCGTTCTTCACATTGCCCCCTCCGTTGCAATACTCACGAAAGGGGTTGCAAGTCGACCATGCTTGTGTGAACTCATCTTCCGTGATGAGTAAGGGTCTGCAATAATGCTTGTTAGGTGGTCCTTCCACTTCGTTAATCGAGAACTTGGCTAATGTTTCTTCATCGTTAAGTGTAGTCCACATATATCTGTCATCATTAACCCTCTCCTTATCAACCCCTCCATCGCAGGTCTTCCGAGGTTCACAAGAGGCCCATAAGCTGTAACATTCTTCATCGTTAATTGAAATAGCCTTACACCAATGATTCTTCCTTTTAGAGTTGTCAACTTCGGTAGACTTATCATTGCTTGCATCCTGGTTACGCCGTAACTCTGAGGTTTGGTTACGGCGTAGCTCTCTTCTGCCTTCAGTATCATTGTTTCTATTAGACTCGTCGGAGGACTTGTCATTTTCAGAAAATACGGCTTTACATACTGTAGATTTGTTCTTTTGTGCCTCATTTCTCTTTTGTACCTCGTCGCCAAGCTTCCCAATCATAGTTTCCAAGTTTTTTAGTGACACGTCATGGTTAGAAATTTTTCAGCCATTCTTCTTGCTCCTTTTGCCTCTTGGTCGAATCCACAAGGTACTTGTTAATCATTTCCTCCAAGTTAGTTCTTCTTTCACTACGCTCATAATATGGTGGGGGTCCTCCACGATAGCCATTACGATTATCCTCGTAGAATGATCGATTCTCTCCATATTTAGCTTCTTCGATCATATTTTCTTCATCAATGTTAGGACAATTCTTAGTTAGCTGTCCTCGCCCACAGTTTTCGCAGCCAACTTGGATGGCATGAACAGTTTCTTTGATTTTTAGCATATCTCGACTTAGATTTTCAATTTTGCTAGCGATGGCTGCAATTCCGTCAAAACTTCTGCCTTGGTTTCTTTTGCTTCCTCCATCGTGCCATTTTTGAGAATAATCAGCCATTTTTTGAATGGCTTCAATTGCTAGATTAGGAGTCATGTTCGGGATCGGTCCTTGATAGTCCAGCATCTGTTTTGTAGTCACGTTGATTCCTTTGTAGAAGATGTTGACCTTCTGCTGGTTGTTCAGATCATGTGTAGGACATTTGTAAAGGAGATCGTTGTATCTATCCCAGGCTTGATACAACGTTTCATCATCTTCTTGTTTGAAATTATGGATTTCCAAGAGCTGGTTAGAAATCTTCGACGGAGGACAATACCTTTGAATGAAGTGCTTCTTTAGTAGAGCCCAAGTATTGACTGCCCAGGCGGGCAATCTTTCAATCCATCTTCTGGCAGCCCCAGTAAGAGTCATGGGGAATACCCTTAGCATAACAGCGTCATGAGACACACCCAGAATGTTGAAAAGGCTTGCGATGTATAGGACAATTTCAACGTGCTCATACGCATCCTCGTCCATGTTTCCTGAAAAAGGGGTAGCACGAAGCCCCTCATAAATTGGTCTTTAATTTCGAAACGGACATCAGCTCCAATTGCCGGTCTTACGAGACCCGACCCTTGTTCTGCTCTTGTCAACGCCAAATATTCCTCAAGAGTGAGGTCATCAATGTTGACAACTTCCATGGTACCTGAAATCTTGAATAGTGATCATGAGAAACTTAAAATAAAACAAAAATGAAAGACTTAATAGCAATCCTAATATAACTCCCAGGCAGCGGCACCAAAAACTTGATGCAGGTTTTACTTACCAGGTTTTAATATTTATAAAGTCTCGTTATACCTATGGTCTACCCTAATACACTAACGGGCTGTGTACCCGGTCGTGTATAGTGTAGTATTCGGTAAAACCGAGGTCGTCCCAAGAGTTATGTGTGTTGGATTAATACTAAGTCTAGGTGTCACAGATTTTAAGATGATTTAATTAATTAACTAATAACGCAAGTAAAGGCAAAGGTGTAATTAATAGAGGAGAGTGGTGCTAACCTAGTTATTCATCCTAGCTAGTAATGTCTACATCTAATTACTTCCAATTACTTCAGGTGGGGTCAAAGTTGAGAGGACATCATTTGGTAAATTCACCCTAACCTATCAGCAAAGATGCCACCACTAGAGAAGTCAGGTGTCCCCTCATAAGTCTAGTTGTTCATGGTCCCCTAAGCGGAGTCATTAAGTACCGCTACATGCTAGATTTATAATAGTGAGTGCCCCAAGGCGTTAGCAACAAACACTCACCCCTAATTTTAAGTTCATCCAAACGGAAGGTGATTAGTTGGTCAAATCGCACAAGTAGAAAGGGTCGTCAGTTGGTCATATCTTACCCTTCCCGTCTCAGTCTACTCACTTAGGGTCAGTTGGTCATATCTCCTAAGCAACTAGCCTCTACCTCTATTCAAAACTACCGGAACAAGGGTAGCTACCAATAAACTATGCATGCATACACTTAGAAATAATTATACGGAAGTAATGTAAACATAAACAAAAAACTTAAGGAATCATAACTAGGCCACAACCAAGAGGTGCTTAGCCGCTCATATTAACCATACAAATCAATTCAATAATTAATGTTATGAAATACATAAATCGAAAGTAACGAAAGATGAATTGCTAATGTTTATCGTAGGGGAGTGATTTCTCCCTTGGAGATAGCTCCGTATGCTCCTCTAGACCTGCCTTTGGCTTCTTCCCACATTCTATGGTTGTGATGTGTGGAATGGGATGCTTTGAAATGCTGGAAATAATGGGGTATTTATAGGCCAGATCTGGGTTACGGCGTAACTAATAGAATAGTTACGCCGTAATCCTCTATTTCTTCGTAAAGTGCACTAGATCTGCTGGTTACGGCATAACCTTAGAAGTGGTTACGCCGTATCTTCAATAATTCTTGGTTACGCCATAGTTTATGAATGAGTTACGGCGTAGTTATCAGCGTCACGGATCCTCATTTGACCTAATATAGTTACGGCGTAATCTTTTGGGAGAATTACGCTGTAATCTTCTGATAATTTGGCTTTCTGAGTCACGCTTTAGTTATGGCGTAATGTGAGAGATGAGTTACGCCATAACTTCTTCAAAGTGAGCATACTATGATAAATCTTTGATAATTCTCCAATTCCACATCTCTTTAGCTCCAATGCTCGTAATTTACCTGAAAGTAGAATATAATGGAAAACGAGCGTAAATCCATATAAATGATATAAATTACAAGCATTATCGGGGGAAATTGACACTTAATATTCAGGTCATTTTGATGTTATCAGATGACCACGGGGTCATTTGAGAGAACCTTGCCAGTGATCGAAAGGAACGTAACATCTCCTACCCTGCATAATCCTTTCTCTGCTACTTTTCTCTTTAAACCAGAATCATCCATGTTAACCATCAGGATTGGAGCTTCGACAACCGTAGTATCTTTCCCCAACTGTGTGTCGGAGATCTTATCTTTACCTTTTTTTATACCCTTCACCAAATGTCCCAGTTGGCCAGACTTCACGGCCTCCTCTATCTGTTGTTTGAGCTCTCTGCAACTGTTGGTGTCGTGCCCATAATCATCGTGGAAATAGTAATACTTGGATGTATCCCTACTTCTTCTACTACTTGCCAAATGAGGGGAAGATCGAAGGCCTTCGTAGCCTATTTTCGTAGCAAGTATTTCCCTTGGAGATTTGGATAGATTTGCCAAGAGTCTGTGGTTAATGTTTTTGTTGTAGGGTGTGAACCTGTCCCTGACTTTGTGTCTGTTTTTGGACCCTTCCCACGAAGAGTGCTTTCGGATCTTGTTGTGACTTTCTTTACTTTCGATCGGAGCCCCATTGGTGGACACTTCTTTGGCTTCGATCCAGGTGTACGTCTTCTCCATTAAGCCTTTGTAGGTTGCGGGAAGGTCAGTGGATAAGAATTCCACCAGACTTATGTTTCGTAGGCCATGCACAAAACCAGAGATACGTCGGGTCTTCGTGAGACCCATATCTGCAAGGTGTCATCGGTGTATCTAGTAACGAAAGCCACGGTGCTCGTTTTCCCTCTGCTTGATGTTGTGTACTGTCAGGAGAGTCCTTGTGAACTTTTTCTGCTGGCTTAAGTGTTATCTAAAATTGGCCTTGAGATCATCCAAATTCACTATGCTACCTGCCTTTTGCCCGTTCCACCATATACGAGCGGAGTCTCGCAGGGTATACGTGAACATGTGGCAAGCAATTGGCATAACCCATTTCTGCATTTTAATAGCCCCTTCGAACAAATGTAAGAAATTATCCAGGTCCCCCTTCCCATCATAAGTACCAATATGTGCGGGCATTTTCAACCCATCGGGTAGAGGGTAGTCTTCTATCCACCTTACGAAGGGTGTTGTGGAACCCATGGGCTCCGAATAGAGGCAGTTTTAAGGTGGCATGTAAATGGGACAGCATTGTATGGGTTATGGTTCGGAGGTACTCCGACAGGATTTTGGTTAGCATAAGGAGAGTAAGCAGTAGGTATATAAGATGGGTGACTTCCAACAGGATATGGAGGGTATACCATAGGTTGCCCATAGAGCATGTTTCCGTATGGTTAAGGAAAGCTAGGGTTGCTAGTCTGCCCATTAGGTGGGGGATAAACCCCATGGGGGTAAGATTGAGCCTGAAAAGGAGGGTACATACCATGAGGAGGAAGATTTCCTCCCCCATTCATTTGAGGTGGATTGCCTTCTACGCCAGATGCGTGAGAAGGCTGCAACGGAACCCCTGCTTCAGTTCTCCCCATATGGGCTGCCAAGAGTGGTGGCAAGTTAACCTTCGTAGTCTCCTTTCGATGACTCCTCCCATTAGAGCCTTCCATTGTTCCTTCCCTTCTCGTCGGAGCCCTCTCCGGAGCATCATCGAAACCCACCGATCTTCCACTCGGTCTTCGACTTCCCGGAGATCCTACCCTCAGCACTGAGCGTGTAGCCCCAGGAGCCGAGGGCCTAGTCTCCATTTCTATCTCTTCGTCATACTCATCACTAGAGTATTCCAACTCCCTCCGCATCTCTACGTTCCGATCTTGCCTCCTCCGAGCCCTCAATAAGGACTCTAGCGCTTTGATGTTAGCTTCGACGAACGCAGGACTGGTTACTGGTTCGGGGTTAGCTGATGTCGAAGCTTGGTTGTTGGGAGTTATTTCAGGGTGAGATCGTGTGGTGAAATTGGACGCGGTTATGTTGGGAAGGTTGTGCGGATCGTTGACAGGGATTGGTGTCAAGGTCGAGAAACCCGGAGGGGGAGTATCTTCTATTCCTTGATTCATGCCGTAAAACTGGTGAGCGCGATTGACTGTTTATAAGTTTAGAATAATGAGACGAATTGTAGCGTGTCCCACGGATGGCGCCACTGATTGTACGATAATTCGTACGACCAGGCCTTCGATGGTGATCGAAGGGTATGAGGGGTGATATTCTTGCGCCAAACTTGTAGCCAATCTGCAATAAGAAGTAGTAGACACTTCGTTAAGTAATTGCGCAAGGGTTGGACCCTGCGAACCACCTCCGACTTGAGAGTAAGTATGTTATATGTGTTGTAAGTAAAGTAGAGTATGTGAAATACTGTGTTGAGTGAACATACCATTGAAATGACTCGTCCAACCTATTTATAGATAGAAAAATAAGCTTGGAGAGTGTTTGCACACGTTTCAGAGATCATGGGGGTGTCCCATGATTTGTGGTAACCGCTAGGGCTTCATCCCCACTCTCTCTGTCTTGGCGGGTAAGCTAAGGAGATAGTGGGAACGTGGGGGAAGACCAAGTCAATGTTCTCCTTTGTCTTAGTGTCTTCAAGACAAGACTCCGAAGAGCATAGGCCTTCGGCTGGTGAATTCCCAACTGGTAACCATATCAATGAAGAATGATTTTACGCCACCAATGACTTAGGAAGAAAGACTTGGGCCTTCGTAATGCAAACTGGGGTCGAAGGGGAGTTCTTCGACCTGATTGGAGGGTACGTCATCAAGCCCCTCCAGTCGAAAGTGATATGTACGAACAAGAAACATTGCTTACGACTCAAAAACATACACCAAACCTCTCCTCCGTCACAAAATTGAACGAAGATAAAAAGTTGGATATAGTTGACCGCGTAATTAATGCTTGGTACTTATCCTAACCACCCCTATCTCAGTAAATTCAAACGTCCCTTCAGAGTTTAAAAGGGATTTGAAATCCGGAAGTTAGGTGATCTCACAGGACACGTGTAAGGCTAGGATGTTAGATGCAAGAGGGTATAAAAAATCAAAATAGTAAAACCCTAACTCATTTTTACACACCTTCCTTGTTGAACCTTAGACCTTGATAGATCTTTGAGCACTCGTGGATCGTTAGTAATGCTTATGTAATGACAAACACCCTAATAGACAGTCTCTTTTACTTGTATTCTAAAGCGGAAATCAAACACAAGTATAAACACAAATAACTAAGAATACTTTGATCCTCTATGGATCTTTGAATATCACTAAAACTTGTTTTTTTTAAACTCGTACATAATTCATACAAAAGTGTTCCTTTTATAGATAAGGAACCCTAAACCGTTTCCCAAGAAACGTATAAACATAAAACTAAAGAAGATATACATTATCACTTCCTAACAAAACTCATGCATATCCTAACTAAATATAAAATACGCGGAATATCTATATCCGCAGAAACAAACTACACGGTTTCTCTACTTCTGCAGAATCTCTTCTTCAGCAGAATCATTGCACTCCAGCAGAATTCTTACTTAGTAGAATTCCCAGCAATCCTCACCTAATCTTGAATTTGACATGGTTAAGTTCAAGATTCTTGATAGATCTCTAACACTGCAGAACAAGAGGATTGTATTCGAACATCAGCAGCAAAGAACCAAAATAAGCACATCGCTATGATGTCAAAACTGTGAAACTCTAGATCTTTGCAGCAACAAATGACAAAATGTACATCAAAACATATTAGTTTCATACTATTCTCATCACATCCAGGTGTGTTAACTCCTGAGAGAGGTGAATCATTGAAAATAATGGATTTGATGTCTCTTTACCAATAACCATTACTACTGGAGTAGCCAAATGTTTAAGTTCGTAAACTATGGTACACTGATAACCATCGATTTTTAGCAAATCAGCAGCTATAAACGGATTTGATATGTCTTTACCTGTAGCCGTTTGCTCAAGACTAGTCAATTCTTAGGGGAAAGAATCACCTTTGGTGAATTGAGAACCCAATATGGTATTCTACTGCCTTTACCACAAGCCATATTCTTGTGGGCTAGCCAATTCTTGGATTCCAAAAAAGAATAAACCATGGTGAATTGATGACCATACAACCCTCATCAATTAAGCATGGGTGAGTTGCAGACCCTATGATTTTGAGCAAACCATTACAGCTACCAACAGATTTGATGTGTCTTTACCAAAGCTGTACCCTTTGGTCTAGCCAACTCTTTGAGGTACACAAGGCACATCTGGTGAGTCGATAACCATCAATAGAGTCATATACAACAAACATGAAAGAAGTTAGACAAACACAAAATATACAAGATAGTTTTTTTTTTTTTTTTTTTTTAAGAAAGAAACAAAGAAAGAAAGAAATAATAAAAGATACCAGAGTCAAGAAGATGCTTGATGTTGCAGAAGCTGAGTCTTAATCAATCCAATCAATTGTTCAGCATGAAGCATATCATTCCCCACTGGATCAGGAAGTACTTCCAATTTCCTTCTAAGCATTCGTTGCATCAATTTCATAGACAAAGGATATAGCTTATCAGAAAACATACACACAAACATCCCACACTTTGTCTCCACAACATGCACACTGGGTATAGGATAAAATCTCCAAGTCTCAACCTTCCACTTATGTGAATCCTTCCAGATTGAATACCCTTTACCATTTGGAGATTGAGAGTCAAAAAGAACTTGAAGATCTCCCAATAATTACAACCCAGAACCTTGTGGAGTATGAGTAGCATAATATTGTGTAACAAGTCCATGAAGAGTACTCAAATCTTGCCTATCCACCATATGAAGTATGTCTTTCAAGAAGGTAAACTGCATAGAAGAGTTATCCAACCTATAGATGATGTTAAGCTGATCATTAGTCAATGTCCATGCAGTTAACACACCATGAGACCTCTCAAGAAAAGTGTTAGAAGATCCCTCTTTAATAAATGTTGACTCAGCAGCCTTGAGATCCAAATTCTTAGAAGAAGCACCCTTTTTAGATATGCCAGATGCCTTCTTCCCAGCCGCTCGCATAGATCTCCTTATTGCAATGTGTCTTCTTCTACACATCCTTTTTCCTCTCCTCCCAGGTATATAAATGCCCATAGAAATAGAAGGAGGTACTGTCTCAGATGTACCAAAGGCATCTTTAGTAGAAACAGATGGAATTGGCATAGGACCACCCATTTCATATGACTTATCAAGCTCTTCTCTAGCCTGTTCAGCTCTAGCAGCTTCCATTTCAGCTTTCCTAACCATATCTGCTCCTTCTTGATCAGCAGATGCAGAAGAAGGAGTAATATCATGCTCAAAAGTGCTAGCAGCTCCTTGAGGATCCATAGATGTGTCAGTAGTACCGAGTGTAGCTTCAGGAGAAACAACAAGAGGTTCAGAAGATGATACTTTCTCAGTAGATTGTAGACCTTCAGTATGTTCCTCAGCAGAAATAGCATGAGAGCTTTGCTGTGCTCTAGTATCAGCAAACGAAGCCACAATCTCAACAGTCTTTGGTATTTTAGCTTTGGGAGCATCCATGTCACCAGCAATTCTTTTCAATTTAGAAGATGGTGTAATCTGCTTCATGATCTTATGATACAGACTAATCAAATCAGAATCAGATAAAGCCCAAACTTGCTTCTTTGTCAAACCAGACTGATAGATAGCAATACTTTGGTTATACACCACATTCCTCATATACATTTTCTTCTAAGCTTCAGTTTGTGGTCTCTCCCTCTTGGCTTTAGCCTTTTGTTCAGCAATAGCCTTTCTTTTTGCAGCTGCAGCTTGCTTCCTTTGTTGTCCAAGAGCCATCATTTGAGCAGCAAAGTTCTCACTATCAAAATCAGCTCCTAAAATGCTCTGAGCAAGGGTAGGATTTGAAGCGAGAGTATATGAATCCCATTGCTCAACAGTAAAATGAATGGATTGAGCATCCAATTCTCTTTGTCTTTCAGGAGGCAAATTGGTAGTAAACTGAGCTTCAAGCTGTTGTGCCAAAGCTTGACTCTTCATCATATCTACATACTCTGCTAGCATTCTTGCTTACTGTAGCCTTTATTGTTCACTCACAAGATCTGAACCAAGCTCTTCATCAATCATAACTCCTTTCCCTTTATCAGTAGGCTCATGAGCAGAATCAGCATGAGGAATATCAACAGTGGGAACTGTATTAATGGTTTTAGAAGAAACACCCATGGAAGCATCAGGAATAATATGTTGAGGAGTGTCATCAACAGGTGCAGAAGAGACATCAGCATTAGGATCCAGGTTAAAACTTCTTCCAGCAACAAATACATCATGATGATCTCTTTGAAGGTGAAGGACATGATTTGTCTTGCATAGATGAAACTTGACCATGTTCAGAAGAAACATCCACCATTTGAACATCAGCAATAACATGATCATCAGCAGTTGCAACATTGGCAACTATTGGATATTGGATTTCACATACACATCAAACCATAACACAAAGTGGGCGAATAATGGTGAGTTCTAGAGAGAGAAAGTTAGAGGTTTAGGGAACTTAGTGAGAGAAAGAAAAACTATTATTATGAGCTCCAACTCTCTACCTTGGGAGGTAGAGAGTATTTATAGTCTTACATAAATCGCCACACAACGGGCTGTGGATCGGGCATACAGTGGGTAAAGACCCGTCCGTCCTCCACGGTGTTACTTAACAAAATACTACTAACCTAAATATAACTACTGACTCGAGCATTCTAACGATATATACTTGAGGTGACCGACTCTTTAATACCGGGAATTTCTAATTCCTAACAATCTCCCCTAAGGGAGGTCACCTCAAACATATACTAAAATGACATTGAATACAATCGGATATTACATTAACAATTGATCTTGCATTCTTGATGTAGTACTTTGCTCCGGAGCTCGTAGTCATTGATTCCACTCATTGCATGTTTGGTTAATCCAAGTGGAGGTCTTTTCCTGATCCACGTGATAATAATGTTGAGCCGCTTTTGAGATCATCGACTAATAGAAAATCTCTGATTCATCCATTGTGGTGTTGGTATTATGTGATGTTGTGACATTCGGACCGACATGCTCACATTCGGGATCATGATATCTTCTCATCAGAGTAGCGGAAGCTTTAGTTGATTCATGATATTGGCGCAGCAGCGAAGCATGGAGTGATAATATCAGAGTCATTGATGCACTAATCATGATTTCTTTTGAGATGAATGTGTTAGGTGAGCATGCGGCTATGGATTGACCGCTTCATTATCGATCACCGCAAGCGTCGGGTGTACCATGCATAAGACGGTTATTATAGCGCACGAAAGTGTCTTTGATCACTTCGATGAATTGAGGTACACGCCCACGGTTCCCGTTGATCGATACAAGTCTTGCGCTGATGATCGGGTATAATTCTGAAGAATTTCCTTGACAGGGTTTCGCAGCTGCTCTAGCTGTTCTCAAACCGAAACCTCAAAGAAGACAACACGGAGTGAGTGAACCAGCGAATTTACGTCCATTGATTGATGAAAAGAGATTTGAAAAACAATCGTGTATTGCTCAATAGAAATTGTTTTTGCAATATAACGAAAGTTTTAATGAAAATCAATTATCAATCATAAAACACCTTTTGATTTGAAAAATTAGTACACGGTCGACGTGCTAATGAAAAGAGTTTTAAAGCACAAAGACCGGTTTTTCAAAGGTATCCGTCAATCCATAACCTGAACGAGGATTGATTCAAAAGATTGAATCCCCATTGTTTTCGTGAGCTTGTCACATGGTTGATCTATATAATAGATCTCACATGCCACCTACGAGGAGCTTGTTAGATGTTGGCTCCAGAAGGCTTTCCATCTTCACAGTGAATATGTAAACACATCACTTTCAGATGTTCGGCAATACCACAAGGATAGTGCGTAGGACTCAAGATATAATCTCTCTTTCCACATTGTGTGAAACAGAGAGTCTTCATTGAAAGTGTCCTAATGAGAATTATTGATGATCTCGTGGCACTAGACTCAATTTGTGCATATTTGGATCCTATATCGGAGACTAGGGAGAGGGTCTCCTCTTTCAATATCAACAATCTCTAAGAGAAAGTCGATAGATAATGTCGGTTCCCCGTGAGAATGAAACAAGTCCTTTTAAGAGGAACTTGAGTGGTTTGGAAAGTTGAAGTGCATGTGCGTCCTTTGGGTCCATGACGTCTTGTCTTCAATATCGATGTTACCATCAAGGTAGCATATGAATTGAACCGGTTTACGCCCTAAGGTTGAATATATGGAGGGCTATTTGTTTTCACCCTTTTCTCATTCAATTCTTTTCATTCTTCAACCCCTTCAGTGCTTACCGAGACTTCATAGCAACAACCTTGTTGGGTTTATTCCAGGACTAGCTCAGTCTTAGTCCGCACTCTTCCCATATCTCATTTTTCTCCTTTTATCATCATACCTAAGAACTCTACACTAACTAGTGGATAGTCCCTTGGTAGATCCCTCCGGTTCGGGCGGATCATGGGAACACATACCTAACCTTATCATCCTTATATCACCATACATAATGTAAAGTTGGTCGGTCTTTTTGGTATTGTACGTCAGCCATAGGAACCAATTGAAAACCATTTGAAAATCAATCCATATACTTATGATATTTTATCAAAGCATTTTGTACCTGAATTGTTTTTGATATTTTTTGAAGAAGAACTCCCCCTCAACATGTGAATCAAGTATTTGAAATAGTTTTCCACACGGAGGCAAGAGAAAGAATTAACTTCTTTGATTACCATTTTAAAAAATATCAACATCACTTCCCTAATCGAATCAAGTAGATAAAGCATTTTGGGGAAGGATGAGGTTTTCATGATTTTGCTCCCCTCAATATGTGCCTCGAGATTTGAAAAGAGTTTTGCACATACTAGAGGGAACCTGCACCTTGAGATAAGTTATCACGTTTCAAATCATAGGTTTAAGATAGATGCTCCCCTCAACATGTGCATGGAAAATTTGAAATCGTTTGTCATATGTGGGAAGGGAGCTTGTACATCCTTATAAAACCATTTACCGAATTATCGGTTTAAATCCAATATTCTCCCCCGATCACAATTATCAAATCATTTGAGATTTGTGATCTCTTATAGATTTAAATTGATTTTGAAAGCTTTTAAGGAGAATTGTGACTTGATTATGAAAGCGTTTTAACCGATAATGATCGGATTTTAAGACTTTAAACTCCATTGATAAAACATGCTTGAATATCTTTTGAAAACAATTGAATGCCAAATAACTTTTAATTTAATTGAAATCATTCTCCCCTCAATCAATGACATAGGTTGTTGATTGAGAGATTGATATTTTGACAAATAAGTCCAGATGATTATCAAAAATAGAGACGGAGTTATTTTTCAAAGCGCTTAGTTTTCAGCAGATAAATGTTTAAAGAACATGGAATTTTGAAAACATGATAAAGTATGGCTCTGTTCTTACTTTGAAAAAGCGGGTTATTGCACGAAATGACAATAAACCATTGTTTCTCCTTTCTCCCAAAATTTTTTTTTTTTTTTTGGAATTCGACCATCATCTAAAGTCCCGTGTCATTCTTTGAATGACAGCACAAAGACCGTAGATATTATCGAACCGAGAAAACATGACAAAATGACAATATTTTTGAAGATTTTTCAATTTTTCAGATTTTTATGGTTTTTGAAGGTTTTATAATTTTGTATTTTGATTTCCAATAGATATATACAAGAGATAGATGAAGATAGACCTTTACTCCTCGTCTTCCTCCTCAAGACGTTTGAGTGTTTCTGGTTGAAGACTTTTCAAGCCAAGGCGTGGAAGAATAAACTCAAAACGTTCTCTTGGAAGAGCTTTGGTGAAGATGTCCGCTAACCGATATTCGAGATCTCACAAAATAGAGTTCCACCACACCTCTTTCCACTTGTTCCTTAATGAAATGATGTCGAATGTCGATATGCTTTGCTCTTGAGTGTTGAACGTTGTTGCAAGAGAGAGCAATAGCACTTTTATTATCACAATACAGAGGGATTTTGTTGAATTCAAAGCCATAGTCAGATAATTGAGATCTCATCCATAAGACTTGAGCACAACAAGATGACATGGCTATGTATTCAGCCTCTGTAGAGGAAATAGAAGTACTCATTTGCTTCTTTGAAGACCACCTCACAAGCTTATCACCCAAAAATCGAGCACCTCCAAGCGTGCTTTGACGAGTATCTTGACATCCTGCATGATCAACATCTCGATAGGTCGTTAGTGACATACCAGAGTCCTTCGGGTACCAAAGTCCCATATTGATGGTTCCTTGGAGATACCGAAAGACCCGTTTAACCGCTTCAAGGTGCTTTTAGTAGGCTTAGCCTGGTATCTAGCACACATGCAAATAACAAGATGTCCGGTCTACTAGCAGTGAGGTACATCAGGGATCCAATCATACTACGATATTTTGTTTGGTCAATCATGATCCCCGAGTGGTCCTCATCTAGTTTGGTTCGATCAATCATGGGAGTGTCAACAGGTCACTTGAATCAAATCCAAATTTCTTTAAGATCTCAGTTGCATATTTAGATTGATTTATGAAAATGCCTCCGGACTTTGTGAAATTTGTAATCCCAAGAAAAATGACATTTGTCCCATCATTGACATTTGAAATTTTGAACTCATTTCATTAGAAAACGATCACATTCCATTGGGTCGGTCGAGGCAAAAATAATATCATCAACATAAATTTGAACATGAGTTAAATGTTTGCCCGACTTCTCGGTGAACAATGTTGGATCAATGCCTCCTTTGCTAAATCTGATTGATAGAAGAAACTTTGACAACGTATCATACCATGCCCTTGGAGCTTGCTTTAAACCATAAAGGGCCTTCTTCAAACGATAAACGTGAGTAGGATGCTCTTGATTTACAAATCCTTCAGTTGGCCGACGTAGACGACTTCTTTAAGATCTCCGTTCAAGAATGCCGTCTTTACGTCCATTTGATAGACTACCATGTTCTTACTTGCAAGATTAGCCAAAAGATTCTAATTGCCTCGATTCGAGCCACAGGAGCAAAAGATTCTTCAAAGTCTATACCCTCCTCTTGACGGTATCCTTTAGCAACTAATCGAGCCTTGTTCTTCAACACATCACCATGCTCATCAAGTTTCACTTTGAAGATCCATTTTAGAGCAATAATCATAGCACAACTGGAGCGGTACTAATTCCCATACATCTAGTCGATCGAACTCATGAATTTCATCTTGCATAGCATTGAACCAGCCATTTTCATTCATGGCGGTTTTAACATCTTTTGGTTCGATCTTAGAGAGTACGAATTTGAAGAAGCACCATAAGGCATCGGTTGCAAGTTGTTTCCGTGTGGATCTTTGGACGAGAGGGATTTACAATGATGTTGTCTAATGGATGATCGTGAGTCCATTTTCTAAGGTGTTCATGTGGTAGTTGTTGAGGGATGAAGTAGCGAGTCGATGTCTCCCGAAGAGATGGTTCTGAAGAAGATTCAGGAGCAAATATGTTTTCAAATGGAGCATCTTCAGGGTTAGCAAAGGGATTAACTTCATCATTGATGCCGTAAACAGTTCCATGATGTACATTTGAAGAATGATGATTTGTTGATGAGACGGAAGGATCACAGAAGGCACTTCTTAACTTAAAGATATTGAGACTGAGGGATTGACTTCATTCACTAGAATATGAGCAGCCTCTGTTGTAGGGATCAACACCTCATTAGTACTTGGATCATAAAGTTCATCAAACATAGGATCAAACAATTTCTTTAAATCATCTTCGGATGGAGGTACATATGGAGTTTCTTGAGAAGAGTTTGGAACAAGGGATGAACCAATTGGATGATTTGAAGTGCTGGGTCCGTGAATCAATTGTTCAGAGCCGTTTGACCTCACTCATCAAACGTAACGTGCATTGTTTCCATGATGTTTCAGGTTCTTTTGTTGTAGATTCGGTATCCCTTTTTGTTTGGTGCATACCCTACAAATACTCCAATGTCTCCTTTAGCTCTAAGTTTGCCTAAGTCTTGACCCTCATTAGTTGGATAGCACAATGCTCCAAACACACGAAGGGAAGAGAGATTAGGTTTTCTATTGTGGACAAGTTCATATGGTGTCTTTCCATGAACAAGGTGAATCGGGAACGATTTTGTGTGTAGCATGCAAGTGGCAATAGCTTCAGCCCAGAGAAACATTGGAACTTTTGAGTAAATCAACATTGTTCTAGCAGCTTCTACAAGAGTTCGATTTCTTTTCAACTACACCGCTCTGTTGAGGAGTTCGTGGAACACTTCTTTGATGGCTGATTCCAATGCTTTCATAAAATTCACTAAGTTGTTTGTTAACAAACTCGGTTCCATTGTCTGTCCGGATAATTCTGACGGTTTTGTTAAGTCGAACCTCGCACTGCTTGATGAGTTTGATGATGATATCAGGAGTTTCATCCTTTGTCCTTAAGAACTTGACCAGGTGAATCTAGAGTAATCATCAACTATAACTAACACATATTTCTTCCCAAAGATATTCGGCACTCTCATTGGTCCACATAAATCCATATGAATTGTATGAAGAACTTCGTGGATGAGTTAGTAGGTTTGGGATTATGGGCATACTTCTTGCTTTTTCCCAATTGACATGCTGAACAAAGATGATCCTTTTCATACTTTAGTCGAGGTAAACCTACAACTAAGTCCTTTCTCGAGAGATCATTGATGGTGCCGAAGTTCAAGTGATTGAGACGTCGATGCCATAACCATGACTTTGTTTTGAAGCCTTTGACAGCAAGCAAATTGGAGAAGACTTCATCATATCTTCTATAGAGATGGTGTAAAGATTTGAACCACGAGTTCCTCTTAAAAGTTCCTTACCATCAAGTTCTCTAACAAAACAAGTATGTTTTCTCAAGGCTACTTCTAGATCAGAATCACAAAATTGACCGACAGAGAACAGATTATGACCAAGACCTTCCACATAGTATACTCTAGAGATAACACTATCACCAACAACATAATCACCATAACCCATTAATTGCACCAAATGATCATTACCAATCTAATCGTCTCCGATGAATTTGCTCACGAAGTTCATGAGCACGACCGGTCTCCGGTCATATGCTTGGAGCGACTGAGTCCGGTACCACGAACGATTTGAATGATCTGCAGTTGAACACAGACAAGAATGGATAACATGATAATTGGGATCCCCATGCAAGAAAGGGTTCCACTTGGTTAGTAACAGAAATTGGAACACCCACATCAGAAACAGAAACATCCATATCGGAAGTAGAAGCAATGGAATCATTGGGAATAGATGCAATCGGGTGTCGTATTTGACCTATTCAAAGTATGTTCACTTCTTAAGGGAATAGTTCTACCAAGAGGCATCCATTTTCTAGTGGGCATAGTCTTAGTAGTTTGAGGGCAAAACCGATTATTCTTATGGCCAAAAGGTATCCAATAATAACCTATCTTTATAAAAGTTCTTCCTGTGGGTTTCCACTATTTTCTAACAATCTTTCGTTTTGGCCTTTTTGCCTTATTTGCACGATTATTAGCATTAACAATTTTAACTGGGCATTTGATAGCATTAGACAAAGCATTCACACCACATTCATGATTAGCAATAGAATTCAAGCAGACATCATTACAAGGTTTGCAAATAGTATCGAATTGAATTAATTCTGATGCGCCTAAGGCTAATACTTGAATCAACACGATTCGTTTTATTCAACTCAAGCTTAAAGTTCCTAGATTGGTCTTCTACTCTCTTCCAATGCACATTCTTAGCTTGCAAGGTCCTATCATTCCTTGTATTGTCTTGAGACTTTGACCGCTTGCTTTAAAGTCATTGATTACTCTGTAGAGGAATGGAAACATTAGTTGGTTGATCTAGTTTTTGCATTCCCTAACTTGATGTGCAAGGATCTGAAGTACTAGAAGGCACATTAGTGTATACTTTCTTAAGACTGTGATTTGAGCTTTTTGCAGGCAACACTAACGTTCACTTTCTTAGTACTAACATATCGAATCGAACTACTTGAAGGCATATTAGTGTTTCCTTTCTTAAGATTGGGCATAGAACGGATTTCCTGCTTGGAACTAGGCATAGAACAAGGCATCACAGCTTTGCCTTTTGCACCTAAGGTTAAGGATTTGGGACATGTTGCAATTACACATTCTAGCAACTCTTGAGATCGTTTGGCATGGAGGCAAGCAAACCTAATTTCACTATCAAGAGGTTTGTTAATGAAATCCTCTTCGACAATCTCACGGAGACATTCTAGACTATCCTTAAGGTGAGCACAATATTCATGAAAAGCATGTTCATTATTCCTAAGATGAGGAGGAATATATTTAAGTGTCACAGTGTATTTGCAGTCTAAGGGTGACTTTGAGACAACATTCTTATTGAAAACAAGTGGCGCTTTCCCATTTCCGACTTCTCGATTCTCAATTTCCTTTTGTAAAGACGTTATTTTTCGTTGTTTTGGTCACGGGTGACTTTTATTGAATCATATAACTCTTTAAAATGTCGTTTAACTTTTTCATTTTCTTCTAGAAAACTCTTGTTTTCCTTTTGTAAGGCATCAACTAAGTTTTGAAGATGAAAAGTTTGAGAATTCGGAGAATCTAAAGGAGGAGGCATTTGGGAGCCTGTCATATTGTTCGTTTGACCCTTTAATTGAGAGATTTGGGCTTTCAACTTTCGGATCGTGTTGCACTGAGCTTGAATCTGTTCATCACGTTTGTTAATTTGAAAAGCTGCATCAAACTCTGGAGCATCTGAGGATGTCTTGATATTTGAAGTTTTGACATTTTCTTTAAGATGTTGATATTTTAGTTGTAAATTAAAATGCTCAACTTCTAGTTTAGAAAAATGTTTAACCAAATTGTCGTGATCATCCAGTTCAATTTTCTCGTTTAGTTCGAATTAGTTTTTTCATGCTCAATGACACGATCATGGGAGACTTTCAGTGCAACCGATAATTCATGAAATTTGGAAGCATTAATGGAACAATTTGTAGCAGTGAAAAACACATCTGAGTAATACATTCAGAGATCAGGTTCTCATTTAGTGTATGCAAGTTCTTCCTCTCAATCTCATTATATTTTAGTGCTCGCTCATAGTCACTAACTTCAACTATCATTGCATCAAATTCCTTTTCCATTCCCTTAATATCAGTTTCTATCCCTTTTTAAGACTCTCAAAGTGATCTTTTAGAAGTTTAAAGAAAGGCATGACCTCAGTTAAATAACATTCTTTCATTTGCTCAAAACCCTTTCTCCTTCCGTAATACCAGTGGGTGTGATCCTTTTCTTGCAAGTTTTCTCAAAATCAACAAATAGTTGAAGTATAACATATTGGCTAATTAAGGTCTTGCTTTTAGTGGCAATTTTTCTAGGAACAAGATGCATTGGTGTATTAGGAGGATACAGAGTCGCTCTAGGCATTTTCCAAAGAGGAGGGTTTGTTTCAACAATATTTTCACTTTCCGCTTATCTAAATCCATTTTCCAGAAAACTTGTTCGGGAGTCAACAATGTCTGAGGTTTAAACATGTTCAAGGAAATCCAGTTTTCCTTCTTGTAATCATGGGGTGTGATTTTTATTTTCTTCTCTCTACATTTAGGATCATCTAATTTCTTGTTCATCTTTTCCCTAGTGACTTCATCGGATTTCTTATCTTCCTCAGTGCACTCAATGCAACTAGGTTTCTGTCTAGGTTTAAGGATTTCATTGCCATCATAAAGAACCTTATGAGCATTTCTAGCCCTTTTAATGACCTCTTGATTTGGTTCCTCAACAAGGGGAATGCTATGCTTATCGCTTAGGACCCTATGCTTAGTGATCATGTGAGCGATCGAATGGTGTTCCCTTGTATGTACAACTTGTTTTCAAGTTTGTTTTTCAAAGTTTTCGGATTAGAAAAATCTTTCAAGAGTTTTGATTCCTTTGCATTAAATTCTTGCTTAAGCATTTTCACATTTTCTTGAAGTTCTTGTTTTTGCTTAGCAGTTTTAGAAAGTTTTTCTTGCAAGGAATTTAACTCTTGTTTTAATACTTCTTCTCGAAAATTACTTTTTAATAATTATGCGCACTTGGTCATCCATTTCCTGCACACGAGTGGTCAACTCAAATTTAGCACGTTGTTCATAAATAGCAACACGTTCTTTATAGGCATTTAATTGGATATTCTGAGAATCATCGAGGGCACGGTGTATTCATCAAAAATATAGTCATTGTTGATGCAGAGATGCATCACTTGATACAATTTCACTTTCACTTTGTTTCACATATTGATCATATGGGACAACATTGATATTACCCATATTTTCACTATTTGATACAAAAGTTTCAGTTGATAGTACTTTGTCATGCATCTTTTGCACATCGGCATCATCGTATAGTTTTAGTACCTCTGAGATGAGTGTGTCTTTGGATGGGCCAGCTTGTGTTGAAGAGGAGACCTTGGGAGAAACCATTGGAGAAATGCTAGCCATAAAGATTGTGTGTGCAGAGGGTCCATCATCCACATCGAATCGTATGCATCACAATCAGTGACTTGAAAGGCATTCTGATGATTGTGACCTATCTCCTGAATAGGCCGCTCATCCACATCTGCATCATAGGTCTTGGCATTGCCCTCCGCAAGAAACAACAATTCCTCTTCATCCAAAGTTGCACCATTATCCGAGCTTGCACAAGCAAGACATCTTATCTCTGAAGTAATCGGCATTTTGTGGGCGCTTTGGAGATGTGCAGTTCCTTGCAATGTGTCCCTCACCACCACAATTATAGCATTTGATCAGCTTAGCTTGACCTTGATTACCATTCCTTCCTCGATTCTGATTAACAACATAACCTCTACCAGCTCCACCTCTTCCCGATCATCTTGTCTTTCTGAATCTGGTTGCACCACGATCCTCCCATCTTTAACAAGTAGCTTGATTGTGTGGGTTAGATGTCGCTCGAGGTTGTTATTGGTGTGTGGGAGAGAATTCATGTTTTGACTGATCAGAAGAGCTAGTTGATTAATGAAATTACCCACGTGTGCATCAAAGATCGCTTGTTTGAACATAAGATCAGGAATTAGTTTGTGATTACCATTTCCCATGGGTATGACTTGTGAGGCTTTGGTTGTGATTCGATGTTTGAATAGAAGGCAGTTGAGTCATTAGGCGAGCTTGTCTCTCCCTGGTTGGTTTTGAACTGATTAAGAACCAATTTTTCAAACATAGCATGTCTCTCATTCTGAAGAAGGAAGGCATAGAGTTGCTCATAGTTTGTATTCTTCAATCCTTTAGTGAGCTTCACAGAAGTGACAAACTTGTGCCATTCGGGATTCATGTTGTTCACAAACTTTGAGTTCAGCTGAATGTTAGGCATAGTCATTCTGATGTTCCTCATGTCATTCACCAACTTATGAAATCTCACATAGTACTCATAGACACTCTCATCTGGTTTCATCTTGAAGTGTTCAAATTCGTCATAGAGTTGTGATTCTCTGTCTTCCATAGTTAATTTTGAGCCTGAGAGAAGCATCTTGACATTATCCCATCTTGCCTTTGCTTGTGTTGTGATTGATCAGCTTGTAGATGTCTTTAGGAAGACCTTGAAGAACAATGTTAGAAGCCCCGATATCAGCATCGAATCTCTTTTTCTCCTTATCATTAAGCTCATCATACATCTTTGGTCTGTCCATTCCGTAAATCAGAGTTCCATCTTGCAGTATCAAGTACATCTCTAGTCGTCTCAACTCGATACGGTCCTTCATCAATGGATTTGAGAATGTTGACACCATTTTCCTTTCAAGGCGTACAATCGATTCGTTGAGCCCAAGAATCGTAGTCGCTGTTCATCAAGCATGGGTGGGCAGTATCTGAACCACCGCTTGAACATCCTCGACAGCGATGGAGATGATAGTAGGAATGTTGGTAGACATGTTAACAGATTATACGGGATTTTATAACTCTATGATTAAACCGGAAAATAGATTCTTTCACAGGATTTTACTAAATCAAGAGAAAACCGTAAACAATCACCCAAGTCGCTAGAAGATAATGCACCAAGTCGCTAACACCTAATTAGCTACACCCCCAAGTCGCTAAAGTCCCAAGTAGCTAGACAAATGCAAGTCGCTAAGTAGTAACTCGCTAACCCTCAAGTCGCTAGCAAAATTTTGGCAGCAATTAGCTACTCAAGTCGCTAAAACTTCAAGTCGCTAAAGAGCAACTCGCTCTGAGACCAAGTCGCTACCACCAAGTCAAGCTACCCGTAGTGGAGGGTCCACTACTTGTGTGTTGAATCGCTAGGTCTAAGTCGCTAGCTCCAAAACTATAACTTGCTACAAAATTGTGAAGCAAGTCGCTACGAAGAAAGAGATCCGTATATCAAGTTAAGCTAGCAAGAAAACCACATAAACTTTTCAATCCAAAAACAACCCAACCAAGATGATTCAAGCTTACCAAATGAAAACCTAAACACTTGTGATGATTCTAAACATAAAAGTACTAACAAAATCCAAGCTTTAACACAAGAAATCAACCAAATGATGCACAAACCACTAAACTTTTTCAAACTCAAAAACCACCTAAAAACCACTAGAAATCCAAAGATGTGCAAGATATGATCTAACCATGGCTCTTGATACCAATTGTTGGATATTGGATTTCACATACACATCAAACCATAACACAAAGTGGGCATATAATGGTGAGTTCTAGAGAGAGAAAGTTAGAGGTTTAGGGAACTTAGTGAGAGAAAGAAAAACTATTATTATGAGCTCCAACTCTCTACCTTGGGAGGTAGAGAGTATTTATAGTCTTACATAAATCGCCACACAACGGGCTGTGGATCAGGCATACAGTGGGTAAAGACCCGTCCGTCCTCCACGGTGTTACTTAACAAAATACTACTAACCTAAATATAACTACGACTACGAGCATTCTAACGATTACATATACTTGAGGTGACCGACTCTTTAATACCGGGAATTTCTAATTCCTAACAGCAACACTCGGCACCTTTGAAGATTCAGTGGAATCCTTGCTCAAATATTGTCTTCTCCTTCTTCTAGTAAACAGAATAGGTTCCTTTTGCTTTGAAGATTCAGCAACAATTGGAGAAGAAGCATGAGTCTGTTGAGCCACATCAGCTAATATTTCAAGTGAATCCAAATGAGTATCCTCTTGCTCCTCATCAAAAGTAACCACAAACTTCCTTTTGCTATTATGCCCAAGTTGTTCCTCTAAATCCTGAACCTTTCTCTTCAACCCCACAATTTCACCACCAAGTGAAGATTTCGTATCTTCTAGCTCCTTTCTAAGATCAGCAACCTCTTGTACATACCCTTCAACAAAGCATATCTGAGATGTAAGTGTAATAGGGTCCTCACTCCACCAGATTGCTCAGCGGTAATGGGAGCTTCATTGGACCTTTCAGGAGAAATATGGACATGCTTAAGAACAGGAGAGCTTTCAGCAAATGGCTCTCTAACAGGACTAGGTGTGGGCATTCTATTAAACTCAGGCTCAAACTCATTAGGAGTAACATGAGTAGGTGGTGGACTAGGACTAGGTGAGATAGGTAGAGGTGTAGATGGAGGTTGGTCAGGAGAAACATGTGATGCTTCAGCAGTTATGGAAGGGCCCTCATCAATGGCAACTGATGGATTACCATCAGCAGCAACATTAGTAGTGGGTGGAACACCAGCAACATTACCCTCATTAGCAGCCACATTCTTGCAAAGGATGATGTGCCCCAACATAATGAGTCTTCATTGAAGCAAATAATTTAGCACTTAGAGCTCCTATGGGACAAACGACTCTATCTTGGGTTGTTATGTCTAAAATCATTTGTAAAAACCTGGGATACATAAGAAACTTATGCTTTTTCTTTTGAACATTTTCAACCATATTATCAAAAATATACTTAGAAAAATTATAAGTTAAACCCTATGAAAGACATACAATACCACAACCCAATTAGGTAGAGAATTGGTCCCTTCCGCCTAATTTATTACTTATGCACTGAAGTAAAGTGTGTACCAAAAATCTCCACATGGGGCAAAGCTTGTTTTTGTGCCACATATCTGTTCTAGTACACTGATAACCCATAGCTCTTAACCTAGCAAGTATCACTTCAGTATTACTGTGATAGACCCCTTCTTCATCATCCAACCGAAGTTGTGTCCTAATCAGCTCCTCAGTCACAACATAGTCAGTCCCATCAATCACTGCTACAATCTCTGTGTCACTCCGTTTAGTAGCAGATGCCCAAAATTGTGTAACCAACGATTCATATATCACATTTGGAGAATATGTAAGTGCATAATGAATCTTGGAGCGCTTCAAGAAATCTACCATTGGTTCATACAATTCATGTCCCTTCGCTTTTCCCAGAAAAGCAACCTTGTTATGATCTTTCTTAAATTGAAGCGCCATATGAGAAATTGTGAGTATGGGTTATGATTCACGCAACTGAAAGTGTGTTTAAATCGAGTGAAAAGGGAATCAGTTAATTTTGGGTGAAGATATGCGAAGAAGGTTATTAATAGAAGTAACCTAATTTATAGTCAAAAATATCGGAACAAAACGTTGACCATATATGATGTGTAAAGTAACTCCAACCAAATTCAAAATTAACACTTCAGCAGAAATGATGGTCAATCTGCTGAAGGAGGTCAATCAGCAGAAACAACTCAAGTGACTAAGTATCTTTAGTAAATATCTTGAGTTTTACTTGTACACCCAACTTCGCATTAATTAACATCAAGCACCGACTCACTTATAAGATATCCCAAATTCACAACAAACACATATCATTTAACCCCAATTTACTCCAAAAACCTTAATTTCTCAATAATACCACAATCAGCAGCTACAACCATGTCTACCAAACCAGAAGTCATAGATCTAACCTCCTCATCATCATCCTTATCATCATCATCATCATCCAGTGATGATTCACGCCTATTATTTTGATATCCCTATCAAGATGAGCCTCGACCTTCAAAGTCCCCCTTTCTCCCTACTTCTGAAGATGACAGTGTAGTGGATCCAAGTGATTCATCTAGGGGTTCTAATGACTCCACAGAGCGTCTAGAGCCAATCTTCAATAGATTGGTGAGAAAGGAAGAGGAGAGGACATCAGCAGGTGTGGAGAAGCCTCAACCTTCACAACCTCAACCCCAACCAAGGCCACGTGCCAGAATTCCACCACTCCCAAAGATAAGAGAGGTGGTGATTGCACTTCCTACTCCAGGAAATGGCGCTTCATACCATTGAAGCAGGGGAAAGGGCAAGAGGGCAGAGGTGAAGGGAAAGGGAAAAGGGAAGATGGAGTGATGCTTTATAGTGGAACGAGTAGATGGAACAACTGAAGATTTCTCATATCACAAATGCATCCATCATGCCAAGGACCAAAGATATAAAACTAGGTTCTTGAGCATCTTCATCGTCATTTTCATCAATCCATCCTTTCCATTTTCATCTTCAGCTTCTTCATCATACATGTAAAGTGAATCCACCATCTTTTGTAATAGATGATAGGAACTAGTATATGTTTGGTAGATCTTGTATAGGAATGGTCTTGTATTTCATTTGAAGTTGATTGTAAGCTATAAATTGTTTCTTGAATGAATGATCAACATGTCTTTTATCTCTCAATGATTAGCACTTAATCTATACTTCATTACTTTCCTTTAGTAGAATCAATGAGATAACTTGTAACAATACTTGTGCTTTTCTTCAGTAGAAAAAAACTTTAAGCTTATATGACCATATTCCCATTTACCAACTTGGTGAACTTCAACTCAAAGAGACATTCTGCAAAACAAACACAAAGAAACACACAAACCAAACCAGGACAAACAAAACTTAAAAAAAATTAGCTGGTTAGTGTTAGCAAACAAAAATATACACAAAAATCTACAAAGTTTACAAGATATACAACTACAATCCTCCCCTGAGGCCTATGCCTCCCCTCAAACTTTGTAGTTAAGGGTTAACCATCCCTATATGGACAACTAGGTGTTGAAACCTGGATCCATCAAAAGCTTTAGTCAATAAATCTGCCACATTATCGTCTGTGTGAATCTTAACCACCTTGATCAAATTTTTTTCATATGCATCTCTTATAAAATGGTGCCTGATCTCAATATGCTTAGTTCTATTATGAAAACTGGATTTTTAACTATGCATATGGTACTCTGATTATTCAATAAAGATTGTGGTGTTCATGAAATTAAACCCATAATCCAGCAAATGATTTTGTATCCATAGTACCTGACCATAACAATTGGCGTAACATACTCTTCAGAGATGAGGTAGCAACAATAGCTTGTTTCTTGCATTGAAAAGAAATTAATCTTCTACCAAGAAATTGACAACCTCGGTTGTGGATCTCCTATCCAGTTACTTTGCCAAAGATAATCACTATCACTATATGCTTCCAATACAAAAGGAGACTCTTTGGGGTACCAAAGACCTAACTTGGGTTGGCCTTTTAGATACTTGAAGATCTTTTTCTTGCATTAAAGTTGGAAGTAAGTAGAGTGACCTGATGTCTAGAACAAGCACTTACAAAGGTAATGTCGGGCCTAGAAGTCATTAAATACATTAATGAACCAATCAATGATCTGTATAAGTGAACATTCACAACTGGATCTGGTTCAATATTGTTCTTTGGTTTTGGAGCTTCATAAGGTGTTGTGGCAGTTCTGACATTTTCCATATCAAACTTCTTCAAAATGTCTTTTACATATTTATCCTGACTGATCAAAATACCATCAGGTTTCTGCTGAACTTGTAGACCCAAAAAGAAAGTAAGCTCCCCCATAGCACTCATATGAAACTCTCCCTTCATTAATTCCTCAAACTCCCTGCACCAAGCTTCTTTAGTGGAGCCAAAGATAATGTCATCTACATAAACTTGCACAAGAATGATGTCCCTGTTGTTCTTCTTTAGAAAGAGAGTTTTGTCAATGGCATAAGCCAAGAAGATTCGAATGGCCTCAACTCTAGCTACAGGTGCAAAAACTTCATCATAATCAATTCCTTCCTCTTGCCTGAACCCCTGAGCCACTAATCGTGCTTTGTTTTTTACCACAATACCCCTTGCATATCTTTTATTCTTCAAGATCCATTTGGTCCCAATTGCAATCTTCCCATGTGGTAGTGGTACCAATATCCAAACCTACTGATTCTTGAATTGTTGCATCTCATCATGCATTGCTTCAAGCCAACTTTAATCTTCAAGAGCTTGAGTAACACTGGTTGGTTCCACTTGAGAAAGGAAGCAAGCAAACAGACAATGCTTAAAGTCTGTGTGATTGTCCCTTTGCTGGTGTGAGACATAGGAAAGAAAAGCAACTTGACCATACTTGGAACTTGACGCAACACCTCTAGTTTGAATAGGTGCTTGAGGATCACCAATAATATTTGATTGGGGATGAGCACTGTTGATTCTTTTTGTAGCAGAGGGGTTGACATCAATTGTGGTGTCAAGATTGTTCACAGTTGGTTCAAAATCATTGTCATAGGAAGGTGAGGTGAAGATTCCATCTTTGGGTTGATGATTACCAAGATCTGAAGGACTTGGAAATCGTGTATATGGTTCTTCAAAGTCTGTGGACACACTAGTAGGAATTGGAGTAGATGCAGCAGGCTGTCATGATTTGGTGATGTCGGGAGAAACAAGATAACTGTCACGAGAGAGTCATGGTTTCTCTTGACGCTTCTCTATCAAACTCCCACCAAGCCTCTCACTTCTAGATTGTGCATACTCTTGCTTCTTGAGTCTAGCAAGGTCCTGCATAGTGTGACTCATCTTCATGCGCCGAGTTACATTAGAATGACCACCTGCAAAATGGTTAGGGGAGAAGGAAGGTATAAGAATTGGTTGTTCATCATGTTTAGACTCACTATCCGAGTCATCATCCGAGGTACTGCATTGTCGATGGGAGACTCTTGTGTACTTGCAGATTGGTTAGCAACATGTCTAGTATAACCCAATTAATCAGTTAAGTAATCCAGGTCAAAGGACCAAACATGACCTTGTCCCTGAACATTAGGCTTATCTTCTAGGTATCTCGGTTCGAGTCTCCTCAATCTTCTTAGCGATAAATTGTATACCCTATATGCCTTACTATGAGTGAATAACCCACAATATACCCCTCATCGCTTTCTCATCAAATTTTCCCGATTGGATCACTAGTGTTTAAGATGGTCACTTGACATCCAAAAGGTTTGAGGTAATGAATATCAGGAACTTTCCCAATGAGAAGTTCATAAGGTGTCTTGAAATGAGGTCTAGTAATGGATACCCTGTTTAGTACATAGCAAGCCGTGCTAACTGCTTGATCCGAACATAGTGGGTAACTTAGAGTCTGCAAGCATGGATCTTGCTGCCTCTATTAAGGTCCTATTCTTTCTTTCACCTACCCCATTTTGTTGTGGGGTTCTTGGAGTGCTATAGTCCCTTTTTATCCCTTTAGACTTATAGATTTCTATTAATTCAGCATTTTTGAACTCTGTCCCATTATCACATCGAATACCTTTAACCCTTTTGTTCAGCTGGTTTTCAACAAGCGTTATGAACTCTTTTAAAACTTGAGATGTTTCATCTTTAGTTCTCAAAAAGAAGACCCAACAAAACCTGCTATAGTGATCAGTGATTACTAGGCAGAAATACTTGTGATCAATACTCTTGACTTGGGTTGGACCAAAGAGATCCATATGCAAAGAATCGAAGAGGTTTTGAGATAGTGCTCACAGCTGTAATGGCTTTGTATGAGGCTCTGTGTTGCTTTCCTTTGTTGCAGGCAACACAATTGTGTTCATTGGTGAAGAATTTGGTAGGAAGTCCTTCAACTAGACCCATTTTAGAAAGCTTGTTAACGGTCTTGAAGTTCACATGAGCCATTCTTCTATGCCATTTTGTAGATTCATCCAAGGATGCTTTAGCCACCAAACATGTTAGATCACCTTCTGGTTGAACATCATTCAAATTGAATGTGTATAAATTGTGGCTTCTAGGATCTCAGTGAAATTGATGTATCTGTTGGAAGTGTGAAGTCTTTAGAGAGCACAAGACATTCATCCCCTGTAAATAATACTTTGTTCTTGGTGTCACAAATTTGTGATACTGAGAACAAGTTAAAATGTTGCAGTTCCTTTACATAGTACACATTCTCAAAATCCAGATGAGGTGTTCTAATGGTGCCTTTCCCAATGATTCTACCATCTCCTCCACCAAAAATCACACTGCCTCCACCTTCTATGGGTACAAAATCATGCATATTTTCTTTGTTTTCAGACATGCTTCTAGAACAACCACTATCTACTATGCCAACATCTTTACTCCTTAAAGGATGATCCTACAAGTACAACAAAAATATATACAAAATATTAGTACACTATGGAGACTCAAGTCATTACTGACTTGATCCTGCCTTGTGGATCATAAGATTTAGGCCAAGTAGATGTATAAGATCCACCATTGTTCTTGGGTTTCCATTGAAAACTAGGTCCCTTTTAAGTCCAAGAACAACCTGTTGAGGGCTTCATAGCAGTATCCCAATATCCCCTTCCATCATACATAGAGTCAAAACATTCAGGCCAATAACCATTTTGAAAATATGAACTAGTTGGTCTCACATATGGTCTAGCAACTGATCTTCTCCAACTAGAATTGTGTTTGTTGGTTTTATGACTTGCTTGAGGAACAAAAGATGGTATATCATTAACATTTTTCCATATTGGTCTAGGTTTCTTTTGACTAGCACATATACCCATTCTTTGCTTATGAAAATTACAATCCTTAATCAAATGAAATTTACTTCCACTAACAAAACATGTCTTCTTTTTAGAAGATTTATTCAAAGTGAACGATTTCTCATTACATGCAAAAGCATTCAAACCATAAACATTAACAGAATTGTTTTTAACAGAATTAAAATCATTATTTTGCAAAGAATTAAAAGACAAGTCTTCAGAGGAAACTGTCTTGGAAGATGATTCCTCGGCGACACTCCTAACAGAGCTTGTACTGAGTCTTGGGTGTAAGCTTGGGTGAGGTCTTGGGAAGGTCTAAATTTTCATTTGAATCACAACTGGTAGTAGACGCTTGGTCAGAGGACTTGTCACTGTTACAACAAGAGACAAAGTCAGTAGATGAAGAATTAGGGTCTGGCAAGTCTCTTGACTTTTTGCCATAAAGATGGTATGATCCATTGAAGTCAACAGTGATGGAAAGGTCAATGGGCATATGTTCTCCTCTAATCGGTCCAGGTACATCATGTAATTCTCCTTCTTTTACATAATTAGCTAATCCTGCTGGAGTAGATTTACGCGAATCATTCCTAGCTTCTAAGCCAACATATTTTTTAAAAGTTAAACCTATTCCAGAGTTTACAGATTGACTACCATAGAGATATTTAGCTACTTTTTCACCTGACACTAACCATTCTTTATGTCTAGCTACTTCCTCATCTAGTTTCATTTGTAGCACTTGGTTTTCAGAGACTACATCAGCTTTTTCTTTCTTAGTACGTTTTAAATCAATTTTAGTACACTCTAAATCACTTTCCAACACCCTTATCTTTTCATCATAAGCCAGTTGATTCTTTTGAAACCAAATTTGTTTTTCTTTCTAATGTTTTTAAAGCATGTTTATAAGCCTCAACTTCGACATAACATTCATTATATTTAGGTTTCAATTCATCATAGGCTTCCTTAAGCTCATTATATCTTTCACTACAACCAAAAACACAATTATGTACCTGAGAGATGCCCATTAAGGCAACTTGAGCATGCTGATCCTCTGTAGTACAATATGCCAACCATACACCATGCTCAGAACCAGGAGCTTCATCATTTTCAGGCTCATGCATCTTCCTGTTGACATGATCATCCATAATGACCAAAGCATTGGAAGATCCAGCTTTGGAATTTCCAGCTTCCATATGATTACTCAGCGATAGGAAGAATACCTAACCTCATCACCATCCTTCCTATCCTTGCATTCTCTTGAGAAGTGACCCATCTGACCACAAGTATAGCACTTGACTTTCCTCTTGTCAAATCTTGCTGGATCTCTTCCCTGGAAACCAAAATTTCTCCCAGACTTACGCTCAAACCTCTTGATGTCCACAGAGAGCATGGCTAGTTGCCACTTCAAGTTCATTTCTTCCATATCAAGTGGATCTACCTGTTCAAGGTCCTCAAAGCTAGTTCTTTGCGATTGTCATAATCAACAACAAAAGAGTGAAGTACATCTTCCAACACACCACTGGATTTAGGTTGAGAATTTGATGAAGTTGTGATGTAGGATGATGATGCAGAGGAAACTGGGCTTGGAGCATAGGTCTTCTTATTTGAGGATGCCCCAACAAATGCTGAGTGACTAGAAGTGGATGTACTAAAGGGACTTCTGACATCAGGCTCAAGAGTTTTAAGCCTGTTGTAGAGATCATCAAAAGTGACCATATCCATCCCACCTTTAGCTTTGAGTGCAATGCTCACTTGCAACCAAGATGGAGGTAAAGATCGTAAGAACTTTGAATTGCAGTCAACTAGGGTATCAATTGTAGAATCAAAGATCCGGACTCAACTAGGGTACCAATAACATTGAATATACACAGCGGAATCAATAAGAACATCAATTTTACTAATAAGGTTTTCTTTATTCATTACTAATAAAATAAACTATTACTACTACAAGACGCTCTATGCGTTAATTAGACTCTCATTGGGAGATGTTTACTATAAATGAAATGAAAGGGATAATGGAAAGGGATGATTAAAATACTATACGCTCCCTCTTTATATAGTAGAGGGAGGATACATAAAAACCCTAATAGTAGCTTACTAACAAAGCTGCTTAATAAATTATAAAATAAACCCTCATTGTTTCTTCTTTTTCATTCTTGCTCGTTTTCAACTTCTGCAATTCCCAAAAATCCTTGCCCTACTCCACTCCCCAAGTCACCTACTCGAGAGTTCAAGCACTATGTCAACAAACTCCTTCAACTCGGCAGAGAAGCCTTCACAACGTCGCTTACACTTTTTCCGGTACAAAGCTAAATACCGAGTCCGTAACACGGAGGACCAAACCAACACTACTATAATACAACAAATATGTGAAATAAGAAATACAAGATCTTCGCTACAGAATCTTGTGGAGGAACAAATCAATCAAGGACCCCTTGCTTGGATGACTTGTAGAATGCTCGTGATCTCGCCTTAGAGAAGGACCTATATGAGAATCACAATAAAAGAAAAAAGAACTACTCTCTAGATCAAGTGATCTTAGGTTAGAAGAATGTAAGAATATATGAGAGAGTTTGTAAGAAGAGGAGTGAGTTACAAAGAAGAAATGGCTCTCTATTTATAGAAAAAATTCTTGCCACTGTTGCACGAATCCCATGGATCCCTTGCCTGAGGGATCCGTCTAGTGTAACTTGAGGGATCCGTGAGACGCTCCTATTTGCCCATGGGTTATCGGGTTATGGGTTATGGGTCATGGGTCCTAGACTTTGGACCATGGGTATCTAAGTAGATACAATGTATCTAATAGATGCAATGCATCTAGTCCATGGGTCATGGGTTAACTCCATGGGTTATGGATATGCTCCATGGGTATGGGTCATGGATTGTGGTTTTTACCCATCCGAATCAACTATTACAACAAATGAATTATTACAACAATTTGTATTAAATGACTATATGTAGATGCTTTACAAAAATAACATGTATCCTTATAATTTTACTTATGATAACATTATACTTGTTATCAACAAAACACAAAGAGATCGCTAAATATTAATAAACGTTTTTACGGTTTATTTGTATTAACAGGAACCTAAATGAGATAAAAATCTAACTAGCTATTCTATTCCCCGGCAGCGGCGCCAAAAATTTGATGCATGTATAACGCGTTTGGGGTCAAAGGAACTTCCTTTTCGTCGAGCAAGTTTTTCAACACCCTAGGCAGTAAACCTAATCGTTGTAGTGTAGTATTGGGTAAGCCTCGGGTATTGATATCATTCTCTAGGGGAATAGGAATACTAGTGAGAAGTGTACTACGCTAAGGTTGAGGTTGAGGAAGATTATTTTTTATCTTTTCTTATATTTTTTTATAAAGCTAAGGGTAAAATCTTGGGGTTTGGATTTGGGGGTTTGGTACTTCTACCGATTACTCTACTATCTAATTATCTAAATTATGGGTAGTCTTATGTCTATTGATGTGTGCTCGTATGATGATTAAAAATGTGTCTACCTAGATACTATTACTCCCTAGTTATCTTTTATTGGTGGTGGAATTGTCACGTCCTTATTCTTAACGCGTTGTGTTTTCTAAGGTCGTAGGGTATGCTTTTATCCCTAACACTTTGAGACTACCTTAAGGTTATTGCCTACGAAATCTCTAGGTTTCATAAACTAACTCTAAGGTTATCTTTGGATGTTTAGCCTACAATTCCGCTACGTGATTTATAAGCTAAGGTTCACAAAGATTACTCAAGCATTCAAACACAACGATGGCCTAATGCACTCCTAAGCCAATTACAATTAAGATAAGAGACAACCAATCTGATGCAGGAAGTATGAGTGTCAAAGAATAATAACAGCCGTTAATATTCTTTACAACTCGACTATTTTTAATTTTCGTTTTAAATGTTTGGAGTTATTATTTAATAAGTGATTAGGATTGTGTTTCCTAATCTATGTGGTTAGTCTTAAAATAAGGAAGGATAGGTTTCTTTCTCTCCAAGGAGTTAATCTTATTTTCTCCTATAAATTTTAGGCTTTAGAGTTGTTTCCGGGGCTTTTTGTTTTTATCACTATTAATAAAAGTTGATCATCCTTTAAGGATTTTGATCTCTCTTAGTTCTTAAGTTCGTGTGTTTGGTTTGGCCAACGATCTTGGCATTAATTGGTATCAAAGCTTCTAGGTACTAATGGCCGAACCTCGAAAACGTGGAAGACCCCCGGTTAATCGTAGAACCGCCTCAATAGGCAACGAACGGGATCCGCGTGACGTGGAGATTGAACGCCTCCAGCAACGAATCCAAGAGCTTGAACTCCAACAGGAGGATACCGGATCTGAACGAACTTGGGAAGATGATGAGAACCCATTCGGTTATGTTCAAGGTCAACGGGGTTTCCGTGGAGGTAATCGAGATCGACCCCTGCGTAGTATCGGGATGAAAGTTGAAATTCCCGAATTCGCGGTAAGGCCCATCAGATGACTTCATTGAATGGTTAAGCACGGTCGAACGTGTTTTCGATCTGCGAGACATACCAGAGAGTTTGAAGGTTAAATTGGTGGCTACTGCGACGGCAACATGCATCACTTTGGTGGGATCATGTCAAGAAGCAACGGGTTTTGGCAAGGAAATCAAAGGTCCGTGGCGTGGGAAAAGATGAAAAATTGTTAAAGAGAAGTTCTTACACGTTAACCATAGGCAAGAAGCTTTCCGGATTACCATAATCATCTCAGGGTTCTTTATCCATTGAAGAAACCATCAATGAATTTGACAAGCTTGAATGCGATGTCATGCAAACGAAGAGGAAGAAACGAGGTGGTTGCGAGGTTTTAGGAGTTCTAAAGTCCGAGATTGCGATGTGGTAAGTCTTCAACCCTATTTGACTTTGATGTGTGTCGATTAGCTCTAAAAGTCGAGAAACAACAGCGTAAGGGCAAAGGGAAATCAAGTTTTAGTCGTTTTACCGCGATAGCAAAAACCACTCCCATCATAGTTAAAGGAACGACACCTAGTTCTAGTGCACCTGCAAATTCAGCAGGTGGCAACAAGATTCAAGCACCACGATGTTATAAGTGCCAAGGTTTGGGTCATTATTCACGTGAGTGTCCAAATCAGAGAACCGTGTCTTTCATAGAAGAAGAAACAGATCCCGTGTATGATACTGATGGGGAGGAATGTGCACAAGACGACAATGAGGAGGTTTTGTATCCTGATCAGGGAGAGGCTTTAGTGATTCAGCGGGTTTTAAATGTAGCTACCTCTAAGTCAATTGACGATGATTCGTGGCTTCGAAACAGCATCTTCCTCACCAAGTGCACTGTTAAAGGCAAGGTGTGTAGCATGATTATTGATGGTGGAAGTTGTGAGAACGTGGTGTCAACAAGAATGGTGGAGAAATTAGGTTTAAAAGTTGAGGACCACCCCGAGCCAAACCGGTGACTTGGTTGGAAAAAGGTAATGTGTGAAAGTGAGTAGCGGTGTTTAGTGCAGTTTTCGATTGGGAAAAAATATAATGAAGAGGTATGGTGTGAAGTCGTACCTATGGACGCGTGCCACATTCTTTTAGGACGACCCTGGCAGTTTGATCGGAAGACAAAGCATGATGGGTTCCGTAATACTTATAGTTTCCGAAAAGATGGCGTCAACATCACTTTGGTACCATTGGATACGAGGCAGTCACCGGGAGATGAATCCACCCTTGTTCTTAAGCGGGCTGATTTCGAGCATGTGGCAAAACTCAGCCCCCTAGTGTTTGTTTTGGTAGTGGAGGAAGCGAATGAAATAAATGATTATGTGCCGAGTGAAGTGAAACCCTTACTGAAAGAGTTCGCTGATGTGTTACCCGATGAAATCCCATCCGGCCGCCTATGATGAGGGATATTCACATTGTATTGACTTTGTCCTGGTCGTCGATTCCAAACAAACCAGCCTATCGAATGAACCCTAAGGAATATGAGGAATTGCAAAGGCAAGTAACTGAGCTACTAGATAAAGGGTTGATACGGGAGAGTATGAGTCCATGCGCTGTATTGCTTTATTAGTTCCCAAACATGGTGGTGCGTTTCGGATGTGTATTGATAGCCGGGCTGTCAACAAGATCACAATCAAGTACAGATTTCCCATTCCTCGTTTTGAGGACTTACTTGATCAATTGCATGGGTCAACTGTGTTCTCAAAAATTGATTTAAGGAGCGGATATCATCAGATTTGGATGAGGCCTGGTGACGAATGGAAAACAGCGTTTAAGACACGAGACGGGTTATACGAGTGGATGGTTATGCCTTTCGGGTTGTCTAATGCACCGAGTACCTTCATGAGACTTATGAATCAGGTCTTGCACCATTCATAGGCAGATTCGTGGTCGTGTATTTTGATGACATTCTCGTGTTTAGCAAGAGTGTGGCGGATCACTTGTCTCATCTCCGTCAAGTGTTCTCAGTTTTAAGGGAGCAAAAATTATATGCTAACGGGAATAAATGTCACTTTCTATCCAATGAGGTGGCCTTCTTGGGCTATATTATTTCTGGGCAAGGTATCAAGATGGACGAGTCAAAAATTGCGGCTATTCTGAATTGGCCGGTTCCGAGCACTATGCATGATATTCGTAGTTTTCACGGGTTAGCTTCTTTCTATCGTCGTTTCATAAGGAATTTTAGTACCATTATTGCACCTGTGACCGAGTGTATGAAGGGAGGGCGTTTTTCATGGACAGATGAGGCTACCAGCGCCTTTGAATTACTTAAGGTTAAGGTAACTCAAGCTCCTGTTTTAGCATTACCGAATTTTAATGATGTTTTTGAAGTTGAGTGTGATGCGTCTGGTGTTGGGATTGGTGGTGTTTTAAGTCAAAATAAACGCCCTATAGCTTTCTTTAGTGAAAAACTGAGTGAAGCTCGTCGCAAGTATTCTACCTATGATAAGGAATTCTATGCTATTGTTCGCAGTCTTGATACATGGAGGCATTATTTATTGGCTAAGGATTTTATTCTGTTTTCGGATCACGAGGCTTTAAAATATATCAACGGTCAACATAAGCTCAAACCTCGACATGCTAAATGGGTTGAGTTTATTCAGGCTTTTTCGTTTGTTATTAGACACAAGGCTGGTTCGAAGAATCAGGTGGCCGATGCACTTAGTAGGAGACATTCACTCGTTACTACTATGCAAGTATGTGTGAAAGGTTTTGAAGCATTTCGAGACCTTTACCAGGATGATCCAGATTTCAAAGATGTATGGAGCAAGTGTGGCATGGGAGCCTTCCAACAGTTCTCTCAGCATGATGGTTATTTATTTAAGGGGGCGCGTTTATGTATTCCCTTAAGTTCCTTACGCGATTCGATCATAGTGGAGGGTCATGCTGGAGGTCTCGCGGGTCATTTTGGGCGAGACAAAACCTTGGCAATCCTTAAAGATCAATTTTATTGGCCAAGAATGGAGAGGGATGTTCATCGAGTTATTGAGCGATGTAAGGTTTGTCACATTGCAAAGACCCATGGAACTAACGCTGGATTATACACTCCCCTCTCAGTACCTAAGGCTCCATGGGAAGAGGTTAGTCTTGATTTTGTATTGGGTTTGCCTCGTACTCAACGCAATAAAGATTCTGTTATGGTAGTTGTTGATAGATTCTCCAAGATGGCTCATTTTGTTGCTTGTTCCAAGACTTTTGATGCTAGTAAAGTGGCTCGGTTATACTTCTCTGAGATTGTAAAACTGCATGGTATCCCAAAAACTTTGACTTCGGATCGTGATGTCAAATTTGTTAGTCATTTCTGGCGTACTTTATGGACAAGGATGGGATCTAAATTACAACTAACTAGTTCCCATCATCCACAGACTGACGGGCAGACTGAAGTTATTAACCGGAGTTTGGGGAATTTGCTAAGGAGTTTGATTGGAGAACATCCAAAACAGTGGGATCTTACACTTCCACAAGTAGTTCGCATATAATAGGTCAGTTAATCGTACTACTGGTAAAACCCCGTTTGAAATAGTCTATGGGCGTAATCCCATTACACCCCTTGATTTAGTGCCAATTCCTGTGAAGGAACCCGTGAGTGTAGATGCTGCGATGAGCCTCTCAACATATTAAAGAGTTACATCAGCAAGTACGTGCTAAAATTGTTCAAAGTAATGAGCGATATAAGGATCGAGCAAATAAGCATCGCAAGCGGGTTGTGTTCAAAGAAGGATATTTGGTTTGGATTCATTTACGTAAGGAAAGGTTTCCCGCGGGTCGTTTTGGAAAGCTTAAGCCACGAGCTGATGGTCCTTTTCGAGTTCAAAAGAAGATCAATGATAATGCATACAAGCTTGAGTTGCCAGGTCATTACAATGTGTTCGCTACTTTTAATGTTGGAGACTTGTCTCCTTATGTTGGCGATTCTGACGATGAAGTAGACTCGAGGTCGAGTCTTTCTCAAGAAGGGGAGGATGATGCAGGAAGTATGAGTGTCAAAGAATAATAACAGCCGTTAATATTCTTTACAACTCGACTATTTTTAATTTTCGTTTTAAATGTTTGGAGTTATTATTTAATAAGTGATTAGGATTGTGTTTCCTAATCTATGTGGTTAGTCTTAAAATAAGGAAGGATAGGTTTCTTTCTCTCCAAGGAGTTAATCTTATTTTCTCCTATAAATTTTAGGCTTTAGAGTTGTTTCCGCAGCTTTTTGTTTTTATCACTATTAATAAAAGTTGATCATCCTTTAAGGATTTTGATCTCTCTTAGTTCTTAAGTTCGTGTGTTTGGTTTGGCCAACGATCTTGGCATTACAATCAATAATTAATAACTAGGTTTCATAGATCTAAGCAAACACACAAAAAATTTAGCCGGACATGTTAAACACGCAAGCATACACACATAAAATCAAAGACATAATGAAATCAATGAAGTAAAACACTTATCTTGATGTAAAATAGGGTATGAGAACCCTAAGATACTGTCCAAACCGGACTAAAGTCGTTTAGGTTTTTACTCCACAAGTCTACCTCCTAAAATTCTGAAAATTCGATTTCTATATATAGTTTTACAACTGCGACGGCGTCGCCTTATAGGTGGGATGCCGTCAGATCGTCGTCATTAGGGTTTCGTCTTGGCCAAGTAATAGTTGGGACGGCATCACGTTGTAGTTGTGACGCCGTCGGGCTTCAGTAGTGATGTCGTCTGATTCTGGATCTAGGCCGTCTGGGATGAAAAGTCTTCGTGACGCCCTTCCTCTTCAAAGCCTGACGCCGTCAGGTGTATTTTAGCAAAAAGTCTACTGAGTCGTCACAAATTTAATTACGTATAGAGGGACGACGTCGCCCTTGGATTGTGACGCCGTCAACATTAATTCCAGCAGCTTGAGAGTCTTCGATCTTGACTTAGCCATTTTCTTCATATATCCACTCCTTTTCGTCCAAATATGCATCATTCCAGCATTTTGCTTCCAAGAGACCTAAAAAGTGAAAAGGAACGAAATTAAGCAGTAACGAATATAAAAGTGGGCGATTAAGGGCTTAAATGACCACTTAAAAGTGTACGTTTTAAATCCTTATCATTTTCATTACATAAAATTCTGGACTTCTAAAATACAAGACTATTCCATATACACATAATGCCACGCAACATTCCTCTAGCTGAGGTAGAGGCAAAATCAAATTGTGAGTCCCCCCACACCTGATGCAACATACATAAATCACGTGTAACAATTTTATCTCTTGAAAAACTAGAAAATTGACCATATACCTTTTACAAATATCACAAAACCTAACTCTTTTTTTGAAGGTTTCCAAAACCTTGAACGTTTATTGATAACGCATGCACTTACTCACTATAAACTCCATTTTCAGCTATTAGAGAAGTAAGAGTGTTTTCACAGCCCTTCATATTAAGACCCAAAGCAATGTATACCTTAATTGTTTCCTCCAAACATTCTAACAAAGAAAACCCATAAGCTTCCCAATCCAAACATTAGATAACGAATCAGTTAGGGTTTTTGAGTTAGATAACTTGATGTATTGACAAAATGCAAACATTTGCCCTAATTTATTCTTGCGATTAGAAATAAAGAATCCACAAGAGTCCCCTTTTTACCACATATGTTCCAAAGTTCACGCACAGTAAGGTGGGAAGAAAAATTGGAAACGAACACGGTTTTAGTCTCGAGCTCAGATATATAACTAAGAGTGTATGCACGTGCATACCTTTCGAAAATCGTTTGTAACGTGTATATTTTTTTTGTTTGAAAAGCTTTCGTATGCCATGTCTTGCTACACATTTAGCAAATTTGCGACCATGTGAATCCGTTTGTTTTTGAAGACTTTATAGGAAAAGTAAGTGATAAATATATATATTGTTCCCTGACAAGTTGCATTTTCCTATACTGATAGTGGCTCTTAGTATAAAAACTAATGAAAATCACCCAAAAGATGCACAATGAGATCTTTAGCCTACAAATTATGTTTAATTATGTTCAAACATTATGTGCAAGGTTAATTTTGTTCTTTGTGTTCCACTTAGTGTACACCTATTAGTTTGGCAATAAAGATATGGAATCACTTCAACCATAGTTTTTTGTTAAGTTGCTGTTAAAGGCTCTTTACACCTTAATGTAAAGTCGAAATACCTCACTGTTCGAGCAAAATCATGCGGATATGCTTGAACTCCAAACCTTCGGATATGAATGCTCCTATCCTATGCTCCAAAGCCTATTTGAGCTGAAATAAGAATATACGTTAGCTCACCACGGGTGTTTAGTCCGTGAGAAAGCTCCGGTGTAAAAGTAAGTATTAGAGTGGTATACCCTAATAAAAGAAATTATAGTGCATACCCGATGATCAATTTCTGAGCCTGCGATGTCTTGCTATAAATTTATCAAATTTGCGACCATGTGATTCCGTTTGTTTTCAAAGACTTTATAGGAAAAGTAAGAGATAACTATATATAATGTTCCCTTGCAACTTGCATTTTCCTTTAGTGATAGTGGCTCTTAGTTTAAAAACTAATGAAAATCACCCAACAGATGCACAATGAGATCTTTAGCCTACAAATTGTGTTTAATTATGTTTAAACATTATGTGCAAGGTTACGTTTGTTCTCTGTGTTCCACTTACATATTAATTTGCCAATAAAGATATGGAATTACTTCAACCATAGTTTGTTGTTAACTTTCTTTACACCTTAATATAAAGTCGAAATACCTCACAGTTTAATCAAAATCATACGGATATGCTTGAACTCCAAAACTTCGGATATGAATGCTCTTATCTTGTGCTTCATAGCCTATTTGAGCTGAAATAAGACAAAAACCATCAGCTCGCCATGGGTTTTTGGTCCGTGAGTAAGCTCCGATGTAAGAGTAAGTATCGGAGTGGTATAAGTGCTAGTGAGAGGTTAGAGAGAGAAAGTAAGAGTAAGTATCGAAGTGGTGTAAGAGTAAGCTTTTATTTAAACAAGTATCCAAACGGAGCTACTTGTTAGTGTTTGGTAGGCATTTATTTATAGTTTTTTTTTAACTTTAAGCTCTTTTTTACAAAAATAATTTCCTCCAAAACAAGTAGCTCCGTTTGAATACATCAACTTCAATCTTTTATTTTAAACAAGTAGCTCCAAAATGAAAAGCTGATTCATGAAGGTTTTAAAATATTTTGGAGCTGTTAAAACATAAAATTACTGTCAACAACTTATCATTACAGTTAACAGCTAAGTTACCATACACTTTTATTGAAAAAAAGTACAGTTATTTTACTGGGTGTAACCCTTTTACCCAAAACAATGATACAGTTTGTAACTTATGTTAACAACTTTGCAGGTTATAGATTACAACTTACAACGCTTATAGCTAGTTTTGCCAAATATACCCTTATACTACCTTGTCTGACGCGGGTGACGATCGTCCAGTGGAGTTCTTGCTGACCTTCCTCTGGATTGTCATCCATGACGTAGATCCTTGGGAGGTAATGTTGAAACTCCCAGGCTAAGATTTTTTTTTGGACTGATATAATATTAACACCAACACTTATATTAACACATAAAACTGTACATAACATATCTCATTCGTCTTGACCCGTACATGATCAAAATGGGTCAATATGGGCAAGAATGGAACTATGCCAAACACCCATTAAACTATAAAGGAAACTACTTATGTACTTGATTATCACATAACCATGAGTTTATATGTTCATGAACAAAAGCATACAACCTAGGGCGTTTCTTGGTAAGAGAGCGTGTAGGGAAAAGGCTCATTACCCAAGTATCCCCCCGAGGTCAAGTTCTCGGTCTTCGTACCCTTCGTAGCACTACCACTAGCTTCACCTATAACAAGTACAACAAAGCAACGTAAGCATAACGCTTAGTGAGATAACATATAAAAGATACTAATCATAACATGGCATAATATTATGGTTTCTTCGTAGAAAATGAGTACTTGTTTGCTATTATATACTAGTCGCCCACTAAGGACGTTGTGAACCCGTACTGGTTTAGTATAACTGAAAATGTTCTAGTCGTCCACTTAGGACGTCTAAGTAATATACTCAATGAATTTGAGCCGCTATACACACTGGTCATCCACTTAGGATGTCTAAGTCTTATTTTACAAAATGAGATGCTAATAAGGCTCGGTCGTCCACTTAGGACGTCTAGGCTCCCTTTCGGAGCATGTCATGACATAATAACACATGTCGTCCACTTAGGACGTTTATACACATCTTTTGGGTCATAATGCTTATAATTATGCAAATCGTCCACTCAGGATGGCTAATTTAGCTGTGTCGTCCACTTAGGACGCTATACAAATAATATTATAATATGTAGGCTGAAAATACTTAACTAAATCCAAATGGGTCATTTGGGGCTGTTTTGACCCGTTTAACATATTTCACTTATAAACATACTATGAGTGCACATTTAGGTACATAACGTATAATTATAACACCATGAAGTCGTAACTCGAATATACTACATGAACATGAACGTGAATACCACAATTAGAATGGCGCACTAACGGGTTACCAAGGACCCGTTTCTATACTTAAATATGTTACTCACTTTAAAGCCGCTTGAATAGAATCACGAGCTTCCTAAAGACGTCCCTGGTTAACACTTATAACCTTAAATTAGATGATGGAAACCCTAGCCTATTCGTTTATAAGCTTATTGTTGGATCGATGTACTCTAACCAAGCTAACTTATATAGCTTGTTAAGGGTTTAATAACCTCAGATAAATCCTAAGTTATTAATAATGAAACACTGAGCAAACTCTATTAAGTATGCGGAATTTACTTAACAAAGCTAAGAAGATTTAACTTTAATAATATTATTAATAACTCTAAATCTGCTTGTTATGCAGATTCTTTAACAACTCTAAAACTCTTATATCGTACTTCTCTAAAACTCTAATAATGCACGTACTTTAGGATTCAAAAAACATATATCTCTAATACCAATCTAGGGATCCTTTTATAGGCTTAAGGATAACCCTAGTCGGTTTACAATTTGTAACCTTGGACGACAAGTAATCTAAACAAAGAATATTCTAGAATAACAAAGCTTTCCATAATCGAATATAGCAGTTCTTTAGCTTTGCAGTACTTTGACTTCGACAGCAGTACTTTGACTTTCACTTAGCAGTACTTTGAATCTTCAGTACTTTGACTTCTTCAGTACTTTAACATTCTTCAGCACTTTCATATCCCAACAATCCTCCCCTAACTTGAATTCTACTTGCTTGAGTTCAAGTTCCTTTGTAAACTTATCTTTAACATCTCCATCTTCAAGGAAAGATTGTGTCTTTGTCTTTGGATTGTATCTTTATATTCTATGTGCTTATATCAAAGTATTCTTTAGAAATTATTCTTTACAAGAACCTTAATCATAATCTCTTTTCACAACATTCAAGAAGCTCCATCTTTTCAAAGAACTCAAAGAACATATGACAATGTGTACATTAATTCAGTTTAAGTTTCAGTCTATTCTCATCACTTCAAGGTGTGTAAACTCCTGTGAGAGGTGAATCATTGAAAATTTAATGGATTTTGATGTCTCTTTACCAAAGCCATTAACTCGGGAGTAGCCAAATGTTTAGGTGTGTAAGACCATGGTACATTGATAACCATATGATTTTTAGCAAATCATCAGCTATCAACAGATTTGATTTGTCTTTACCAAAAGCTGTACCCATTTGGACTAGTTAGTTCTTTCAATCATGGTGAATTAATTACCATATAATGGTTTTTCCACAGCCTTTACCACAAACCATTTTCTTGTGGGCTAGCCAACTCTTCACATTTACTGATATGGTGAGTTGATTACCATACAACTTATTAGCAAGTTGTCACCTATAAAACGGATTTGAGATATATTTACCAGAGCCGTTTGCTCATGGATTAGCCAATCCTTTTGTAACCATGGTGGATTGATAACCTACTGTTGTTATCATCTCAAAAACCATTTATTTCTTTTAACCTTTGTTTCAAAATATTTATCACTTAACAAAAGTTTTCTTTTCAAAAACATTAACTGGTTTAAAGCTGCAAGCAGTACTTTGATGAAAGTACTGTTTGATCAGCAGTACTTTGAATAAAGTACTGATACTTCAAAAATATTTTATTCAATAAAGATTCATGTTGAAACGATAGACCTTGATAGATATAGAGCTCTCGCAGATCGTTAGTATTGTCTATGTAATGACAAACAAACTAATAGATAATCTCCACAACTTATATTCTTTAGCGGAAATCAAATATAAGCATAAACACAGATAACTAAGAACTCGTTGATCCTCTATGGATCTTTATATTACTAAAAATTTGTTTTAAGCACCCACTCATTCATTCTATTGTGTTCCTTTTATAGACAATTAACCCTAATTTGTTCTCCAATAACCGTATAAATATAAAACTAAATAAGATATACACAATCACTTCCTAATAAAGGTCATGCATATCCTAACTATTCTAGAATACACGGAATACTAACTCCGCAGAAACAAACTATATACTAATAAAGCTTCAGCATAATCATGTCTTCAGTAGAATCCAGCTACACTTCAGTAGAATCCTTCAGCAGTTTCATCAGCATAATTCATACTTCACATAATTCCCAACAATCCTCCCCTAAACTGGAATTTGACTAGGTTAAGTTCCAGTTTCTTGATAGATCTTCAACGCTCAGAGGATTATACTCGAACATCAACAACAAAGAATCAAAATCAGAACATCTCGATGATGACAAAACATAGAACCTCCAGATCTTTGCAGCAACAAATGACATAATGTACATCAAAACATATTAGTTTCATACTATTCTCATCACATCCAGGTGTGTTAACTCCTGTGAGAGGTGAATCATTGAAAATAATGGATTTGATGTCTCTTTACCAATAGCCATCACTACTGGAGTAGCCAAATGTTTAAGTTCGAAAACTATGGTACACTGATAACCATCTGAATTATAAGCAAATCAGCAACCATATAAACGGATTTGATATGTCTTTACCTGTAGCCGTTTGCTCAGGACTAGTCAATTCTTAGAATTGGTGAACTGATTACCAAATATGGTATTCCACTGCCTTTACCACAAGCCATATACATGTGGGCTAGTCAATTCTTGGATTCCAAAAAAGAATAAACCATGGTGAATTGATGACCATACAACACTCAGCAATTAAGCATGGGTGGTTGTAAACCCTATGATTTTGAGCAAACCATTACAGCTATCAACAGATTTGATGTGTCTTTACCAAAGTTGTACCCTTTGGACTAGCCAACTCTTTGACATACACAAGGTACATCTGGTGAGTTAATAAGCATCAAGAAGATACAACAAACCTGCAATAAAAGTTAGTTAAACAAAGAATATACATAGATTTTTTTTATTTTTTTTATTTATTTTTATTTATTTTTTTTAACTAAGAAACAAATATTACAAACTATACAAATTACCACAATCAAGATGAGTTTCTTTGTTGCATAAGCTGATTCTTAATAATGCCAACACATTGTTCAGCATCCAACTTATCATTTCCAACAGGATCTGGAGGAACTTCCAACTTCTGAATAAGCATTCTTTCCATAAGCCTCATAGATAATGGATAAGTTCTCTCAGCAAACATACAGACAGTAATACCACCCTTTGTCTCCACCACATGCACACGAGGCAGAGGATAAAATCTCCAAGATGCAACCTGCCACAAGTGAGAGTTCTTCCAAATAAAATGTCCTTTACCATTGGGAAATTGAGAATCAAACAGCACATGAAGATCTCCCAACAAATATAATCCAGAACCCTGTGGTGCATTATAATGGTAATACTTATTGACAAGGGTATACAAAGTAAGCAAATCTGCCCTGTCTACCAAATGCAATATCTCCTACAAAAAGTTAAACTGCATGGTGGTATGATCCAAACGGTGAATGATATTAAGCTCATCATCTGTCAATGACCAATTAATAAAAAACATCATGAGATCCCTCAGGAAAAACAGCAGCAGATCCTTCTCTGATAAAAGATGACTCAGCCGCCTTTAAATCCACATGAATATCCTTGTGAGATGTCTCAACCTTACTATGCCTGTGAGATGACTGAATCCTAGCTGATCTCACAGATCTCCTTAGAGAAGAGAATTTCCGTTTAGCCATCCTCTTCTTCCTCCTACCAGGAATATAGATGTTCGAAGATGGAACATCATCAGATTCTGCACAAGCGTCTCTAGAAACACTACTACGTAATGCATTCATTCTGTCAAGCACTTTTCTCGCCTGTGTAGATTTGACAGTTTTTGTGTCAGCTTCCTTAACCAGATTATCTCCTTCTGTATCAACAGATCCAACAAACGGAGTTGAAACTAGCACATCAGGTGTTTCAGAAGAAACCACAGAAGGTTCAGCAGAAGAAACCTTGTCAGTTGAACAAGAAACTTCAGCAATTGTGTCAGCAGAAACCATAGAAGGTTCAGTAGAAGAAACTCTGAGAGGTGAAGGAATAGCTTCAGTAGTGGCTTCAGAAGGAACCACTGGAGACATCACCTTAGGTGGAATATCATCAAAATTATCCACAATCTCAACAAACTTAGGTCTTTTGGCCTGAGGAGCAACGATATTTTTAGCAATCCTTTTCAAATTTGAAGAAGGTTTTGAAGAAGATGAAGAAAACTTCATGATATGATTATATTTGCGAAGCAGAACATGATCAGGCAAAGCCAAAACTTGCTTCATTGTTAAACCAGAGTTATACACTGAAGAACTCTGATTTTTCACCACAATTCTCATATGTGCGTTCTTCTGAGCTTCAGTTAGTGGTTTGTCCCTCTTAGCTTTGTTCTTTTGAGCTGTTATAGCTTTCTTCTTTGCAGCTTCTTCTTTCTTTCTTTGTTGTCCACGAGCCACCATTTGAGCCACAAAATGCTCACTATCAAAATCTGCACCCAAGATACTTTGAGCAAGTGTAGGATTAGAAACAACTTGCTGAGTATAAACATCCCAGTGTGCATCAGGCATCTGAGTAGCCATTGCATCCAATTCTTTGCGTCTCTCAGGAGGCAATATAGAAATAGACTCAGCTTTAATCTGGTTAGCCAATTCAGCACTTCTCTTCAAATTTTCACATTCAGCTAACAAACTGTCTTGTGCTAATCTTTCCTGTTCACTAACCAGATCTGGACCAAGCTCAGTGTCAACTCTTATTCCTTTCTCTTTATCAGAATATTCAAAAACAACATCAGCTGAAGGAGTATCACTAAAAGGAACTTCAGAAGATTCATCCAGATGTGCTTCAGAAGAAACATGTTGAGATAAATCTTCAACAGGTGTTGAAAATACATCTGCTTCTGGATTCAAATTAAAATTCCTTCCAGCAAGGAAAACTTCAGAATTATCAACTGAAGGTATAGAAGCAGGTTGTGCTTGCACAGATGAAGCTTGACCAACTTCACTAGCAATGTCCATCAAAGGAGTATCAGCAACAATATGTTCTTCAGTAGTTGAAATATCCTTACTTTGCAATGTATCCTTGTGCAAAGATTGATTTCTCCTCCTTTTAGTAAATAAAATTGGCTCTTTTTGCTGTACAGATGTAGCAACCATTGGAGTAGAAACATTTGATTCTTGAGCCACATTAGCCAACATATCAAGTGACTTAAACTGAGCATCCACTTCCTCTTCATCAGAAGAAACATCCAATCTTCTTTTTCTACTCTGACCCAGTTGTACTTCCAAATCCTGAACCTGTCGTTTCAATTCTACAATCTCACCACCAAGTTTAGATTTAGTCTCTGCAAGCTCCTTCTTGAGATCAGAAACTTCAGTTACATACCTGTTCACTAAAGCATACAAAGATGTAAGTGTAATAGGGTCCTCAGCTCCACCAACAGATTGCTCTGTAGTAATGGGAGCATCATTGGGCCTTTCAGAAGAAATATCAATACGCTCAAAGAGTGGAACATTATCATAAACTGAATCTCTAACAGGACTAGGAGTGGTCAACCTATTAATCTCAGTCTCAACCTCATCATGAGGAACCTGTATAGGTGGTGGACTAGAACTAGGTCTCGGTGAAAGTGTGGGTGAAGGTTGTTCAGGAGAAACAAGAGGTGCTTCAGCAGCATTAGAAGGGCCTTCATCCATTGTAACTGATGGATTCCCATCAGCAGCAACAGTAGTAGAAGGTGGAGAACCAACAACATTCCCTTCTTCAGCAGCCTCATTGCCTTGAGGTAACATAGCCGCTAGCAAAGGATGATGTGCCCCCTCATACTTAGTTCTCATTGAAGCAAATAATTTAGAAGTTAAAACTCCGATGGAACAAAACTCTTGGGCTTGTGTGGTAATGTCTAAAATCATCTGAAGAAACCTAGGGTACATCAAAAACTTATGCTTTTTCTTATCTATATTTTCATCAATATTATCAAAAATATACTTAGAAAAATTATAAATCAAACCCTGAGAAAGACAAACAATACCACATCCCAGCTGCGTAGAAAATTGATCCCATCCTCCTGATTTATTGCTCATACACTGAAGCAATGTGCGAACCAAAAACCTCCACATAGGACACAACTGATTCTTTAACCACATATCAGTCCTAGAACCCTGATATCTAAAAGCTTTTAAACCAGCAAGAATATCCACCGCATGAGAATGATAAACCCCATTAGCACCATCCAGACGAAGCTTTTCTCTAATCAACTCCTTTGTTACAACATACTCTGCTCCGTCAACCAAAGCTACAATCTCTGTATCACTTCTCTTTTCAGCAGTTGCCCAAAATTGTGTAACCAAAGATTCATAAACAACTTCCGGAGAATGCGTTAAAGCATAATGAATCTTGGATCTTTTCAGGAAGTCCACCATTGGCTTATATATTTCATCACCCTTTGCTTCTCCCAGAAAAGCAACTTTGTTATGATCCCTTTTTAATTGAAGCGCCATGAGTGAAATTGTGATAATTGGTTACGATTTAATCGAATGTATGTTTAAATCGAATAACGAGGGAATCAGTTAATAATAGACGACGATATGCAAATAGGGTATAAGTAGAAGTTTCCCAAATTTTGGTCAAATATATAAGTTATTGACCAAAGCTGACGTGTAATGCAACCTTTTACCAAATTTAAATTTCAACTTCCGTAGAAACAATGGTCCTTCTGCTGAAGTCTTTCAATCAGCAGAAACACATCACGTATTCAAGAAGCTTCAGTAAATATCTTTTTACTGTTTCACCCAACTCACATTAAATCTCATTAAGTCTTGAAACCGTCTATAAAACAATCCCCAATGCATACTTATCTCTCATCACTTACCCCCAAATATCATCACAAACCCTAATTTCATCAATGCCCCAAAATTAACCATAATCAACCATGAGTAATAAACCAGAGGTTGTAAACCCAACCTCTTCTCCATCATCATCATCATCTAGTGATTTCCTTCAATTTTTTTCATATCCATATGACCCACGACCATTGAAATCCCCATTTCTCAGTTCTTCAGATGATGATAGTGTAGTGAATCCAAGTGAGTCTTCAGATGTCTCTGATGGGTCCACTCAGAAGAAAACATCTTACTCCCAACCTTCAGCATCTCAACCTCAACAGAGGCCTTGTGCCAGAAAAGAGGTGGTGCTTGCTCTTCCTGTGCCATGGTTTGGTGCATCATCACATATCGTATAGGAGAAGGGCTTAAGGAAGGTGAATGGATTGCTATTTGGTGAAACCAAGTAGATGAAACACACAGGACATGTGTGGTCATCTTCATCATCATCGTTTTCATCAATCCATCCTTCCCATTTTGATCCTTAGCTTCTTCGTCATACCGATCATGCATATCCAGCCATCAAGATAGAAGGAATGGGTGGTTATGCAAGTCATCACAAATGCATATCCAGCAGCTGGAATGGAAGATATAAGCGATCATGCATATCCAACAGCTGTAGGAATAGAAGATATGAGCTAGTGTATAGTTTAGGTTTAGTAGTCCTTGTATTTCCTTTTGAAGTTGATTGTAATCTGTAAGCTGTAAATTGTTTCTTGAATGAAAGAATGAACAATTAACTTCAGTACTCCTTTTGTATGAACAATTTGTCTTCAGTATATCATTTCAGTGGAAACAAATAGCTCAACTTCAGTACTTTGATTTCAGAAGAAACAAGCTTCAAGGCTTACTTGACCATTTTCCATTTGACCAATCGTGATGAACTTCAACTTACTTAAGCAGTCTGCAAAACAGACACAGAGACACAGAGAAACACACAAACCAAAACAAAACATACTAAAAGAACATCAGATCTACCACATTCTCATCAGTATGAATTTTAACCACTTTTATTAAATGTTTTTCATATGCATCTCTTATAAAGTGGTGCCTGATTTCAATATGCTTAGTTCTACTGTGAAAAACTGGATTTTTAACAATGCATATGGTACTTTGATTATCAATAAAAATTGTTGTGTTCATGAAGTTATACCCATAATCCAAAAATTGATTTTGTATCCAAAGAACCTATCCACAGCAATTTGCAGCAGACAACATACTACTGCTTCAGATGAGGTAGCCACAATAGTTTGTTTCTTGCACTGCCAAGAAATCAATCGCTTTCCAAGAAATTGGCAACCTCCAGTGGTGGATCTCCTATCCAGATTTGCACCAGCATAATCACTATCACTATATGCTTCCAGCTTAAAAGGAGACTCTCTTGGGTACCAAAGGCCTAAATTAGATTGACCTTTCAAATACTTAAAAATCTTCTTCACTGCATTTAGATTGGAAGCAAGTGGAGTGACTTGATGTCTAGAGCAAGCACTCACAACAAAAGTGATGTCAGGCCTAGAAGCTGTAAGATACATCAATGAACCAATCATAGATCTGTATAAATGAACGATCACAAGTAGATCTAGTTCATTGTTTGTCTTTGACTTTGGAGCTTCATAAGGTGTTGTGGCAGTCCTGACACTTTCCATTCCAAACTTTTTCAAAATGTCCCTCACATACTTGTCCTGACTGATAAAGATACCATCGGGTTTACTTGAACTTGAAGACCCAAAAGAAAGTAAGCTCCCCCATTGCACTCATCTGATACTCTCCCTTCATTAGCTCCTCAAACTCCCTGCACCAAGCTTCTTTAGTGGACCCAAATATGATATCGTCCACATAAACCTGCACACAAGAATAATGTCTGTGGAATTCTTCTTCAGGAAAAGTGTTTTATCAATAGCACCTCTTCTATAGCCATGCTTCAGCAGAAATGATGAAAGCCTAGCATACCAGGCTCTGGGTGCCTGATGTAGTCCATAGAGAGCTTTAACTACTTTGTAAACATGATGTGGATGATCTGGATCTTCAAATCCTTTAAGTTGAGTGACATAAACCTCCTCTTCTATTTCACCATACAGAAATGCACCTTTAACATCCATTTGATATACCATGAACCCCATGTAAAATGCATAAGCCAAGAATATCCGTATTGCCTCTACTCTAGCAACAGGCGCAAACACTTCATCATAATCAATCCCCTCCTCTTGTCGATACCCCTGAGCTACTAATCTTGTTTTGTTTTTAATAACAACACCCCTTGCATCTCTCTTATTATTCAATATCCATTTTGTCCGAATAGCATATTTCCCTTCAGGTAGTGGGACCAATATCCAAACCTGCTGATTTTGGAACTGTTGCATCTCTTCTTGCATAGCTTCAAGCCAACTTGAATCTTCCAAGGCTTGAGTAACACTGGTTGGTTCCACTTAAGAGAGAAAGCAGGCAAACAGACAATGATCATAGTCTGTGTGATTGTCTCTTTGTTGATTGGAGACATAAGAGATAAAAGCCACTTGACCATATTTAGAACTTGTTACAGTACCTCTAGTTCTAACAGGTGCATGAGGATCACCAATAATATTTGACTGTGGATGAGCAAAGTTGATCCTTTTAGTAGCATTGGTGTTAACATCAATGGTAGTATCAAGATTAGTCACAGTTGATTCAAACTCTGTGTCATAGGAAGGTGAGGTGAAGACTCCAGCTTTGGGTTGATGATTACCAAGATCTGAAGGTCTTGGAAAACGTGTATAAGGATCTCCAAAGTCTGTGGACACTCTAGTAGAAATGGGAGTAGAAACAGCATAGTCTTCAGCAGAATTGGTGATTATAGGAGAAACCGGATCACTTTCAGCAGAATGGTTATTTCCACTAATTGCTTCTCTTTCAAGTTCCTCAGCATTCCTTGGAGCTTCTAGATTAGCTGCATACTCCTGCTTCTTAAGCCTAGCAAGGTCCTCTGCATAATTGGACTCATCTTCACTCTCAGCAGTAGAACTTTTGGAAGTGACACCTGTAAAATTGTTAGGGGAGAAAGAAGGTACAACAATAGGATGCTCATCATCCTTAAACTCACTGTCAGAATCAGCATTCATGGTAGCAGCACTGTCAGTGGGAGACACTTGTATATCTGCATTTTGGTTAGCCATATGTCTAGAATAACCCAAATAGTCAGTTAAGTAATCAAGGTCAAAAGACCAAACATGACCTTGTCCTTGAACATTAGGCTTGTCTTCTAGATATCGTAGGTTTAAAGTCTCCTCAATCTTCTTAGCATTCAAATTGTATACCCTATATGCTTTACTATGAGCCGAATAACCCACAATGTAACCTTCATCAGCTTTCACATCAAATTTCCCCAGTGGATCACTAGTATTCAAAATAGTCACTTGGCAACCAAAAGGTTTAAGGTAATGAATAATAGGAACTTTCCCATAGAGAAGTTCATAAGGTGTCTTAAAGTGAGGTCTAGTGATAGATACCTTGTTTAGAACATAACAAGTCGTGCCAAGCTGCTTCATCCAAAACATGGTGGATAACTTAGAGTCTGCAAGCATAGATCTTGCTTTGCCTCTATCGGGGTCCTATTCTTTCTTTCAGCCACCCCATTTTGTTGAGGTGTTCTTGGAGTACTATAGTCCCTTTTGATTCCTTTAGACTTACAGAGTTCAATCAAAACAACATTCTTGAACTCTGTTCCATTATCACACCGGATACCTTTAACCTTTTTGCTCAGCTGGTTTTCAACAAGAGTAATGTACTCTTTTAAAACTGGAGAGGTTTCATCTTTAGTCCTCAAGAAGAATACCCAACAAAACCTGCTATAGTCATCGGTAATAACTAGAGAAAAATACTTGTGATCTATGCTTCTGACTTGAGTTGGACCAAAAAGATCCATGTGAAGTGGTTCGTTGTGAAGTGAGTGTGAGAAAAACACAAATATCAACGTATATCAAATTAGCCGTAAAATTTGACAAATTAACCCTTTAGGAAAAAGGTCAACGTGCCAAACCTCACGGGAGTGATAAAAGTGATACCGGGAAGTGATTTCCCCGGGTCGTGTCCCAACGAGGTGTGAAATTGACGAGATCGTTGAGTTTTGTGATAAGGACTTGAATGGTTAAACGAATTTTGGATTTTGATTACACTACAAATTAAAGAACGGAAATGAAAATAAAGCATGTAAAACTAAGAAAACACTGAATAAACTACGACTAAGCCTAAGAAACAATAAAACAACGCTAAATTACATCCTAAGGTGCTAAAATGCAAAAACGCTCAAAACCGGGAACACACCGAGCCATAAACGTAAAACTTTTGCAATTTAAGGGCTACGGGTGTGAAATCAATTTTCCTACATTCTAAACGACTAAAAATAATTTTAGGAAAAAGCCGGGTATTTTTTCGACTTTTAAATTATTTATTATGATTTAAAAACTAATTTAATCTAATTTAATTATAAAAAAAATCTAAATGATTTTAGAAAAATCTGAAATTTTCACCGAAAATACTTCTAATCCTACTGATTTTAAGAAAAATAAAAAAAATGTGGTACTACTTTATGAAATAAGCAACTAAGAAGCTAAATAAGCTAATAAGGTAAAGACTGAATTTGGTACTTAAATATCAAGTAGTGCAAAAGATGACTGATCAAAGACCCTAGGGCAGTTGGTTATGAGGTGTGTGTTGGGTTTGCGAGCTAAAGGTCCCAGGTTCGAATCTGTGGCTCCCTTTTTTTTGCAAACTATTTTTTTTTTCAATTTTTTTCTTTTTGCAACTTATAAATAAGATCAAAATAAGAACTTTTTGTGAAAAACTTGTTGTTCAAAACCTTGGAATAAGCAGTTTGAAACTGCTTATTCACAACAGTGGAGACAGAAGCAATAAACAAACACACCTTAGCAGATTTTAAGCATAAAAAAGCATACAATAAGCCATCCAAACATGGGAATAAGCACTCTAACTGATTACTGTACTTAAAGTAAGCTGTAAGGACAGAAAATTAGCTAATCCTAAAAGGGAAATAAGCAGTTAAGCAGTTTAGGAGATCTTAAGTAAAAATGGGACATGAGCATATAAGGAGAAGATAAGCTATACTAACAAGCTAAATAAGCACTAATAAGCAAAAATATGAACTAACCTAACCTATGGGACTTAATAAGCACTAAGGATACCTAAAATAAGCTAATGGGAAATGTAAATAAGCTAAAACAAGGACTGCTACCGTAACAGATGCTGATGTGGTTTTGAGCAGATTTTGAGTACAAATTTAAGCTAAGCTATACTATCCTAAGTGACAAATAAACTATTGAAATATGAAGATGGGTATGTAGGATGCAAGAAAAAGCACTTTGGACAAAGTTTTGACCACCAATAAGCTGTGAAAAAGAGGTTGAAACAGCGGTAGGTGGTTTAAAACAGTAGGACAGAAAGCAGTTTTGTGAATTTTTTATATAAACCAAACTTGCAATCTTTGTATCTAAGCTAAACTCAACTTTAAAAACTTACCTAGACCTTAAACCACTTTGACTTTGAGAGTCAAAGTGGGTAGAAAGCTGTTTTAGACCACAAATAAGCCTAAACCAAACACCCCTTAATGGGTGGAATGCTATAAAACTGGTTTTTTGAAAACTAGACTTAGATTTTTCTTTATAAAACTTACTTACTAGCTTAAAATTGAACTTGTGACTGAGAGAATAATGAACAATAAGCAATAAGCTAATAAGCCGTCAAGTGCTTATTAGCCAAATAAGCAGTAAAAAAAAATTGTAAACAGAAACTTTTCATTAACTAAAAAGGTAAATTACATTACTGAATTTAAACTAAAAAACTATTTTAAAACTAAAACCCTACTGCCTTATAACAATGGCATACATCATGTATTTATACTCAAGGCTTGGTCTTCAATCTCTTCACTCTTCTGCTTCCTGTGAGTTGATCTTAGCCATTCAATAAGTAGGTACCATATGAGACAATCTGAGCCATTGATGGGTCTTTTGAACATGGATTGCCATGTTGGCAGATCTTGGGGAAGGGTGAAAGAAAGTAGTGGGTTTGGGATTAGGGATTATTTGGGTAAAAGGATTAAGGTGGGTTTGGGTAAAGGTGAAGTTGGGTAATAGAAGGTTTGGGGGGTTGAGTGTTTGGGGAGAAGAGGAGTAGGGTGTTCTGGGTTTTAGAGAAAGGAGATAGGAGGGCGGGAAAAATGGGGAAGACAGGTGGAAATGGTTGGTAGGTTGAGTTAGGGTCGTGGGTTGGAATAAGGATTTTGGGCCTATGGTAGTAATTGGATTTAGGATTATTAGTGAAACCCATTTAACATTTAGGGACCAAATGTGTAACATCCGAAAATCCAAGGACCATTCATGTAATTTCTGCAAAGTATTCCAAGGGCCTTTCTTGTGAATCTCAAATAAACCAAGGGACCAAATATGTCATTTTTGAAATTCCAAGGACTAAACTTGACAAATTTAAAAATCCAAGGATTAGAACTGTAATTTCTCAAACTTTTGAAATATCTCACCAAAGGACTAATTATGATAACTTATGATTTCAAAAGGACCTTTGGTGAGTTTTCTTTTTAAAATTCGTGCTCAGGGACTATTTCTGTCAATTTTTGAAAGACGGGGGACTGAAACTGCCAATAATGCAAACTTTGTTCGTTTTTCATTTGTTTTGCATCTGAAACATATAAAACACAATTTTGGAATATTTTCAGTGTTTTGATGCATTTCGGAGTGTTTTTAGATGTTTTGCAGTTCAAATTTGACCTAAAATGATGAGTGAATACGCACTCATCAAATCCCCCACACTGAACCATTGCTAGTCCCTAGCAATCTTTTGAGAAAACCTAATGGATTTGAATCTCTTTACCAAAAGCCATTACTTCTGGAGTAGCCAAATGTTTTAGTTCAAGTAAGAACCATGGTACACTGATAACCATGTGATTTTGAGCAAACCACCAGCTTTCAACGGTTTTGATTTGTCTTTACCAGAAGCCGTTTGCTCTGGACTAGCCAACTCTTAGATAAATTATCAACATTATCTTTGGTGAGTCGATTACCAATTATGGTTTTCCAACTGCCTTTACCACAAGCCATAAACTTGCGGGCTAACCAACTCTTCACTAATTAAAGATATGGTGAGCTGAACACCATACAATTTTGGGCAAATTGCAAGCCGTCAACGGATTTGAGAAATCTTTACCAAGAGCCGTTTGCTCTTGGATTAGCCAATCCTTTTGTTTATTAGACAAGGCGGACTGATAACCATTTGAGTAAGTGCAAAATACTTACTCCAAAAAAAAATTTTGGCCAAAAATGGGGGAATAAGATGGTAAAACATATGATAAAATTCGCGAGAATTCCCCCCCACACTAGAAATGAATATTGCCCTCAATATTCAAAGTACCGGCGGTTATGCCGAAACTGAGAACGTAAAAGGGAAATACTACGGCCATTATTTGAAATTTTTTTTTTTTTTTTTTTTTTTGGAAAACTTATATACAACAAATGGGGGGCAACTCCCCACACTAGGGTGGTAGAAAGTAGAAAGAAATCAGAAATACGAGTGAAAACCCATATAGTGTGCTACTGTTTTTGATAACCGAGTCGCTAGCTTGACTCGACCCCCGCATTCATTGGTCCATGGGGAAGCAAGTGGAAGAGAAAATCTCCATCGGACTTTCATTCAAATAGTTTGGATAAACATTGAATGTGATGAAAGTTCCACTCCGATGAGATAAAACCGGCTCAAAAGAATGAGAAATGCCGGGATCAAAGATGGTATCTTCACTCTCGTAAGAGTTAAGACATGGAGAAGAAATGGGAGGAGAAGGCAAAGTGTCAATTACTTGACAACGGGTGGGATAGGTGGGCAAAAGATTAGTTTGAGGAACATTAACGGAATGTTCAGAAATCTTTTCCACCGCAAGAGAAGTCACAACATCCGTGTTGGACTTAAGAAATATCCGAGAGTGAACTCCCTTGAAAGGTAAGATACCGGGTTTGAAAACTTTATCCTCAGAGAGGAATGAAACGCAAGTATCAACCATGGTAAAATCCTCAATGGTGGATGAGTTACTCATGGAGGAAAGGGGGTGTAGAGCATTTTTCTCAAAAAGCTCATCCTCAATTCCCGGAGGAAGAGGATCGATGTGAGCGAGTTCACCGGCGAACTCCTCATGGAAAAGCCTACTCCTTTCGGAAGGAGGAAGCAATTCAAATGTGGACGACTCATACTCAGGAAGAGAAAGATGAAAAGTGGGAATGCCACTACTCTCTTTTTCAGTATGAACGTCATCGAAGCGGAATACATCAAATTCCGGAAGAGAATCATTGGAGAAAGCCTCAAGTTCAGAAATGTTTCGGGCTTTTCCAAGATAGAGTCACTATCCACAACGGGATAGGAGATGAAGTCGGCTTAGCACGAATGATTCGATCTTATAAACGAGGAGATTTACATTGAACAATTTTTCACGAAGTATCTCGTCCTCAATTTCCAGATCATCGAGTCTCTCACTTCCTCTAAGCTAACTAGCTCAGAAGGTAACTCCTCGACATAATCGATGTCTCCATAAGATAAAGAATCGTCAAACGAAGTACAATCGTTGTCAGAATCGGAGAACATCTCGGCATGATCGTTTGGAATGTCAAGAGGAGGAGAAGAATCATCACCAATAGGCTCATCAAACATATTACCTGAGATAACCTCGGACTCACTTGGGGTTGGGACAAGTTTCTCAGCACAAGACGGTTCCATTTCCGGAATAGTGCTAAGATTTTCGTCCCCCATTAAAAGATTATCCGACGGTTCTACGGTAGATAAGGTAGGAGAGTGGACATGTGCGGTACTTTGTGGGCTTGAGATATGCACCTTGTCCTTTGTCATCTCCCAATCTTCCTCATCCTCGTCATCGAGACGGCAAGCCTCGTTAAATAGGAGAAGCTTTTGAGCTGCTCGCTCCTCGGCTAGTAATCTTTCGTTGCGAGCAGCTTGTTCCTCGGAAAGTTCTTCAAGGATACAAGGATGTTGATCGATGACGGGAAGTTGTGGGGGTTGGACATTGTCAAAACTGGAAGTGTTATAACAAGGATCGGGTCCAAAGTAATTATGATTCCACGATTGACATTGATAATCATCATGAGGACCCCTACACTTAGCACAATGAGGGTATTGGGGAGAGAAATTTTGAAACGATGTTTGATCATTGAAATGATGAAAATACGGTTCGGTTCGTATAAATTTTATGGAGGGTAGTTGAAATTGTTTTGAGGATAATTGAAAGAGTTTGGGTTAGAATCATAAGCGAATGAATTCTCGGCACAAATCGAACAACATCCATTGACAAGATAGTTTCCACACCACTCGCACATACATTTGTAACAACGAAAACCTTGTGGTAACAAGTCTCCACAACCGTAGCAATAATTTTGATCAAACAAAGGTATTTCGGGCTCGGAAATAGGAATCGAGGGTTCAACAACATCACAAAATGGAGGTAGGTTATTTCCCGAAGTTGAATCTTGACGAAGTTCAATTAATAAGTTTTGAATCATGTCATTTCTGACCCTAAAGAAATCGCGGTAAAACGTTCGAAGATTCCGGAGGTGGGACAAGTGGTGTGCTCTTAGAGCTAGCAAGTTCCACCACTTCCGTTATGATCTCCGGCGTTTGAACGGGTTCATCGTAATCAATTTTAATTCTCGACCTTTTTTCATTGGCTTGAATTTTTTCAATTAGATTACGGGCTCTAAATTCAAAGAAATCGTCCTCGTAACCCTCGGTGAGTGCTTGAGGTAACTCCGACGTTTGAACGGGTTCGGGTTGTGCCGGGTGGTCAAAATAACCTTGAAAAGAGTTTTTTTTTATGGATAATTCGCACGAATTGCAAAATTCGCTTGAACTAGGCCTTCCACACCGCTCACACACACTTGTGACAATGATGTTGATCTTTTTCCATACACCGAAGATGATCGTCGTCATTAGAATTAAACATATAGAGGGTTAAAGAGATAGAATTAAACGGTTTTGAGGTTGAAGAAGAGTAGAATCAAACGGTATGAGAGGGTAAGAGAAATAGAATCATACGGATAAGAGGAATGAGAAGAGTATTTTTGGTTTTTTTTTCGGATTTTATGAAAAACGGTAACTTCACGAGGAAGGTTCTTCAAGTCACAAATCGCAAAAACTTCACGATATTGTCGCAACACACCTCCCCGGCAGCGGCGCCAAAATTTGGTTCGTTGTGAAGTGAGTGTGAGAAAAACACAAATATCAACGTATATCAAATTAGCCGTAAAATTTGACAAATTAACCCTTTAGGAAAAAGGTCAACGTGCCAAACCTCACGGGAGTGATAAAAGTGATACCGGGAAGTGATTTCCCCGGGTCGTGTCCCAACGAGGTGTGAAATTGACGAGATCGTTGAGTTTTGTGATAAGGACTTGAATGGTTAAACGAATTTTGGATTTTGATTACACTACAAATTAAAGAACGGAAATGAAAATAAAGCATGTAAAACTAAGAAAACACTGAATAAACTACGACTAAGCCTAAGAAACAATAAAACAACGCTAAATTACATCCTAAGGTGCTAAAATGCAAAAACGCTCAAAACCGGGAACACACCGAGCCATAAACGTAAAACTTTTGCAATTTAAGGGCTACGGGTGTGAAATCAATTTTCCTACATTCTAAACGACTAAAAATAATTTTAGGAAAAAGCGGGGTATTTTTTCGACTTTTAAATTATTTATTATGATTTAAAAACTAATTTAATCTAATTTAATTATAAAAAAAATCTAAATGATTTTAGAAAAATCTGAAATTTTCACCGAAAATACTTCTAATCCTACTGATTTTAAGAAAAATAAAAAAAATGTGGTACTACTTTATGAAATAAGCAACTAAGAAGCTAAATAAGCTAATAAGGTAAAGACTGAATTTGGTACTTAAATATCAAGTAGTGCAAGAAATGACTGATCAAAGACCCTAGGGCAGTTGGTTATGAGGTGTGTGTTGGGTTTGCGAGCTAAAGGTCCCAGGTTCGAATCTGTGGCTCCCTTTTTTTTGCAAACTATTTTTTTTTTCAATTTTTTTCTTTTTGCAACTTATAAATAAGATCAAAATAAGAACTTTTTGTGAAAAACTTTTTGTTCAAAACCTTGGAATAAGCAGTTTGAAACTGCTTATTCACAACAGTGGAGACAGAAGCAATAAACAAACACACCTTACCAGATTTTAAGCATAAAAAAGCATACAATAAGCCATCCAAACATGGGAATAAGCACTCTAACTGATTACTGTACTTAAAGTAAGCTGTAAGGACAGAAAATTAGCTAATCCTAAAAGGGAAATTAGCAGTTAAGCAGTTTAGGAGATCTTAAGTAAAAATGGGACATGAGCATATAAGGAGAAGATAAGCTATACTAACAAGCTAAATAAGCAAAAATATGAACTAACCTAACCTATGGGACTTAATAAGCACTAAGGATACCTAAAATAAGCTAATGGGAAATGTAAATAAGCTAAAACAAGGACTGCTACCGTAACAGATGCTGATGTGGTTTTGAGCAGATTTTGAGTACAAATTTAAGCTAAGCTATACTATCCTAAGTGACAAATAAACTATTGAAATATGAAGATGGGTATGTAGGATGCAAGAAAAAGCACTTTGGACAAAGTTTTGACCACCAATAAGCTGTGAAAAAGAGGTTGAAACAGCAGCCGTGGCTGCTGTTTAAAACAGTAGGACAGAAAGCAGTTTTGTGAATTTTTTATATAAACCAAACTTGCAATCTTTGTATCTAAGCTAAACTCAACTTTAAAAACTTACCTAGACCTTAAACCACTTTGACTTTGAGAGTCAAAGTGGGTAGGAAGCTGTTTTAGACCTCAAATAAGCCTAAACCAAACACCCCTTAATGGGTGGAATGCTATAAAACTGATTTTTTGAAAACTAGACTTAGATTTTTCTTTATAAAACTTACTTACTAGCTTAAAATTGAACTTGTGACTGAGAGAATAATGAACAATAAGCAATAAGCTAATAAGCCGTCAAGTGCTTATTAGCCAAATAAGCAGTAAAAAAAATTGTAAACAGAAACTTTTCATTAACTAAAAAGGTAAATTACATTACTGAATTTAAACTAAAAAACTATTTTAAAACTAAAACCCTACTGCCTTATAACAATGGCATACATCATGTATTTATACCCAAGGCTTGGTCTTCAATCTCTTCACTCTTCTGCTTCCTGTGAGTTGATCTTAGCCATTCAATAAGTAGGTACCATATGAGACAATCTGAGCCATTGATGGGTCTTTTGAACATGGATTGCCATGTTGGCAGATCTTGGGGAAGGGTGAAAGAAAGTAGTGGTTTTGGGATTAGGGATTATTTGGGTAAAAGGATTAAGGTGGGTTTGGGTAAAGGTGAAGTTGGGTAATAGAAGGTTTGGGGGGTTGAGTGTTTGGGGAGAAGAGGAGTAGGGTGTTCTGGGTTTTAGAGAAAGGAGATAGGAGGGCGGGAAAAATGGGGAAGACAGGGTGGAAATGGTTGACTGGGTTGAGTTAGGGTCGTGGGTTGGAATAAGGATTTTGGGCCTATGGTAGTAATTGGATTTAGGATTATTAGTGAAACCCATTTAACATTTAGGGACCAAATGTGTAACATCCGAAAATCCAAGGACCATTCATGTAATTTCTGCAAAGTATTCCAAGGGCCTTTCTTGTGAATCTCAAATAAACCAAGGGACCAAATCTGTCATTTTTGAAATTCCAAGGACTAAACTTGACAAATTTAAAAATCCAAGGATTAAAACTGTAATTTCTCAAACTTTTGAAATATCTCACCAAAGGACTAATTATGATAACTTATGATTTCAAAAGGACCTTTGGTGACTTTTCTTTTTAAAATTCGTGCTCAGGGACTATTTCTGTCAATTTTTGAAAGACGGGGGACTGAAACTGCCAATAATGCAAACTTTGTTCGTTTTTCATTTGTTTTGCATCTGAAACATATAAAACACAATTTTGAGATATTTTCAGTGTTTTGATGCATTTCGGAGTGTTTTTAGATGTTTTGCAGTTCAGATTTGACCTAAAATGATGAGTGAATACGCACGCATCATGAAGCAACTGAAGAGGTTCTGAAATAAGGCTCACTGTATTAATAGCTTTGTATGAGGCTTTGTGTTGCTTTCCTTTGTTGTAGGCAACACAGTTATGTTCATTGGTGAAAACTTTAGAAGGAAGTCCTTCAACAAGACCCAGTTTAGATAGCTTGTTAATGGTCTTGAAATTCACATGTGCCATCCTCCTATGCCATTTTGTAGACTCATCCAGGGATGCTTTAGCCATCAAACAAGTTAAATCACCTTCTGGTTGAACATCATTCAAGTTGAATGTGTATAAATTGTGAGTACGAGGAACTCTTAGCAAAATAGATGTATCTTCTGGAAGTTTGAAGTCTTTAGACAGCACAAGACATTCATCCTCAGAGAAGAGTACTTTGTTCTTTGTATCACAGATTTGTGAGACTGAGAAAAAGTTGAAGTGTTGTAGTTCCTTGACATAGTATACATTCTCAAAGTCCAGTTGAGGTGTTTTGATGGTCACTTTCCCAGTGATTCTACCATCACTGCCACCAAATGTCACATTGCCTCCTCCTTCAAGGGTTACAAAATCATGCATCATATCTCTGTTTCCTGACATGCTTCTAGAGCAACCACTATCAACAATGCCAACATCCTTGAGCTTCAGAGGATGATCCTACAACAACAACAAAAAATATACAAAAATTTAGTACACTATTGAGGCTCAAGTCATTGCTGACTTGAACCTGCCTTGTGGATCATTAGATTGAGGCCATGCAGATTTATAAGATCCACCATTGTTCTTAGGTTTCCATTGAAATTTAGGTCCCCTTTTTGGCCAAGAACAACCTGCTGAGGGCTTCACAGCATTTTCCCAATAACCGTTACCATCATTCATAGAGTCAACATACCCAGGCCAATAACCATTTTTAAAGTATGAACTATTTGGTTGCACATATGGTCTAGCTACTGATCTTCTCCAAGTAGAAGATTTATGAGTAGCTTGTGGAATATAAGGTGGTATAGCATTAACATTAGTCCACATTGGTCTCGATTTCCCAGCCCATACACCCATTCTTTGTTCATGAAAATCACAATCCTTAATTAAATGAAATTTACTTCCACACACAAAACATGTCTTCTGTTTAGAAGATTTATTCAGACCAAAAGATGTTCTATTACAAGCAGAAGCATTCAAACCAGAAACATTAAAGGAATTGTTTTTAACATTATTTTTATGCAAAGACTGAAATGACAAGTCTTCAGAAGAAACTGGCTTGGAAGATGACTCTTCAGCAGCAACTCTTAAAGGCTTGTAGGTAGGTTTAGGTGCAGGCATAGGTGAGGTCTTGGGTAAGTCTGACTTATCACTTGAATCACAACTGGCATAAGAAGTAGACCCTTGATCAGAAGATTTGTCACTGTCAGAGCAAGAGACAAAATCATTAGGTGAAGAATCAGGGTCTGGCAAGTCTTTGGACTTTTTGCCATAAAGATGATGTGATCCATCAAAGTCAACAGAAATGGAAAGGTCAACATGCATAGGTATTCCTCTAATGGATCCACGTACAGCATGTAGGTCACCTTCTTTAACATAATTAGCTAAGCCTGCTGGTGTGGATTTACGTGTGTCATCTCTAGCTTCTAATCCTACATATTTCTTAAAGCCTAAGCCTATTGAAGTATTAGGAGTTTGACTAGCATAGATGTGACTTGCTAACTTATTTCCATTCAATAACCATTCGTTATGCCTAGCAATTTCAGCATCTAATTTTTCTTTCAACACACTGTTTTCAGACACCACATCAGCTCTCAATTTCTCAGACCTTTTTAATTCATTTTGTGTACATTCTAGATCACATTCTAGCACCCTAATCTTTTCATCATAAGCTATCTGATTCTTCTAAAACCAAACCTTTTGTCTTTCTAATGTTTTTAAACTATGTTTATAAGCTTCAACTTCAACATAGCTTTCATTATATTTAGGTTTCAAAATATCATATGCTTCTTTAAGTTCATTATAACGTTCACTACAACCAAACAAGCAATTTTGTACCTGAGAGATGCCCATCAAGGCAATCTGATCATGCCTATCTTCTGAAGTACAGCTTGCAAGCAACCCAATATTATCACCACCAGGACCATCATCATTCTCAGAGTCATGTGATTTCCAGTCGACATTGGAATCCAAAGTGACCATAGCTGCTGAGGATCTAGGCTTCAAAGTTCCAGCATCCCTTTGATTCTACTGATAGGAAGAGTATCTCACCTCATCTCCAGCCTTCCTATCCTTGCACAATCTGGAAAAGTGACCCATCTGATGACATGTAAAGCACTTGACCTTCTTCTTGTCAAACCTGGCTGGATCTCTTCCCTGGAAACCAAACTTCCTCCTAGCCTTACGCTCAAATTTCTTGATGTCCATAGAAAGCATAGCCACTTGCCACTTCAACTTCATCTCTTCCATCTCCAGAGGATCTACCTGATCAAAATCCTCATATGCAAGTTCCTGCTGAGGATCATAATCAGCAAAGAAGGATCCAAGCACATCTTCCATTATACCACTAGATGTAGATTGAGAACTGGATGGAGAGTTAGTGTAAGATGATGATGAGTAAGTAGGACTTGGAACATGAGTCATCTTTGGATTAGAGGCTCCAACAAATGCTGTATGACTAGTAGAAGTTGATGAACGGAAGGGACTTCGTACATCAGGCTCAAGAGATTTAAGATTGTTGTACAGCTCATCAAATGTAATCATATCAAGCCCACCTTTAGTTTTAAAGGCAATGCTTACTTGTAGCCAGGATTGAGGTAAAGATCGCAAAAACTTGGAATTGCAATCATCATTATCTGGCTTTGCCTTAAGCTGATTCAACTGACTTAATATCTTGTGAAACCTGTCATAGCCTTTGTGAATTCCTTCCTCTTCGGAGATCTGAAAGTCTTCAAACTGTTGTCGCAGCATCGATTTTCTCATTCTCCTAGACTCCTCATTCCCTCCAAACTTGGCCTTGATGGCCAACCAAATATCCTTAGCATCATTCATGAAGTGAAAATCACTCAACTGATCTTCAGGAATAGCTTGAAGAAGAATTGTCTTAACTTTGGTTTCTCTCTGAACTGCCAGTAATTCTTCAGCAGATTTGGGAGGAACATGAATAGGTTTTCCATCAGGATCTGTGGTAGTTCTCTTTAAGTTGTTTCCCTTCTTGACAACTTCCCACATATTCCAATCAATGTTGGAAATCCAGTTTTGCAACTTCATTGCCCATAAATCGTATTCCTCCTTCTTTAGATAAGGAAACTTGGCGTTGTTGTTCGAGAGACTTAGTTGTTGCAGATTGGTGGTGTTCTGGTTGTTGGTGACTTCAAGATCATCTTGTGATCCAGGCATGGTGAACGATTTGTTGGTTGTATGAGTGTTTATAAAAGACGGTTCTTAGTATCGTAGAGACTCTCTCGAGGCTCTGATACCACTTGTTGAAACGATAGACCTTGATAGATCTAGAGCTCTCGCAGATCGTTAGTATTGTCTATGTAATCACAAACAAACTAATAGATAATATCCACAACTTATATTCTTTAGCGGAAATCAAATATTAGCATAAACAAAGATAACTAAGAACTCGTTGATCCTCTATGGATCTTTATATTACTAAAAATTTGTTTTAAGAATCCACTCATTCATTCTAATGTGTTCCTTTTATAGACAAGGAACCCTAACTTGTTCTTCAAGAACCGGATAAATATAAAACTAAATAAGATATACACAATCACTTCCTAATAAAGCTCATGCATATCCTAACTATTCTAGAATACACGGAATACTAACTCCGCAGAAACAAACTATAAACTAATAAAGCTTCAGCATAATCATGTATTCAGTAGAATCCAGCTGCACTTCAGCAGAATCCTTCAGCAATTTCATCAGCATAATTCATACTTCACATAATTCCCAACAATTCATACCAGTTATTCATGCATCATCATCTTTAAAATCTTTGATACTATCAACATTCTTCTGATAATGTAACACCCCAACCCGACAAGGGCAAAAATGTCACAAATACAGCTTCATATCAGAACCTTAAAATACTATACAATAGCGGAAGCCTTTACAAAACTTACAAAAGAAAATATAAATAACTTAATAATCAAAATAAATCTAAGATCCCTATCTTCCAATCTTGCTCTCAGCTTTACTCTCAACCCAGATCAGCTATCCCATAAGCTCATCTTGAATGCTTAATACCTGTCGCAAGAAAAGAAAATGCGGCTGAGCTTACAAAGCCCAGTGAACAGATATAACAGAAACGAAAACTAAACAAAATAGAAATACGAAATAAAACAAAGAAACGAGTAACGAAGTCACAACGGAATGAGATCAATGAATCATTGAGGATTTTGCGGAAACACAATCATACAGGAATCCGGAAGAACAAATAGCAATTAAGAACAAACACATATCATATTGATGGCACCAACGCAAACGCATCAAGATAACCAAACGTTAACTAAAGCAGGAAATTCGAGTACATATGAGCCAAACAAAATATCAAAAGGCTAACGGAAACAATTTCTAGAAAGTAAACATGGCATTCATACAAGTCAATTAATCTACATTTAACACACTTAATCCAATATTGTAGCAGCGGGAATAGCAGTCAAATCATGGCAGTCACACATGCAAATAGAAAACATAGTAGGAAAACTATAACTAAATAAGCAAAAGACATAGCATAGCAATTAGCAAATTATCAAAACAGATATCATAATTAAACCATTTTCCAAACCAAAACTTAATATAAACAGAGTCTAAACATGGCAGATCATACATAAGCAGATAGATACCCTAACGGATAGGCAAAGTCCACCAGATTAACTGAACAATCATACTTAATAAACTTTCAGGATACTCACTTTCACACTAGCACGTTCATCTCACAGATCAACTAATTCGCATAACGATAAACTAACATAATATCAGATGACAGCCTGCGAATCATATTGAAAACATGTTAATCATATCCTAGCATAATAGACTATAGTCACTTAAACATACAAAAGCATAACCACATATAATAACATATAATAAGCCTAGCACATAATTATAAACACTTGAACATACCGAATCAACATCAGAATACTTAATATAGAAACAATAGATAAAGATTTAGTTAACTACCACGAGCCCAGAACATATCATATCAGAAATATCTTTCTTATTCAGAAGGTAACCTCATAAACTAATTGGAGTAGCTAGCTCCCAGAATTTTGTGAAGACGCGTATTGCACACGACATCATTCACCAGAAACATATCAGATAACAGATCAGATCTAGGATGCATCCATACGCCCCAACAGACAGATAGTGGCCATACTATCAATAAACAGATAACAGAAAGGGACGTGGTAGAACATCACTCTACTGCCCTAGAGTCATGTCAGAGGTGCATCACTGACACGGACATGGAACCCCCATGACTAGTGACAATATTGGCTCGGGTGTCAAACTAACTTAGGTCAAACAGATTGTCATAATTGACACAGATCATAATCAAACACAAAGTTCAACAGATAACATATCAGATAATTCATATCATAAGGTTCATGTTCAAAGGTTCAGAAGTCAGAAGTTAATGTCGTAGTCACATATCATACTTTCATAACCAAATGTTCACAATTCAGAAATTCATAGTCAAATATAGCAAGGTTCAACAAATGTGCGTATCAAAGTCTTTCTAACATAACGTTCAAGTCAGATATTGCATGATTCAATAAAACAGGTGTTTCAAACAAGCAACAGATCAACCAATCAGAAAGGGTTCATAGCATTGGCATAGGAAACCCTAATAATTGAAATAGAAAGGCTAACGAAAGAAAACGTCATAAGAAACCTTTACTAAAAAGGTCAGAATATCTGTACCTTAAAGCAAATGAGAGAAGAGCAAACAAATGAGTGAATCACGAAGACATAACGTCGCGTATCCTTCAACGAATCTACACGGATTATGATTTATTTAATACTTGTTAGCATCATTACATTATAACGGATTTATCGCATTCACACTCTTAGAGTTGTAAGTATATTCTTTTTCTTAGTGACGGACGGAATTACGACATTTTAGAGTCTTAATCATTTAATTAGCCAAACTTTTGTGTTACAAATAATAAATGGTAAACTTAAGGGTTTAATATGATAAATATCTTATTTGAGGCTTATATGATCACCTTTCAAGTACAGGGCTTATAAATATCAAGAACGGATTTTAGGACTTTCTTTCAAAATAGTTTACACAAGCCTTCATAACTTACATGATTAACCAAGACTCACACGTAACATTGTTCGAACACCACCTTAATGAGACCATGAATACAATACTTTTAATTCATGACACTTAGTTTCTTACATAAAATCACAGCTCACGCATGCTTACAACACACTTATTACTAGTTCGTTATACACTTAATCAATGGTTATTAATGACCTCCAAACTTATTATTTTCACACGAAATAACGAATCAATACACACAGCTGAAAACCCTAATCGACTACTATTTATGCCCTAGGGTTTTTTTTCCCTACTCTTAATACTATATTAATACGCATTTAATTGACATGTTACAGATTTTAAATGACACTTGACCTAGAACGTGTAGAAAAACCAAACAGAAAAGAGTCATACTTATACACGTATTTACCCAATTAATTCACACCACATTGACTTATTTAAATCGTTTGACAAGACTAAAACTTTACCCGTTTCCCTTGCTTCAATATATACGCTACACACATGCAACTCCCAACTTGCTATACGTTATTTTCCAAACTCACAAACCATTCGACACACACACAAACACTTACACATTTTACTCACACGACATGTTAACTTATATTTTACCCATGCATGCATCGGCTTCTAAAACTGTTTTTAACAAGGCTTTCCACAATGCAAACCATGCATGCATCGGCACAAACAAAATTACAACATAAAATTAACGTGATTCGTTGACCTATAATCTTCTTAACGAAATCAAGATGTCGTGTTCCATGTTTGTTTACGTTTAACTTATAACGACACAATCCATAACCTAACCATTCACGCATCGACTTACACATATCCTGCATCTAATCTATGATTTCATGTGACGACGTATATGTTTCTTATTATGCGACTCATGTTACATGTCGACAACTACATATAAGCTTTTGAAATCGGTGCACAAGTCAAATGCATGATACCTATATATATGCATGGTTTGATTATAGGTTTACACAAGGGTCGAATACGTGTTATTCCATCCAATAATTTACGTGACTTTAGGCTTATGATTTCATGCACAAGATTATGATTTTATGTGATGGTTGGTCGACTACATGCATGCGTTTCGGTGGGAATTTGATTCACGACAGCAGCTTAAGTAACACAAGAAGGAATCAAAAGAGTTTAGACGAAAGGGGAAAGGATTCGATTACCTGTGTAAACTCTCGGAACAAATCACACCGAACCAACACCAAAGAGTAGCAGTCGATCGGTTAAGAAAAAGGGAAGGAAAACAAAACCCTTGTGCCGAGACTTTGAGCTAGGGTTTTAATTTTATGTTTTGTGTTTATATTTATACCATGCATGTACACCGATCGGGCCATGTGGGCTTGTGTGGTTCTCGGTTCAAAAGCCCAACCGGACGAGACCATAGCTTTAGCTAGTCGGATCACAAAACAATCGAGGCCCAAACATTTACACGCGTGGCTTAAAGTTTTCGTCGTAAGATGTCGATCATTTAAACATACTCGTTAGGTTTTTCAAACAAATATAAGTTAGGTTTTAAATTTTAAATTGATGAGCGTTAATTATATTTTACGTATTTTATAATCTTGACTATTTTAAGGGTAAAATAGTCTTGTAGCACTCTTCGTATTTTTAGGGTTTTACAACTCTCCCCTTCTAAAAAGAAAATTTCGTCCTCGAAATTGAACAAGACGGAACAGAACACCAAACGAATCGGATTTCAGATCCTCAGGGAAAAATAAAGCAAACACAAATCTTATCTCAGAACAAACGGATTCTTATCAGAATCTACAAACTCATACTTTTCAGAAATCAAAGCAATAATCAAATACTTACAACAGATAATCATATACTCTTCAAAGTAATGGCAGATAACAGATGAGATGCAGACCATCAAATAACACGTTCTAACTTATTCAGATCTCAAACATATGCATAGACAGAACGAATCCTAACGGTCTTACTGGTCACAGATAATCAACTAAAAGGATCTACTGTTCCTCACACTTCCCGAAATATCCTGTGATCACATTAAGGGTACGTCATATGATGTAAGTATTATCACGTTGATCAGGCGTCATAATACCAGCATCACATGAGTATACCATCATGATAGTCATACTTTATTTCAAGCTGTGATTAAACAACATCATCAATAGAATCGAATAGGGAACGAAACTTATTAGAACTAACGGAAACTTAACGAATCTATCAGAAAAGAAACAACAAACAGCAACTATACTTTCAAAATTTTGCTTTATTCCTACTAATCAAACAAATTGCAGAATTGTCATAAGATGAAACTTCCAAAACAAAACTTAATAATCAAAGATCAATCGTCTAAATGAAAAACAAAAGGACCTAAACTCAAAATCCAATGTCAGAAACTTCTAATAAAGAGGACAACTAATCATGAGCGCGAATTTCTATTCTTGTATCGGATTAAACCTACTAGTAGCCGTAGACTCTAAATCCGAGTCCACCTCGTATTCTTCCTCATGTTCTTCTTCTTCCTCACTTATCCATCCGTTCCTATTTCCTTCGCGCTGCGGTAATAGGCGACTAGCAAAGTCACTTCTCCGATTCCTCTCTTCTTCTTCCGGCACACGATCTACAAACGCATACAAGTCGCGACTCCTAGTCCAAACTACTCCTCCATCTTCCAAGAACTCGGGACATCTTTCATGATACCTAGTGGTGAAGCCTTGGTTGTCAACGACTTTAGTCTCGTACTCCTCTATTATTCTTCCGTCTACGTTCTCCAAGGTTAGCTTCTCCTCAATTGTGCATGGCCACATACTAGCCGGAACTCGTATCCTCCTGTTGGTCCGCTTCGCTCCACCAATCCTCTTGCAGCCCTTAACGATAACAACAGTCCACTTCTTCCTCTCCCTAGGTTGCCTAGCTGGTCCCTGCTTGCTCCTATCAGGTGAACTAGAACGACGAGGGATAACCATCTAAAAGAATAATCAACTATTAGTAAAATCTAAGTACGATAGTGGACGCAAAGAAAGTACGCAGAAGGGAAAATCCTAAATCTACCCAATCCTCACAGGTCATAGCCTAAGCTCTAAGGGTCCTAAAACCTAGAGCTCTGATACCATAATTGTAACACCCCAACCCGACAAGGGAAAAAATGTCACAAATACAGCTTCATATCAGAACCTTAAAATACTATACAATAGCGGAAGCCTTTACAAAACTTACAAAAGAAAATATAAATAACTTAATAATCAAAATAAATCTAAGATCCCTATCTTCCAATCTTGCTCTCAGCTCTACTCTCAACCCAGATCAGCTATCCCATAAGCTCATCTTGAATGCTTAATACCTGCCGCAAGAAAAGAAAATGCGGCTGAGCTTACAAAGCCCAGTGAACAGATATAACAGAAACGAAAACTAAACAAAATAGAAATACGAAATAAAACAAAGAAACGAGTAACGAAGTCACAACGGAATGAGATCAATGAATCATTGAGGATTTTGCGTAAACACAATCATACAGGAATCCGGAAGAACAAATAGCAATTAAGAACAAACACATATCATATTGATGGCACCAACGCAAACGCATCAGGATAACCAAACGTTAACTAAAGCAGGAAATTCGAGTACATATGAGCCAAACGAAATATCAAAAGGCTAACGGAAACAATTTCTAGAAAGTAAACATGGCATTCATACAAGTCAATTAATCTACATTTAACACACTTAATCCAATATTGTAGCAGCGGGAATAGCAGTCAAATCATGGCAGTCACACATGCAAATAGAAAACATAGTAGGAAAACAATAACTAAATAAGCAAAAGACATAGCATAGCAATTAGCAAATTATCAAAACAGATATCATAATCAAACCATTTTCCAAACCAAAACTTAATATAAACAGAGTCTAAACATGGCAGATCATACATAAGCAGATAGATACCCTAACGGATAGGCAAAGTCCACCAGATTAACTGAAAATCATACTTAATGAACTTTCAGGATACTCACTTTCACACTAGCACATTCATCTCACAGATCAACTAATTCGCATAATGATAAACTAACATAATATCAGATGACAGCCTGCGAATCATATTGAAAACATGTTAATCATATCCTAGCATAATAGACTGTAGTCACTTAAACATACAAAAGCATAACCACATATAATAACATATAATAAGCCTAGCACATAATTATAAACACTTGAACATACCGAATCAACATCAGAATACTTAATATAGAAACAATAGATAAAGATTTAGTTAACTACCACGAGCCTAGAACATATCATATCAGAAATATCTTTCTTATTCAGAAGGTAACCTCATAAACTAATTGGAGTAGCTAGCTCCCAGAATTTTGAAAAGACGCGTATTGCACACGACATCATTCACCAGAAACATATCAGATAACAGATCAGATCTAGGATGCATCCATGCCCTAACAGACAGATAGTGGCGATACTATCAATAAACAGATAACAGAAAGGGACGTGGCAGAACATCACTCTACTGCCCTAGAGTCATGTCAGAGGTGCATCACTAACACGGACATGGAACCCCCATGACTAGTGAGAATATTGGCTCGGGTGTCAAACTAACTTAGGTCAAACAGATTGTCATAATTGACACATATCATAATCAAACACAAAGTTCAACAGATAACATATCAGATAATTCATATCATAAGGTTCATGTTCAAAGGTTCAGAAGTCAGAAGTTAATGTCGTAGTCACATATCATACTTTCATAACCAAATGTTCACAATTCAGAAATTCATAGTCAAATATAGCAAGGTTCAACAAATGTGCGTATCAAAGTCTTTCTAACATAACGTTCAAGTCAGATATTGCATGATTCAATAAAACAGTGTTTCAAACAAGCAACAGATCAAACAATCAGAAAGGGTTCTTAGCAATGGCATAGGAAACCCTAATAATTGAAATAGAAAGGCTAACGAAAGAAAACGTCATAAGAAACCTTCTTGAAAAGGTCAGAATATCTGCACCTTAAAGCAAATGAGAGAAGAGCAAACAAATGAGTGAATCACGAAGACATAACGTCGCGTCTCCTTCAACGAATCTACACGGATTATGATTTATTTAATACTTGTTAGCATCATTACGTTATAACGGATTTATCGCATTCACACTCTTAGAGTTGTAAGTATATTCTTATTCTTAGTGACGGACGGATATGACGGACGGTTATAACGGATTTATCGCATTTAATTAGCCAAACTTTTTTGTTACAAATAATAAATGGTAAACTTAAGGGTGTAATATGATAAATATCTTATTTGAGGCTTATATGATCACCTTTCAAGTACAGGGCTTATAAATATCAAGAACGGATTTTAGGACTTTCTTTCAAAATAGTTTGCACAAGCCTTCATAACTTACATGATTAACCAAGACTCACACGTAACATTGTTCGAACACCACCTTAATGAGACCATGCATACAATACTTTTAATTCATGACACTTAGTTTCTTACATAAAATCACAGCTCACGCATGCTTACAACACACTTATTACTAGTTCGTTATACACTTAATCAATGGTTATTAATGACCTCCAAACTTATTATTTTCACACGAAATAACGAATCAATACACACAGCTGAAAACCCTAATCGACTACTATTTATGCCCTAGGGTTTTTCCCCTACTCTTAATACTATATTAATACGCATTTAATTGACATGTTACAGATTTTAAATGACACTTGACCTAGAACGTGTAGAAAAACCAAACAGAAAAGAGTCATACTTATACACGCATTTACCCAATTAATTCACACCACATTGACTTATTTAAATCGTTTGACAAGACTAAAACTTTACCCGTTTCCCTTGCTTCAATATATATGCTACACACATGCAACTCCCAACTTGCTATACGTTATTTTCCAAACTCACAAACCATTCGACACACACACAAACACTTACACATTTTACTCACACGACATGTTAACTTATATTTTAACCATGCATGCATCGGCTTCTAAAACTGTTTTTAACAAGGCTTTCCACAATGCAAACCATGCATGCATCGGCACAAACAAAATTACAACATAAAATTAACGTGATTCGTTGACCTATAATCTTCTTAACGAAATCAAGATGTCGTGTTCCATGTTTGTTTACGTTTAACTTATAACGACACAATCCATAACCTAACCATTCACGCATCGGCTTACACATATCATGCATCTAATCTATGATTTCATGTGACGACGTATATGTTTCTTATTATGCGACTCATGTTACATGTCGACAACTACATATAAGCTTTTGAAATCGGTGCACAAGTCAAATGCATGATACCTATATATATGCATGGTTTGATTACAGGTTTACACAAGGGTCGAATACGTGTTATTCCATCCAATAATTTGCGTGACTTTAGGCTTATGATTTCATGCACAAGATTATGATTTTATGTGATGGTTGGTCGACTACATGCATGCGTTCCGGTGGGAATTTGATTCACGACAGCAGCTTAAGTAACACAAGAAGGAATCAAAAGAGTTTAGACGAAAGGGAAAAGGATTCGATTACCTGTGTAAACTCTCGGAACAAATCACACCGAACCAACACCAAAGAGTAGCAGTCGATCGGTTAAGAAAAAGGGAAGGAAAACAAAACCCTTGTGCCGAGACTTTGAGCTAGGGTTTTAATTTTATGTTTTGTGTTTGTATTTATACCATGCATGTACACCGATCGGGCCATGTGGGCTTGTGTGGTTCTCGGTTCAAAAGCCCAACCGGACGAGACCATAGCTTTAGCTAGTCGGATCACAAAACAATCGAGGCCCAAACATTTACACGCGTGGCTTAAAGTTTTCGTCGTAAGATGTCGATCATTTAAACATACTCGTTAGGTTTTTCAAACAAATATAAGTTAGGTTTTAAATTTTAAATTGATGAGCGTTAATTATATTTTACGTATTTTATAATCTTGACTATTTTAAGGGTAAAATAATCTTGTAGCACTCTTCGTATTTTTAGGGTTTTACAGATAAGATTCTCTAACAACTTCATACAACTCTTTCATCTCAACATAATTCAACTTATTCAATCCAATATATCCTTGACCTTTTAATAAGCCATCATTGCATTTCTTTCTTTTGCACAATTTGGTCTTCTTGGTAGAGCAGAAACAGGAATACGTGACTTTAATGGTACAGCAGCTTCAGCATTCAATTCTTCTTGCAATTTCTTAGCTGCTTATTTATCCTTAGCTTCTTCAATATCAGCTTCAGCATTCAATTCAGCTTGTAGTTTTCTAGCTGCTTCCTCATTCATAGCAATTTGAGCAGCCCTTATTTGTGCTAAAGTGAGCTTCTTCTTCTTTGTTTCTACCATCTTACCTTTTCCTTTATCTTTTGGATCTATAATAGGTTGAGAAGCTTGTTGTTGTTCTTCAGTAACACCAGGAATGCTAACACCTCTTGGTCTTGAAAAATTTTGCAATATTTCAACAACTTCTTCATCCACAACTTCAGTGTGCTCAACCACAGGTGTATCAATCTCCTCTTCATGTAGAATAGTAGAGGGACCAGTTTCTTCATCAAAGTTTAACACCCTTGGTGTAATTAATTCTTGTTGAGATGTTTCTTGAAGACCAGTACTTTGATCAGCAGCACCTTGATCATCAATACTTTGAACTCTAGTGCTTTCTTCCTCAGTACTTTCAATATGGACTTGTACTTCAGTACCTTGAGGTTGAACATCAGTACTTTGAGGTTCAGCTTCTTCTTCATTCAAATTCTTATCTTCCAATTTCCTCCCCAATTGGAATGAAGATTGTTGTTGAACCTTTTTGCTTTTGGTGGTCTTCTTAAACTGCCTTCGCTGCTTCTTTTTAGCTTTGACCCATAACCTGTGATGTTTAACCAAGGGCCAAACAAACTTCTTGAATTTTCTAAACTTGATCTTCAACTGTGCTATCTATGCAGCTTGAGCCTCAATAGTTTTCTTCAATCTGACTAACTCTCTTGTCAGAACATAATTATCCAACACTAAACCTTCAGGGGGTATAGTAGTTGTATCTCCTCCAGAGGATGATGAGAAAATAGGAATATCTTGTTCTGGTGACCCAATAGGAGTAGTATGGTGGGATGAGGTGGGAGAAACTTCAGTACCTTCATTAACATCAGTACCTTTTGATGCAGCACTTTGAGAAGCAGTACCTTGAGAAGCAGTACCTTCTCTTTCATCACTAGCATCAGCCTCATCTCTAATAGCTTGAACAATCTCCATCATTGAAGCAGTCAATGGAGTGTTCCTTCCAGTGAATAAATCACTCTTCCTAGCCATAAATGTGAAAATCTTGGCTGGTTGTACCACAACAGGTAAAAGACTTGACGGCTTTGGTACATCTGAAAGTTGTTTATTCAAGAAGACTTGAATAAATATGGGATACATTAACCATCTTGATCCATGAGAGATGTGTGAGAGCATTCCATCTAAGATTAGCCTTGAAAAGTTGAACATACGGTTTGTAGCCAATCCTACCAGTGCAGATGCAATGTTTGAACCAAATTGCTCCCAAGTACTTTTAGAGCTGATACAATGAAGAAGAACATGTACCAAATACTTCCAATGTGGACTGAACAAGGGCTTCTTGAATGTTGTTGTGTCAACCAAAGACCCTTCATATCCAATATCTCTCAGTGTATCCCAAAGAAGCTGTTTATCAAACCTAATAGCTCCTTCTGCATCATCAAACAATAAATCTTCAAGAATTGATATTTCAGTAATCTTGATAAGCGTTCCAGTAACTTTAGCTTGAATATAAGATTCATCATTCTCCATATGTGTCCTTGCAGTTGCCCAAAACTGCTGTATCCAGGGCTCAATGATATCAGGTTCCACCAAAAGCGCATAACTGATTGGGGAACCAGTTAAGAAATCAATGATGTCATGGAAGATGACATTGGCCTCTGTTTTATCTAAATTCGCCACCATGTTGTGTTTAGAAACTGTGTGTAGGTTTGCCATGGATGATTGGAAAAGATATGGATACTTGAATACGTAATTGTGTTAGAGAGAGAGAAATATGGAAAAGATTGAAATGAATAAAGATGAGAGGGAAAATCGGAAAGTAGTTATTTATAGGTAGGATTTGAAAAATCACAACCCATAATAACAAAGTTACCGTTAGTGTGTTTTACCCCTCAATATTACCGTTAGAACAGTACTTTAATAAGACAAACAGTTCTTTCCACGTGTGCAGTACTTTCCCATGCAGTACTTTCAAAGTAGTACTTTCTGTAAAAACGTAGAGGTGGGTAAATACGTTACCATTTAAAAACGTTAGATCTTTTGTATCAAATCGTTTATGAAGCTTGTTATAATATGAAAGTACCAATTATTGTTTGTGACTAATATAAAGCATAGTAAACCAAGTTGTTACACAAGCATAAACATCAAACCACAACACAAGCAATTATAAAAGTAAAGAGATAAAGAAAGGAAAGTGCAAACCGAACACGAGGATTTATAGTGGTTCGGTCACGGATCTTCTCTCCGCCCTACTCCACTCCTCGAGTACCCAACTCGAGAGTTACTTCACTAAATCAACAAGCTCCCTTCTCGGTGGAGAAAACCTTACAATCGTCGCTTACACTTTTTCCGGTACAAAGCTAAATACCGGGTTCTAGTTCGAGGTAGAACCAACCTAACGTCGCCTATACAATATTTCCGACACTAAGCTAGTTGTCGAGTTCTTTTTGGGTACAACCACTCCCGTTATGTTTTTTGGCCCAATATAACAAACCTTGTGTTTTATGGTTCAAACACATAACCCATCTAATCTAGTTTGGTGAAAGTGTTGTGATGATGCAATACTGTTTACAATGATGATCCATGACATAAATGTCTAATGGATATGAATGACTAATCTAAATGATCTTCTTAAATAAGAAGTCTTCAATCAATGAGGATATCAAGAGATCTTGAATCTTCATATGTTGATATGCTTTGGTGAATGAGGATGGCTAGATCTCTAAACTTTCCTTGGTTGATCAAAATGTAAAATATGCTTACAACAAAGATGAATGTTATAAGCATTATGATCATGTGATGGTGAGGGTGATTGATGTATGCTACTACATGTTTATCTATAGATATAAGTGATGAAAGAATGTTAGAGAGAATGTATGTTGGAAGGGATGAAGATATGAGAAAACCATGGGATGGTATTTATAACCAAAAGTGGTAATAAAAAATATAATAATTTATTAGATTTGATATCTTAGAATATCTTCCAAAATCTTTTAAAGATTTAGATGACACTATGCATGAGGTAATAAAAGAGTGTTTTCCTTTTTACAAAAAATACATTTAAACAAATGTATATACTTATTAAAAAGGTAAGTTACTTGTAAATAAAATGTAAGTAACCTTTTGTAAAATAAAATATCTAGTTGAGTGCTTGTCAAAATAAAATATATTCTGTCAAGTGTAAGTATACTTTAGTACTTGTATGAATATTATAGTTAATTTACTTGTACAAATAAAAGTATATATTTGTTAGACATTTTACAAAAGATGTATTTGTATAAAATACTTGTAAATGCAAAATGTAAAATGAGGTTCGAAATAGAATGGTTAACCTATTAAAATACTTAGTGACTCTAAACGTATTTTAAACATTCTAAATGATTTGTTAATGGGTTTGATCATAATGCCACATAAAAAACATGTACGAACCTGTGTTGTAACATACGAGGACTTGAGACATCGAGAGGTGTTGAATGTATGTTGAGACAAATGTAATTACAAGTAACTTGTACATTTTACGTTATGTATTACAAGTTACATGTTTGTCATCAATCAAAACAAACGAGACTGTATAGATTAAATATCGTAATATTTGCACTAACACTTTCATATAACAAAACAGCAGTACTTTTCCATCTTCTTCTCTATAATAACAAACACTCCATGTGGGCATTGGATTTCCTCCCCTTAAGCAAAGCACAGGACTGTCTAATTAACAAACCAGTCCTCCCCTTAAATGTAGCTTAATAATTAATCATGCCAATACTCACCACCAAGTGATTAAATCTTGAAACATCAAATCCTTTGGTGAGTAAATCAGCTACATTATCATCTGTATGCACCTTGACAACATTAATGAGCCTATGCTCATAACAATCTCTGGTGAAGTAGTGCCTAATCTGAATGTGCTTGGTCTTGGAATGATAAACTGGATTCTTCACAATGCAAATGGTACTCTCATTATCAATATTGATAGGAGTATTCTTGAAATTGAACCCATAATCCAATAGTTGATTATGCATCCACAAAACTTGTCCACAACAGCTTGCAGCAGCCACATATTCTGCTTCAGTAGAGGATGTTGCTGCAATTATTTGCTTCTTACACTGCCATGAAACTAATCTTCTTCCAAGATATTGGCATCCTCCGAGTCGATCTTCTGTCATAGTTGTCAACTGCATAATCACTATCTGAAAAAGCTTCCAAGTGAAAAGGTGAATCCTTTGGATATCACAACCCCAACTTAGGTTGTTGTTTCAAATAACTGAAAATTCTCTTCACTGCATTCATATGAGAGACCTTAGGTGAGACTTGATATCTTGCACATAAACAAACAGCAAACATGATATCAGGTCTAGATGCAGTGAGATACATAAGACAACCAATCATTGATCTGTACAACTTGACTTCAACAGGTTGTCCATCTTCATCCTTGCCCAATGAGTTGATAGATTTAATAGGTGTAGTAACAGGCTTCATTGCATCAAAATTGAACTTCTTAAGTATGTCAGATACATACTTGTCTTGACTTATGAAAATTCCCTCCTTTGACTGCTTAACTTGAAGTCCCAAAAAGAAAGTTAACTCACCCATTGAACTCATTTGAAATTCATTCTGCATCAGCTTCTCAAACTCCTTGACCATAGATTGTTTTGTAGCTCCAAATATGATATCATCAACATATACTTGAACCAACATGATATCCTTCTTGTCTCTCTTGATAAACAAAGTCTTGTCTATAGCTCCTCTCCTGTAACCATGTTGCAATAAGAAGGTAGAGAGCCTTTCATACCAAGCTCTAGGTGCTTGATGTTAGCCATAAAGAGCCTTAACCACTTTATAGACTTTATTTGGATGTGTAGGATCTTCAAAACCAAGAGGTTGTTTGACATAGACCTCCTCTGTAATCTTGGCATATAAAAAGGCACTCTTGACATCCATTTGATAAACCTGAAATCCCATATATGATGCAAAAGCAAGGAAGATTCGAATTGCTTCAATCTTTGCTACAGGAGCAAATACTTCATCATAATCTACTCCTTCTTCTTGTCTGTAGCCTTGTGCAACTAACCTTGCCTTGTTCTTGATAACATTCCCTCTTTCATCTCTCTTGACTCTGAACACCCATATTGTACCAATGACCTTCTTTCCATAAGGTAGATCACATAATACCCAAACTTCTTGAAGCCTGAACTGAAGAAGTTCTTCTTGCATAGCTTCAACCCAAATCTCTTTAGTCAATGCCTTAGCTATATTCTTGGGTTCTTCTTGAGAGATAAAGCAAGTGAACAGGCATGTTTGATGATCCTTATGATTTAACCTGTTTTGTTTATAAACAAAGCTAAGCAAAGCATTATGTGGTGTAGAAAAACCCTTAGCTTTGGTTCTTTTCATCACTCCAGAAGTAGAAGGACCAATGATTTGATCAGCAGGATGATTCTTATGAATTCTTAAGATAGGAGTCTATGGAACTTCATAATTATCACCTAAATTAGTGAAATCAGCATCTTCATTGGAATCTGAGAAAATACCTTCATCTTCAAACTCATCATCAGTATCTTCTAAACCAGGCATGGTTGGATCATCCAAATCATCCAAAGTACTGTTAACAGATGCAGCGGTACTTTGATCGAAAGTACTGTCACCCAAAGTACTGTGAGTGAACTCTGCAGTCTTGTTCTTTTTCTTTGCTTCCTCATAAGCTCTTCTTTGTTCATCATCATAAGAATGTGCTTTAACATCTTAAAATAGCATCTGATTAAGTTCATCTTGAATAGATTGATCCTCAGCAGAGAATGAGGATTTTGGCTCATCAGTACTTTTCTCCTTCTCAACAGTTTTAGGTTCTTCATCATGAACAACATCAGGTCTAATATGGACTCCATGAACAACATACTGTAACTCTTCTCCATTATGTACAGGTTGATTTTCTTCTTTAACAGGTACATAGTTCATAGAAGGAGTCAAAACTTCAAGATCAAACATCCAATCAGGACCTTTACCCTTCTGATTTTCTTGATCTTCTAAAAGTTCAACATGAAGACAATCTTGAACCTTCTTGGTGACTCTGTTGTACACTCTAAAGCCTTTGCTATTGGTGCAATATCCTAATAAGTATCCTTCTTCTGACTTGCCATAAAACTTTCCCAAATTATCAATTGTATTAAGAATAGTGAGAGGGCATCCAAAAGGTTTCATAAAACGAATGTTGGGTTTTGATGCAGGTTTTACTGACCAGGTCTTAATATTTATAGTGTCTCGCTATACCTATGGTCTACCCTAATGCACTAACGGACAGTGTACCCGGTCGTGTGTAGTGTAGTAAATGGTAAAGTTGAGGTCCTTCCAAGAACTATGTGTGTCGGATAATTACTAAGTCTAATTGTCACAGAATAATAAAGGTTTGATAGAGTTTTAATTAATTAAACTACTAATGCAGAATATAAAAGCAAATAAATGGTAGAAAGGAAATCAATAGAGGAATAGTGGTGCAAACCTAGTTAATCCTCCTAACTATTTATGTCTACGTCTACCTACTTCTAATTACTTCAGGTGGGGTCAAATTCGAGAGGACAACATTTGGCCAATTCGCCCTAACCTATCAGCAAAGATGCCACCACAGGAGAAATCAGGCGCACCGTCATAAGTCCTGTTGTTCCTGGTCCCCTAAGCCAAGTCATTAAGTACCGCTACATGCTAGATTCTAAATAGTGAGTGCCCGGCCATTAGGAACTTAGACACTACACCCCCAATTCTTAAGTTCATCCAAACGATAGGTGATCAGTTGGTCAAATCGCACAAGTAGAAAGGGTCGTCAGTTGGTCATATCTTACCCTTCCCGTCTCAGTCCGCTCACCTAGGGTCAGTTGATCATATCTCCTAGGCAATTGGCCTCTACCGCCATTCAAAACTACTGTACCAGGGGGGACTACCAAAGAACTATGCATGCATACACTTAGAAATAATTGTGCGGAAGTAAAGGTAAACGCAAACAAAACAATTAAGGATTCATAACTAGGCTAGCACCAAAGGGTGCTTAGCCGCTCATATTCATCATGCACATCAATTCAATATTCAAAGGTACAAAATACATGAATTGAAAGTAAAAGAAATAATAAACGCTAAAGCTTATCGTAATGGTGTGACTTCTCCCTTGGAAACAGCCCCGTATGCTTCCCTAGGCCTCCCTTGAGCTTTTTCCCACGTTCTCAGAGTGTTATGTGTGGAATGGAATGCTTTGAAATGCTGGAATTCGTGGGGTATTTATAGGCCAGGTCTGGGTTACGGCGTAACCAAAAAATGAGTTACGCCGTAACCTTCTATTTTTCCGTAAATGCACTAGATCTGCTAGTTACGGTGTAACCTTATAAGTGGTTACGCCGTAGTCTTCAATAAACTCGGTTACGTCGTAAGTGATGCAGTAGTTACGGCGTAAGTATCAGCGGCGTGGAACCTCTTTTGACCTAATGGAGTTACGTCGTAACCTTTGGGAGGAGTTACGCCGTAACCTCTTTATAAGTTAGACTTCTGGGTCACGCAATAGTTACGGCGTAATGTGAGAGACGAGTTACGCCGTAACTTCTTCAAAATAAGCATATTGTGATAAATCTTTAGTAACGTTTCCATTCTGTGTCTCTTTAGCCCCAATGCTCGTAATTTACCTGAAAGTGTAAAACAATGGAAAACAAGCGTAAATCCATATAAATGATATAAATAACGAGCATTAACGGGGGAAATTGACACTTAATATTCAGGACTATTTGATGTTATCAAATATCCCCCACTTGAACTCTACTTGCCCTCAAGTAGACCTTATTAGATAGATTCCTAAAAAGATATCTCCCAAAACCTGGAAAATATGAGTTTACAAATCCCTTATGCTAGAATAAAACAAAGCCGAACACCTCACGAAAGGGGAACAAACACTCAAATCTCTCAACTATTCTAAGTGTCAATTTCGGGGTGATCACTCAATCGCACAGTCATAGCATGTATTCTATCATAAGCTTGGCGGTTACACAAATCTCCACCACTAGAGTTAAGGGCTAAACAATTCTCGAAGGCAATATGGGTAGACACGACAAAGGTTAAGGGGTGACTCGTCATTACTAACATGTCACGGCGAAGTGGACAAAATCAATGATACATGACCAAATCCATGGCCAAGACACCAAAGATTGCTCGCTGCATCACCTAGACACGCTTCATGACTAAAAGGGTAGGATAAGACATGGGATATATAATTGGTGCAAAATGAAAAACAAGCAGGTAGTCTATATCTACAACTAAGTCATCACCACTTACCGTCCGCCCAAAGTTCAAGCTTAGAAGTCTAGAGACCGGATCATGAAATGCAAGGTAGATGTGTCATTAGAGGACGTCGTGATGGGCACACTACCTTTTCTTCTTTAGTTGGTATAACTCCAACTCCAATCTTCCAATGTGACCGGCGTGGCCTCCTCGATACTAAACAATAAAGCTCATTTTTTTTTTGAACATAACATGATAACATAACATCCCCCCACTTGAGATGAACAATGAGAATTCGGGGGGTCTTCAATGATCTTCATAATTATTGTTGATGAAAGCGTGATTTCCAAACCTTTCCACTCGAACCTTGAACTTAGGCAAATGATGACTTCCCAATTACAAATAAAGACTACAGGGTAGGCTAAGGTGTAAGGGTGTAACGAAACAATATATTGGGGTGACAAAATGAAAGGAATGGCTCAGAAGGGTGTATCTAGGGGTATCTTGCACTAAAGGGGAGTGCAACAAAAAGGGTTTCACATGGGGGTCGAAAAGTCGAGGTGACTAATCGATAGACTCACAATGGTAGGCTGTTTGGGTGATAATCCTATAATACTGCCTTCTAAAACTGAAAAGTCCAAATACATCGAGCTAACTCAACATACCTCGTCTATGGTGTCGAAATGATGCAAAGGCCAAGTTCTAAAGTTTACAAGCTACCGGCACACTCATAATTTGGTGGATTTGGGGTAAAATATTGGAAAAGGATAAGGCTAATCTCACCATGTAATATCAAGGGTTGTATGTGCTCGGCTAAGGTCTAATCTAGTTAGGTTCGAAAAAACATGTCAAAATTAAAAAAATGGCATAATTTTTCAAAATAAACTAGAAAAATGAGGGCGAAATAAAGTTCAAGAGATAATTCTACTCCCGTCCCCCCACTTGAATTGTACAAAGTCCCTTTTGTACTAGGCATTAAAATAAAGGTGAAGAGAAAGGTAGAATGAGAGCGAGAACTTCCCTGAAATTTGCTCCAAAAAGAAGGCCCACGAGAAAGGATCGTGCCTTCGTTTAAGCGTCATGAACAAACTTCAATCCCTGAAATCACAAATACCGACAACCATAATTCTAAAAAGAAAAATAAAATGAAAAACAAACCTAACTCACTTTCGTAGGAATCACGGTTGCATTTAGCGAATGCAACAAGCCTTTTAAACCACTTGGTGTCCCAATTGGACGAGTGAAGTCTCGTGAGGGTTTACAGGGAACACACCCACAAAGTTCATTTAAAAACTAATACAAGGTTATTGTGTTTTAAAATGAAAGAATTAAAGCAGAGGAGAGTTACGTCGTAACTTCTATGAGAGAGTTACGCCGTAACTGGCAAAACCTGGTATGAGCTGTGAAGCGAATAGTAACGGCGTAACTACGGAGATGGTATTACGCCATAATTGGTAATGCGTCAAGAATTTTGCTGCTAAAATGTTGGTTATGGCGTAATCACCAAGATGTGTTACGCCGTAACTCTGTTCAGATAAGCAACTGCAGCAGTAATTACTTCATTGTCTCCTGCAAAAATGGTTAGAAAACACAAAACCCAACAAAAAGGATGTTAGGAATTGGAAAATCCATAGTGAAGAGTCGGTCACCCCAACTCTAGTCTAGCATATGTTAGCTCGTAGACATTACGTTATTTACTAGTTGTTTAGTTAGTTATTTAGTTTAGTGCAACACCGTGGAGGAAGGACGGGTCTTTACCCACTGTATGCCTGATCCACAGTCCGAAGGAGGACGTGTATTATGTAACTATAAATACCCTCTACCTCCCAAGGTAGAGGGTTGGACCTTTCTTATTCTTAATCTAACCTTCTATATTTTCTTTCACTTTCTCTCTCTAGAAAGGATCCCACTTTCTCTCTCTAAACCTACTCATAATTCGACCCATATTATTGTTTGTTATGTGTTTATGAAATCCAATATCTTACAATTGGTATCAAGAGCCATGGTTTGATCACTCATCTTTCATGCTATTTGTTTTGGTGGATTTCATAAGGTTTTTGGGGTTATAAGTGTTTAGAAGAGTTTGAATCATTTGGTCAATTTCTTGTGTTAAAGTTTGAATTTTGATTCTACTTTTGTGTTTAGGATCATCATATGTGTTTAGGTTTTAAATTGGAAGGCTTGAATCATCGTGGTTGGGCTGTTTTTGATTGTTAAAGTGGTTGTTTTTGAATATTGTACTAAGCGAGTTGAGCCACGGTAAAACGTTTCTTCGAAGCGAGTTGCTTTGTCATTTGGAATCGAGTTGCTTTGTTATTGGAAGCGAGTTGGTTTATGAAACTTTGCTATTTAGCGAGTTGATTCTTTAAGTGACTTGAGTTCTAAAGCGACTTAGCTATTAAGCGAGTTGACAGGTTTGACTGCGACCTGTCCAGATTCAACGTATCTAATGCGAGTTGAGCCTAAGCGAGTTGTCAGCCTAAGCGAGTTGCCTATGCGAGTTGTGTTTTATGCGATTTATCTATTAAGCGAGTTGTCCTGGATGCGAGTTGATTGAAGCGGTTTGACCAAAAGTTGACTTTTTACGGTAAAACTTCAAACGGCAATAACTTTTGAACCGTAACTCCGTTTTCAGCGAAATACTAGTCAAAAGGAGCGGAACAGGCTGAATATAGTGATGTTTCATGACAAAGTCATGAAACGAATTTTTTGAGGCCCAAATCCCCTCCGGAAGGAAGTTATTGAGCTTTTTAAGTTTTTGGACCTAAATTTCTCCGTAAAATCGTGCATCAACCAATCCAAATCTCGACCAAACAACATCTCTGCTAATCCTACAAACAATCATAAGTTCTAACACACAATTGTCTATCATTGTGTCCATCCATCAGTCATCTTAACACTTTCCATTGGTCATTGCTTAACGGTTTGGTCTTGATTTTAGTAAAATCCCGTGAAAGATTCTATTTCTCGGTTTAAATCACAGACTTGTAAAATCATGTGTATACATCAACATCATGTCTTACACTCCTGATTTAGTGATTTCAGAAGTACTCAAACTGTATGATGCTGTAGATGTTGTAGGAAACCATGAGAATATTAGCTATACTGAATGGTTACTGATGATGGAATCAATCAATGATGATTTGAGTTCTTCATGCTCTGAGTCCAATGAGAAAGATTTGCACCTGTTCAGGCTACAGAATGCCATGCAAAAGGAAAGTAGCATTGAACCTTATCAACAACTTCACTCACACCTCATGTTACTCACACCGATAGGAATGGAACGAACATGCAATGCCCTTTTTCGTCAAGATTCATCCACATTAACGGAAACATTACAATTGAACTTAGAACAATTGGAACAACAACTTGATAAAGAAAAGGTTCAAAAGGATAGTTTCAGTGCTGCACTTCAAGTGATCCACAACCAATTCCAGTCATTCATTAGAAGGGAATTTACATCAGATTATGATCAAGACATGACTGAAATGTCTTTCAAGAGACACACTGGAATGGAAATTAGCGTGTTCATAGAGACACTTATCCATCTGATGGATAAGTGGAGAAGTATATTGAGGAAGTTACTCAGAAAGATGAAAAAGTGGATGTGAGTCTGGTACAATTGAGAGATAGTTGTGATGAGTTTGGTAATGTATCTATTGAAGAATCGGGTGTTGTTGAATGCAGAATGTCTGAGACAACAAATAATGATGTAACCAGCTGTTTAGTTACTCTTAACAAACAAGAAGTTGATGCTGAAATCTGAAAAGGGAATGAATGTTGGGAAAAATCAAAAGATTGTTGTGTTGAGTCGGGTAAAGCACCAGATGATGGATCAGTTGACACTGAATACAAAGGCTCAGAGATAGATATGCTTGAAACAACCAGTAGTTCAGTGACTCTTGTTACACATGATGTGGATGCAGATATCAGACCGATAAATGAACAGGTGTCATATGATGAGGTACCCTTAACTGTTCAACATAGTGCATCTGCTAATGTACCTAAACAATCTGATCTTATTGCAGAACATGATTCTGATAAATGTTCCTTGGTTGAGGGTGAGTCTGAGATTAAGTGTTTCAAAACAAAAGATATGGTTGATAAAAAGGCTTTTGATGAACTTTCAAACAATTTCTCAAATCTTGAAAAACATTGCATTTCACTTGAAATTGCAATACAGAGTCAAAAAGAAAGTTTTCAACTTAACAAACCATGTAAAAATCCGGAACTTCCTGAATTTCGTGAACTTTTTGAAATAAATGACTTAAAAGCTCAGCTTCAAGCCAAAAACTCGACTATTAACAATTTGAAGAAACATATTTCTGATATGCATGTGAAAAGTAATTTGATTACAAGTAATTCTGATGTTAATGCTATTTATGATATTCAAATGAGAAATGATGAATTAGCAGTTTGTGTGGCCAAATTACTAAAGGAAAATGAGTCTTTGAGAAAGCATCACATAGAACTAAGTGACTCTGTCAAAGAAGCTAGAACTAAGTCAATGGAACAAACAAATTCTTTGATAGCAAAAATTGATGAACTCAAAGCTCAACTTCAGGAAAAGAGTTTCGCTATTGTTGCCTTAAAAAATGAGCTTAGGAAAACTGTAGGGAAAAGTGTGAACACTAAGTTTACAAAACCATCAACCTTGGGGAAACCAGTTTCCCATCTCATTAGAAACCGGTCCGTTGTTAGGCAGCCTACTGCGTTTATATCTGAAAGACCAATATTTTCAAAAACACGGTTTGCCTCCCAAGTTGATGAGAAACAAGTTTTGTCAAAACCAGTCACTTCACCTGAGTTGCCTAAGAATTATGCTTCTAGTTCCTCTAAACCTCAACAAGCAGCTACTTCTACTCCCAGCACCTCTAGGATTGGTTTGAAAAATGTGTCAAAACCAAGCATTAAAATTCAGAATTCATATGATATGAATGACTTGTGGAAGAGCTATTATTTAGAAGAAGCTAGGAAAAAGGCACAGATTCAAAAAGACGGAATTTTAGGTTCAAGACCTAGGGTGATGAATTCTACGAGGTTTCAAGGCACTGCTAGTAGTAGTAAATCATTACCTAGGAACACTCTACAAAAGTCTAGGGATTGGCTTGCATCTAAGAGTAGTTGTGTTTCGATTAAAACAATTCGCGTAGCAGATCACTCTAAGAACTCTAGATCTTTATCTAAATCTAATCAACCTGTTTGCTCGAATTGTCTTAAATGTGTCTTTAAAGCAAATCATGATAATTGTCTTTCAAAATCCCTGAATAAAGTTAATGCTCATGCTAAGATACAATCCACTAAGACTATAAACAGTGCTAAGGTTCAACCTGTTAAGTCTAGGACTTTCAGTAAGTCATCTTCTGTGCATAAGATGCTTAACAATCCTAAACCTTGCCATAAGTGGATACCGTCTGGTAGAATGTTTAAGGATGCTGGACTTAAATGGATTCCTACCGGAAAGCTATTTACCGATTGCACTATCAAGGTGGACCGTGAAACCCCAAAGGGTTTGGATACTAATGTCACTAACCAATATATATGCAATCAAGCTTGTAATGTTAGTGCAGGTAGTCCTTACTCAGTTGCAGATACTTCAATCCTTCAATACATGGACTGGCTTAAAGTATGGATAACAAATGGATTGATATCTCATAACTCACGGGTCCAAGTAACTCAACCTTGATATTCAAATCGGCAATGACGTCTGTTCACATCAGTTCAGGCCTCGTACTTCATCATTATGGCGTCTGCAGATATCACTTCAGGCCCCGTTCCTCAAAGAAAAGAAAGGTGTACGCTTCAGTGCGCTTTATCTTCAGAAGAAGAGAAATCTTCATATTTATGACCATTCTCATCGACATTCTTCATCAACATGCTTCATGTTTCTCCCATGATCATTCAGTCATCAAGTGGATCTACGTTCATTGGTGTATATTCTTATTCACTTGTTAAATCAAAAATGGCAACTTCGGATGCAATTTTTGAGGGGGAGGAGAAGAGTGAATATACTACATGATGATGGATGTTTGAATAATGGTCATACGACTTAATGTTTGATGACAAAGAGTGAATATACTACATGATGATGGATGTTTGAATAATGGTCATACGACTTAATGTTTGATGACTCTCCCCCCAACGCCTAATGTTTCACTTACTAAGGATAAATGGGATTTATTATTTGGGATTCATTGGTTCAAGATATGTTTGATGAGTATTTCTAACCACTAGCGAATGTTGATCATCAAGAAGTACAACTCAGACTACTCAAGAAGCCCAATCTCCAGTTATTCCTCAAGGCGTTGATAATGACTATCATAATATTGCAGTTGCACTCATGAATAATAATCCGCTCTTTGGTATTCCTTTGCCAAATCTTCAGGGATTATTGTTCCTCTCAATGTGCACGCTATAAATTAACCACATGAACATTAAGGAAAATGACTACCTCATCCGCTCAAAGACATTATTGGCGAATCTTCCAGATCAGTCTCTACATGTATACCTTTAGGAAGAATGCATTGATGTTGAGGAATCATTTGTTCCGGTTCATTCAGTGGGTCAATGTACATCTGATTGTTTGTTGTTTTCACGTGTTGGGCATTTGACACAAGTTGATGACTTCAAAGTTAATCATTTATCACTTATTTGAGATTGAAGTTGACTTTCAACAAAGGCGTGTTCTTATTTGATAACTTGCTCGGGCTTAAGAATTTGAGTTGAAGAATTGGTTTATCTAGTTACCAGCAGTCGGGGTGGATGGTTGAAGACCTGGTTAACTATCACTATTAGGAGTTACGTTGCTTTACTCATTATTGGATCGATGTACTCTAACCAAACTAACTTAAATAGCTTGTTAAGGTTTAATAACCTCGGATAAATCCTAAGTTATTAACAGAGAAACACAGAGCAAACTCTATTAAGTATGCGGAAATTACTTAACAAAGGAAAGAAGAATAACTTTAACTTTGAACGATTTTATTAATAAATCTAACTCTGCTTATTATGCAGATTCTTTAGCAACTCTAATAATATCGAACTTCTCTCTAAAACTCTAATAATATCGCGTATTCTAAACTTGTGAACTCTTAGACTCTTAGACTCGTACCTCTAATACCAATCTAGGGGTCCTTTTATAGGCTCAAGGATATCCCTAGTCGGTTTACAATTTGTATCCTTGTATGACAAGTAATCTAACAAAGAATATTCTAGAATTACAAGAATTTCTATAAATGAATAAAACAGTTCTTTGTTCTTGCAGTACTTTGACTTCAACAGCAGTACTTTGACTTTATCTTTAGCAGTACTTTGACTCTTTGACTATTTCCAGTACTTTATCATTCTTCAGCACTTTCATATCCCAACAATCCTCCCCTAAGTTGAATTCTACTTGCTTGATTTCAAGTTCCTTTGTGAATTTATCTTTAACAGCTCCATCTTTAAGGAAAGATTATGTCTTAGTCTTTGGATTGTATCTTTGTAGTTTATGTGCTTATATCAGTATTATCAAAGTATCTTTAGAATTATTCTTTTTACAGCATCATCCAGCGAGCTCCATCTTTTCAGCAACACAACAACATATGACAATTTGTACATTAATTCAGTTTAAGTTGCAATCTATTCTCATCACTTCCAGGTGTGTTAACTCCTGTGAGAGGTGAATCATTGAAAATTTAATGGATTTAAGTTCTCTTTACCAAAGCCATTAACTTTGGAGTAGCCAAATGTTTTGGTGTGTAAGACCATGGTACATTGATAACCATATGATTTTTAGCAAATCATCAGCTATCAACAGATTTGAGTTGTCTTTACCAAAAGTTGTACCCTTCTGGACTAGTTAGTTCTTTCATCATGGTGAACTAATTACCATATAATGGTTTTTCCACAGCCTTTACCACAAGCCATTTTCTTGTGGGCTAGCCAACTCTTCACATTACTGATATGGTGAGTTGATGACTATACAACTTATTAGCAAGTTGTTAACTAAAAACGGATTTGAGATATCTTTACCAGAGCCGTTTGCTCATGGATTAGCCAATCCTTTTGTAACCATGGTGGATTGATAACCTATTGATGTTACCATCTCAAAAACCATTTATTTTATTCAACCTTTGTTCCAAAATATTTGTTACTTTTCAAAAATCACTTAACTGGTTTAAAAGCTGCAAGCAGTACTTTGAATAAAGTACTGTTTGATCAGTAGTACTTTGAATAAAGTACTGATATTTCAAAAAGAATTTATTCAATTAAAATTCATACCAGTTATTCATCATCAGCAGCAATTGTAGTCCAGTTGATAAACAAATTGATGACCATACAAGCAATTTCATTGTCTTCTTCAACTTCCATTCCATGCTCTAGTATCCTCCTCATAAGATCTACTGTAAGAGGATATCTTCTATTTTCAAACATGTGAATCATTGTACCATTTTCCAGCTCTAGAACATGAACTCCAGATTCTTCAAAGAATCTCCAGCAAACAATTTCCTAATTCTCTTGATTCTTCCAAATGTCATCAGTGCTTTGCTCTTCAGTTTCCCATACAGTTGTGAGATCTCCAAGCAGAACTAAACCAATTCCTTCTAATGGATTATATTCAAAGTAATCTCGTACCACATGATATAAATAAAATAGATCCACTCTATCTATGATGTGCAATAAATCCCATAACCTGTTGAACACTCTGAAGCTTTCATCTTCTCTATGAAACATCAGATAACTTCCATCTTTGGATTCCACAACTTCAAAAGCAATAATTTGTGATTTGTTCATCTTCATGTCAGCATCTTCCTTAGAATACTCAAAATATACTATCCTTAGATAATTTCTTAGTTCATCCCTAGTCTCAGATCTTAGCTCAACTTTTTCTTTCTTTGAGAACTGAACATCTTTAACTTCAGTTTTTCTTTTTCTTTTTAAACTTTTCTTTATCTCTTCTTCTTTCCATGTAGCTTCATCTCTAAAATCTTTGATGCTTTCAACACTTTTCTTATAAGCTTCTCTAGCAGCCTCATACAATCGTTTCATTTCAACGTAATTCAACCTCTGCAATCCTTTATACCCTTGACTTTTTGGATAAGCCATCATTGCATTTCTGTCTTTAGCTCGATTAGGTCTTCTTGGTAAGAATCTAGCAGGAATAGGTGACTCTAATGATTCATCAGCTTCAGCATTCAATTCCTCTTGCAACGTTTTAGCTGCTTCTCTATTCTTAGCTTCTTCAGCTTCCTTAGCTTCTCTATCTTTAGCGTTTAATTCCTCTTGAAGCTTTCTAGCTGCTTGTTCATTCAAAGCTTCTTGGGCAGCTCTTATCTGTGCTAAAGTAGGTTTCTTTTTCTTCCTTTTCTCTACCAACTTACCCTTACCTTTATGCTTTGGATCTATTATAGGTTGAGAAGTTCTTTGTTGTTCCTCTTCTTGCACTCCTGGAATATTAACACCCCTTGGTTGTGATAAACCTTGCAAAATTACAGCAATGGTTTCATCATCACTTGCAATATGAATAGGTTTGGGTGTATCTTCTTCTTCTTGTATAATAGTTGAAGGACCAACAGCTTCTTCATGTACAGTTGTTGAAGGACCAACTTCCTCTTCAAAGTCTAACAACCTTGGAGTAATCAATTCTTGCCTATAGGATCCTTGTTGTTGAAAAGCAGTACTTTGATCTTCAGTACCTTGATCATCAGTACTTTGAACTTGAACATCAATAACTTGCTCCTCAGTTTCTTGAATGACATGTTCTTCAGTCTTTTCATGTTCTTCAGTACCTTCAGGTTCATTCTCTTTAACAACATCTTCTTTCAAATTCTCTTCTTCTAAATTCCTCCCCAATTGGACAGAAGATTGTTTGTGAACCTTTTGGCGTTTGGTTTTCCTAGACTGCCTTTGCTCCTTCTTTTTAGATTTGACCCATATACGATGATGTTGAACCAAGGGCCAGACAAAATTCTTGAGCCTTCTAAACTTGAACTTCAATTTCTTAATCTGTTTAGCTTGTGCCTCAGTAGTCTTTTTCAACTTGACTAACTCCCTTGTCAAAACATAATTATCCAATGTTAAATCTTCAGGGGATAGAGGATGTGAATCATCTCCTTGAATTGGTGAATGTTCCTCTGGTTGAGAATCAGGAACAGATCTTTGTGGAGATGGAGAAGGTAAAACTGTAACATCTTCTTGAACTTCAGTACTTGGGGAAGCAGTACCTTGAGATGCAGTACCTTCTTGAGATGCAGCACTTTGAGAAGCAGTACTTGCAGATGCAATACTTGCAGATGCAGTACCTTCACTAGCTTCATCTTCTTCAGCATCAGCTTTAACAGCTTAAACAACTTCCATCATAGAAGTAGTTAAGGGAGTATCCCTTCCAGTGAATAGATCACTCTTCCTAGCCATAAAGGTGAAAATTTTGGCTTGTTGAACCACAACAGGTAAAAGATTTGTTGGCTTAGGAACATCATAAAGTTGTTTATTGAGGATTACTTGAACAAACCTTGGATACATCAGCCATTTTGAACCATGAGTGATGTGGGAAAGCATTCCATTAAGAATGAGCTTTGAAAAATTAAAAACACGATCTGTAGCCAAGCCCACAATAGCAGATGCTATGTTAGATCCAAATTGCTCCCATGAAGTACTTTCAGCACTAATACAATGAAGCAACACATGCACTAAAAACTTCCATTGAGGACAAAATAGTTGTTTCCTGAATGTTTGTTCTGTTAAAGACCCTTCATAACCAGTGTGTCCAAAAGTATCCCAAATTAGTTTCTTATCAAAACGAACAGCCCCATCTTCATCATTAAACAATAAATCTTCTCGAATAGAGGCTTCAGTAACCTAGATATTTTTCCCAGCAACCCTAGCATGAATATACTCTTCATCATTCTCCATATGAACCCTAGCTGTTTCCCAAAATTGTTAAATCCAGGGCTCGATAACATCTGGTTCTACTAATAGTGCATAACTGATTGGCGACCCAGTAAGAAAATCGATAATGTCATGAAAGATTGCATTTGCTTCAGTTTTGTCTAAATTAGCCACCATATTGTGCTTTGAAACTGTAGTACTGATGTGGGCTAAAATACACATCATTTTATATCTAAAAATATGCTAAATCAGACTAATAACCATTAAATATGTCAATTTATATTGCAAGTATATTGGATTTGTGTTATTATGTCTTGCAGGTACAAGGGTTTGAAAACAAAGCAAAAACGGTGATTTTTGGATGAGTTTCAACGACATTTTCGCATTTTTCGAGGTTCAAATGAAGTCGTAAAAATTATCCGAGCACACCATTGGAAAGATCATGAAAAATCGAGTCAAATGGGCATTTTATTTGGAGCATCAAGGAAGAGAAGAAAAAATTGAAAGATCAAACGGAGCTCGAACGAAGAATATTTTTGAATAAAATTTGGATCAAAGAAAAGAGGGTTAAAAAGAATCAAATGCAAAAGACTTAACACAAAAAGACTCTTGGTCTAGTGGTTGGGGACATGTTTGCTAAGCAAGAGGTATTGGGTTCAATTCCCACTAGAGGCATATAATTTTTATTATTTATTATAGCAGGCCTACACTTGCAAATAGAAGCCCACGAAAGAGCAGACCAGCAGCGTCCAAGCCCAGCGAGCCAAGTTGTATCCGAGGCCCAATCCAATTTCGTGGCCCATCTGCAAAATGAACTAAAAGCCCAATGTTTAAGATAATCATGTGCCGCCCACTGCTCCAATTTATCTCAAATAGAAATTGCAATTTATCTGCTCCTCACGTGGCCTTGAATTTGAAGAGAATTGCAATCTCTTGTTTTGTCCCAAGCGTGATACTCACCTCCTCAAAATAAATTCAAGCGTGTCATCTGCTGCTCTTGCCTCTTGCACGCACCATCAACTCTTTCAGCCATCCACACCCCTACACGTGTCCACTAGATGAGAAGGATCGAGAGGCATCATGAGTCTATAAATATAGAGGCACCGGATCCCAAGCAAAGACACATTAATTTCACACAGTTTTAGTTTTAGTTTTTATATGTAGTAGGAGTAGAGTAGAGTAATTTAGGAGTAGTGTAGTTATTATTATTGCTTATCTTTTGCTTATTTTTAAGTGCTTATTGTATCAAACTCTTTTATTTTACTTAATGAAAATGATGAAGTTATTTGGAGATTGTTAGCTTATTTTTCTTGTCTACTCTAATCTTTTTCTTTTACTTTTTTCTTTTTCTTTTTCTTATCTTATCTAATAAGTCATGAAAGTTTATTAGCTTTTTGTGGCTTATTTAGATCTAGCTTATTTAATAAGCACTCTTTATTTATTTTGTTTTAAAAGCTTTTATAACCTTAGATCTACTTTTTATTTTACAAAATACTTAATAAAAACACAAAAAGATTTGATTTTTATTAGTTTTTCTTTTATAAAATGTTTTTCATTAGCTTATTACTTTAAATCTAGCATTTTTAGTTAAAAAGTTTTAATCTTTAAGCTTTTTCTTAGCTTATTTCCATTAAAGTTTAGTACTTTCTAAATCAATAAGCTTTTTCATAGCTTATTTGATTCATATTATTGCTTATTTGTCCTAACCTTTGTTAAAGTTGTGATTTTTAAGCTTGCTTGCATTCATTCCTAGGCGAGGAGCTTAAGGGCTTTATAAGCTTGCTTATCACTAAAGTTTAGAGCTTTTCTAGCTTTTATAAAACTAATTAGTTATTAAAGTCACAAGCTTTATTAGCTATTTGGTAATATAAAAGCTAATAAAGAAATAAACTTTGTGGTTTGATAAGTTTATAAAATCGGGTGGTTTATTATTCTCGTCTCAATAGATCGGGTTCTATTTTCTTTACTTTCTCTTTAGCCTATATTTTTAGCCATTAAAATGTTTATTATTGTTGAGGTTATTATTGTTGGTTTGTTAGTTATGCTTATTGAGTAGATTTTTATATGTTTGTTAAGTGATGGTGATATGGGATTTGAGTGTGAAAAACTTAGAAATTGTTGATTAATAATCTTCGGTTACTTGGATTGAAATTTGTTGTTTTGACGGGCAAAAGCTGTTAGGGTAATTAATTAAATCTAGTAATTTTACCTAGATAAAGAATTGTTTTCAAAATAAACCAACGTTGTGAGAAAATAGTTTTTTAAACGGGTATCTAAGATTATTGATTAATAGTTTCCGGATTATTTTAGATATATTTGGTTGATTGTTTTAACGGGCAAAAGCCATAGGAACAATTGATTATTTAAATCTAGTGATTTTTACCAAGAGAAAAATGATTGTTTTCAATATAAGCCAACGTTGTGAGAAAATAATTTTATTTTGATGGGTATTAATTACAAGAGCTTAAATTGTTCACAATTATTTACTTTTTCACCTCACTTGACAAGCATAGCTTTTAATATCATATTCTTAGCTTAATTTTATTTCGTCATTAGTTGTTATGTAATTTTAATTAGCATAAAATAGTTTTTAAAATCTTTTCAAAAATCCAAAACCAAAAATATTCGATAATCAAGCATCAAACAAAAGACATAAACGTAAATTTCAATTCATATCTCGCCGTGGAATACGACTCCGGAAGGTTGATTATCATTTGTCCTCAAGTGATTATTAAATCTTAATCGGGAAAACAAAATTTTAAAACTGCCCCTTCGCTACAATCCGAATTAGTTTTTGGCGCCGCTGCCGGGGAGATATGTTAAGATTTTTGCGTTTTTTTTCGAGTTAGTGCCTTGAAGATCCTTTCTTTTGAAAGTTAATTTTCGTAGTTTTAAAAGAAAAATCATATAAAAATTTGAAAAATTCAAAAATCCAAAAATATTTTCTTTTTCCCATATTTTAAATAAAAAAAAATCCAAAAATATATATATATATATTTTTTTTTTCAAAAATTAAAAATAATCTTCTTTATCCTCTAAACCGATAATTCTATCTTCTCAACCCTCTCGTTTTTAATTCTTATGGCGTCTCGCGATAAAACTATGGAAGAATTACTATTCGAAGAACTAAAAGCTAGCCTTCGCAAGATGCACTTGATTGGTAACGATGACGAGGAGAGTCCTATTCCATTGAACGATGTTATCTCTCAACTCCCTCAATCTATTGCAATCACATCCGTCTTACCCAACGGGGATCCCGATGACTCTCTAATAATGGGGGATGAGCATCTCGGCACTATTTCGGAAACGGAATTGTCTAGTGTTGAGGACCTTGTCCCAATCCCAAGTGAGTCTGAGGATATATCCGATGATGAGTATGATTTGCCTTTTCGTGATGACTCTCTTAACATTTCTGAGGTTACTTCCGGGATTTTCTCAAATCCACTTTTTGAATTTAATGATGACTATACTTTTTGCGAAGTTAATCCTCTTTTTGATAAAATGTCTGAGTTCGATACAGAGACCATAACGGAAGTGGTAGAAATTGCTAGCTCTCAGAGCACACCACTTGCCCCACCTCTGTATTCTGACTCATCTCCCCCGTCATGTGATGACGATTCTACCCTTACTGATGAGTTATCTTTCGAGTATCCCATTGAGACATCTTGTGAAGACAAAATTTTTAAACCATGGATACTCATTGGAAGAGAAAATGAGTTTTTAAAATGTACTCAAAATGTTTTTCAAAATTCTGTATCCAAATATGAACTCCTTCTTCCTATGGAGTCATTTGAGCTTAAAACGTATATTATCAGAATCTTTCTTCCCTTCTACACATATAATGTGACTTCTCCTATCCTTCACTCCTTCGGGAATGAGGATACAATTTTTGATCCTGGAATTTCCATGATTGATGAATTCTACACTTGCTCCCCCAAGGACAAATGAATTCGGGGTCGATTCAAGCTAGCGACTCGGTTAACAAAAACATAAGCGCTACTCGGGAGGCAACCCGTGTTATCTATCTATCTTTAATTTTCTTTTTCTAATAAGTGTGTTGTAGATTAGTGTGGGGTTGTGTTTCTTTCCATGTGTGTTTGCAGGTTCCCGTTTTGCTTGAAGAATCCCTATGATCGAGAAGACCTCCGTGCTTGTTTTCAAACTCTCCAACAATCGGTCTCCGATCATTTATATGTTATATCTTGGGATAACCCTTTGTCATAATTAAAAATGATTTTTCACCTTTCACACTTTGATTTTTTTTAAAACATTCACCTTTTTCAATATTAAGTGTGGGGTTAACACCCGTAATTTTTAAACATTGAGGATGTTGGAATCACTCCTAAACCATAATCAAGTGTTAGTTACTCATATGTAATAGTTAGCTTAATTATGGCCTTTATGTTTGTTATTAGCCTTAAGCTTATGTAGAAGGCCCATGAGCTTAGGCCCATGTCCAATAAGGAAAGGATGGGAACTAGGAGTGTTGCCCTAGCTTCCCTCCTATAAATACTATGTAATAACCCTCACTTGAGGGTTGGTTGTTCCATGCATTTCTCTTTCACACCCATCATAGTTTAGACGTGTGTGCTTGTGTGTTTATTGTTCATCCGCCACTCTATCTCCTCTCTATCTCTCTATTAAGCTTATGTTGTAAATCTAGTGACCTATCAGTGGTATCAATCGCCAAATAGTTGGGTTAACACTTTCATTTTTGAAGTTTTTTTGTTTCGGTCTTACGCGTAAATGTGGTGAATACTTTGGATCGCTTAAAAATTCGTTTTTTACATTTTTTAATCCAAGATTCTTGTACTTTCAACGTTTTAAGGTGTTAAAATACTTGTTTTTGGAAAAAAGTTTCAACCTTTTACGCGTGGATCTAAGTTTTTAAGCGTGTTTTTGTTCGTGGGTGTCGTTCTACGCGTAACCCGCTTAGCTGTTTTGGTTCATCAAGTTTCACACTTTTGTGTTATTTTGGTGATATTGAAGCTATTCTATAACAAAAATCTGGTTTAGAAACAACTTTGGGCACAATCATTTTTACGAGTAATCTTACGCGTATCAAAACCCTAATATTACGCGTAAGATTTTCCTTGGTTTGATCTTCGTTTTCGTGGTTTACTCCGTGTTTTCTTGCTTGGATAAGCCTGAAAATACGTCGACTTTGGATATCTTTTGCACTGTGATAGTGTAAAAGATCACTTGGGATAAAACCCTAAACTTACGCATAAGCATAAGCTTACGTGTAGAAATCCTACGCATAAGATTAATCTTACGCCTAAGCCTTGTCTTACGCCTAAGGTAATCCTACGCATAAGTTTCTACGCCTAACTTTGTGTCTACGCATAACTTTAGTGCCTTTACCCTACTTACGCGTAAGCTAAATCTACGCGTAACTCTTGATTGTTACGCGTAACTTTGGTGTTTTTACGCATAAGTTCTACTTGGTTTCTTGTGATTTCTACGCCTAAGGACACTTCATCAACAAAGGTTCATTCGACTACAAAGATCCATTTTTACCAACACAAGTTTTAAACATGTCACAACCACCATACTCTAACTATTTCCCTTACACTTATTCTCAACGTCAACAACAACTAACTCCACAACATCAACAATGGAATCAACAACTAGCAATTTATCAACAACAATTTAATCAACAACATACTCCACAACTTTCTGCAATTCCACAACCTCAAATGGTTCCACCACCACCAAGTCTTCAAGTTCAACCTTACACAAACGAATTCAATCAACATCCATCAAGGAACACTATGAAGGAACCCACTTGGTTTGCAAAGATGTGTGAAGCTTTAAGTAGCCAACAATCAATTCATGAGGCTGGATCACTAGATAGACCTCCAATGCTCACTCCAGGAAACTATGATCAATGGGTGATAAGGTTCTTTAGATTTTGTCATCTGAAGAAGCCACATGGAAAGTTCTTAAAGAAGGTTATCTTGGAAGGTCCATTTCAGATGCCTACTGTTATCGTACCCGACGATCCAAATGCTAATCCACCAAGAGATGAACAATCCAACATTGCTACTGTTGCCGACTGAATGCAGAGGAAATTCTACACTATGAAGCTGATGAACTTGCAATGCAATATATCCTCTTAGGATTACCTAACCCAATTCTTCAAGTATTTATGCTCAAAAGACTGCAAAGGAAATGTGGGATCATATTCATCTTCTTATGGAAGGATCTGTACTCAATCAGGAGGATTTGGAATCCAAAATTTAATTGGCTTATGAACACTTCATGATTGAACCTAGAGAGACACTAGAGTCTTATCATCATCGTTTTTCAGACATCATCAATGATTTGGATAAACACAATATCATCATGCCAAGAATTGCAGTGAATACTAAGTTCCTGAGTAGTCTTGGTCCTGAATGGGAAAAGTATGTCATCTTTCTCCGTCAAGCGAAGAATTTGCATCATTCTACATATGGATTGTTGTACGATTACTTGAAGCCTCATGAAAAGGAAGTTGATAGGGAAAGAATTCTCCGTGCTCAAATTGCTCCACCGACACATCCGGAAAATCAACAACTTGCTTTATATGCTCAAAACAGTTATTCTCCTCAACCAACTGCTACAATCACACCATATGATCCTTCACAGCCTCAATCTCAACAAACTCAATTGGTTCCATACAACAACAACAATGCTCAACCACTTGTCGCTTGAAGCTAATGAGGAATCGATCCGCTCGAAGCATTGCAACAAAGATTTGCTATGATAGCTAATGCCTTTAGCCGTTATACCAACAAGTCCAACAACCGTATTCGTTCCTCATCTAACACAAGGAATCAAGCTTTTGTGAACAATGGACGAGTTGAAGTTCAGAATCGTGGTTATGGTCGTCAGATGGGCGGTGGTCAAGGGTTTAATGTGGTGGGTAGGAATAACAATAGAACTCAAGTGGTGGAACAAGGGAATGCTCAGAATGGGTTGAATGGTCTTCGATGCTACAAATGCAATGAGAAGGGACATCTGGCTAATGCATGCCCAAAGCCTAGGACTCGGGCAGTGCTTATCACAAAGAGGCTCTTCTTTTGGCTCTTAAGGATGAAGCTGGTGGAACTCTCACGACAAAGAAAAGAGCATTATGGCAAAATGCTTTCGATGATGATATGGAGGATTTGCAGGCCAATGCATTTGTTATGTTGATGGCTAATATGCATGAGTTACACATGAGTGACACAGGCCCAGTGTATGACACCGATGGCTTGTCTCAGTACCGAACAAACCATATTTATCTCTCGATCTCATATCTCCGCCAACATCCGAATCGGCAAGGCTCGAATGTTCAAAATGAGTCGTCCACATCTCATTCCGACGATTTTCAACTAGACCCGTAGTTATATTTGACGATCAAGATGACCAAACGGTTTCCCTTGATAATCAAATTGACTCGGTGGTTATACTTGAGGATCTCAGTAATGATCATGTTGTGACTCACGTTGAACACGCCGAACTTTTGCCTCATCCAGATTTTGCTCGTTTAATACAAGACCAACACCATAGTGGAAAAATGTCATGCCATTAATCGGGACTTGAAAAGCAAAAATGCACTGTTAACCAAGGATTTTGAATGTTTACAAAAGCAACTCAACTTTTTCAAAACTCAATAAAAACGTGAAAACGGTTTTGAAGCAACCTTTGCCAAATCTCATCAAAACGAAAAATATTTAGAGAGACAGATGCGTGATCTAGCCGCTTCGAAGAATGCTTTGTTGTGCGAAATGGAACAACTGAAACATAAACATAAAAAGCAAATTAACGCTCTCACCTTGGAAAATCAAAAGCTAAGGCTGAGTTGTTAACTTGTCAAAAAGCAGTTCTCTGCATACAAAAAGCATTCAACGAAACGAATAGATGATCATCTTGAAGAAATCATCGGCTTTCAAAACAAACTTAAAGAGTTTAAAACTGTTGTTTACAAACATGGTGAGTCGGTCACAACTATTGAAAAGTTTACTTTAAAACCCAATCCAAATGGATATGGACCGAATCTCGATGATTACAAACCTAAGCTTTCAACCAAAGCATTCAAACCAAATCACGAAGTTTCGGTCACGAGAATATAAAATTGAAAATTCTATTATGAGTGTTGTTGAATATCATCGTCAAGAGGAATTAGATGCAGAAGACGAGAGTCGATCAAAATTAGAAAAAGTTGTTTACAACAAACCTTTTAACTATTCAAAAGCGGTCACTTTCGTCACACCAATGGATTCTTCTAACACACCAAGGATTATCATTAAAACGTCTGAGTCTTCTAATGATAATCCCAAACCAGATTATGCACAAACTTATGTTCCTTTACCGTCCATCAGTGAAGTAAACTCAAAACCTAAAAATCGCAAAATTCTTTGATATTTTGACCTTTTCATGGCTGACCTCAAAACTTTACAACATGAGATAGAATATCATTCTGAAATCAAAGTTCAATATTTTCAATCGCCTCTGGCGCGAGAACAAAGAGACATTTTTCAGAAAAATCTTTTACCAAATGTTAAAAATTTGAAAAGTTGTGCATTATCTTGGGAAAGGGACTTTCATAAGGAACTTGGATTGATGAAGGTCGTTTTCGAGAAAACGGAAACATCTATTTCTAATACTAAACGTAAAAAGAAAATGTTGAGAAAAGATGTTGATCGACTCTTGGAAGAGGTCATCCGTCTTGATGTCCATAATGTTGTGCTATTGAATTCTTTGTCATATGCATTTGATTATATCTCTGCGATCTTGTTGATTCGTGGTAAATGTTGAGAACACCGATAATGTGCTTGGTCGAGTCCATCAAAGTTGAAAACAAACGATTGTCAAACGAACTTTCAAATGCAATACGTCGTCTTAATTGGTGTCAAAAAGATATTCACGATCAACAACTTGCTTTTCAACACAAAATCGCCCGATTGCGTGCAAAATCTTCTGATCCTAAAATTGAGCAACTGGATGATCAAAGCGTGTCTTTTAAGTGTCAAATCTCAAAATATGAACAAGAACTTGTAAAAGTTAAAAGGAATATGGTGTCATATTTGATTTACTCAAAAGACTCGTGATGAAGCATCAAATGAACTTGATCATTATCTTGCACACACTAAAGAAGTTATGCATTTTCTTTGGAAATATTCGGTATGAAAATCAAGATCTGATTCACACTATCTTCAAGTTAAGAGAAATGTTAGGAAAGTATGAACAAATTCCGCCTACCGTGATTAAGAGAATAGCACCAGTAACACTTAGTAATCGTGAACCTAGAATCCCTACTGCCAAATCACAAGTTGCTAACGTGCCTCCTTCTACTGAAACAGGAATAGTTGCGTCTTTTCCAAACGTCCGCACTTCACAGCCTAGGAGCACTACATCGAAGAATAGGAAGTTGCGACCTAAGAAAAGATCAATAAAGAATGCTAAAGTTGAAGAACACCCTAGGACATGTGAATAAGACTCACGTTGCTTCCACTATAGATATTGTGTCTGGCAAATGTAATAGAAATAGTGATGTAACGAATGCTAAACCATTAAGCACTTTTGATATTCAGTCTGATGCACCTTGTGTTATTTGTTGTAAAAGTATGAATTCTGATTGTCATGATAAATGTGTTGCTAAAGCTATCATCTCTCGTTTAAGGAATCCTAAGAACCGAATACCTCTAGGCCCACTAATCTTTCTAAGTCTGTGCTTGGTAGACCGCCTCTTTAGATTCTAAGAAACGCTTTACTGTCCCTGTAGCTCCAGTTTCACCTCCTAGGAATGTAGTACCACCTAGTGCATTCACTAAGACTAAAGAAAATACTAGTTGGAGATGGCGGAAATGGATATATAACACACTAGGATTTAAATGGATACCTAAAGCTATTGATGTGTGTATGTCTACTATAAGCGCTTGGAACCCTCTAACATTTGGGTTCCACATCTTCTTCTATTCCATTTGTGTCGTGTGTGTAATGCAGGTGATCTGAGCATTCTCTGGATTGTAGATAGCGGATGTTCCCGACACATGACAGGCAACCTTAAACTGTTATCAAACTTTATTGCAAAGTTCATTGGCATCGGTTAGGGAATGATCACTTCAGCCTATCATGGGCTACGGAGACTATATCAATGGGAACATTGAAATTAGCAGGGTTTAGTATGTGGAAGGCCTCGGTCACAATCTGTTTTCAGTAGGTCAGTTTTGTGATGGTGATTTGGAGGTTGCTTTTAGGGAGAAAACTTGTTTCATTCGTGATCTACAAGGAAACGACCTTATGTCTGGCTCGCGTAATTCCAGTCTTTATACTATCTCTATGCAAGACATGGTTGCTTCTTCTCCAATCTGCTTACTTTCAAAGGCAACATCAACAAAATCATGGCTATGGCACCGTCGTCTCTCACATCTAAACTTTCAAACCATCACCAACCTTGCTCGACACAAACTAGTTGAAGGACTCCCACGATTTCGGTATTCTAAAGATCACCTTTGCTCAGCTTGTGAACAAGGCAAAAGCACTCGTGCTCATTTTCCTTCAAAGGTGGAACACAGCTCTCAGCATGTGCTTCATTTTCTTCACATGGATTTGTGTGGCCCGATGCGCGTGCATACGATCAATGGCAAATGCTACATCTTAGTAATAGTTGATGACTATTCACGCTGGACTTGGGTCTACTTTCTTCGAAGCAAAGATAATGCTCCAACGATGATCATCACCTTTCTCACGAAAATACAAGTTCAGCTACGAAATACCGTTCGACAAATCAGAACAGACAGGCAGAATTTGTTAACCAAACTCTTCGTGAATTTTATGAGAAAGTGGGAATTCGCATCGGACATCTATTGCACGTACACCAGAACAAAACGGAGTTGTTGAAAGACGAAACCGAGCGTTAGTGGAAGCTGCAAGAACAATGTTAATCAATGCTAAACTTCCAGATTACTTATGGGCGTAAGCTCTCCTGCATGCTATACTCAAAACCGTTCTATGATTACAAAACGCCACAACAAAACACCTTTTGAGCTCGTCCACAACAGAAAACCGAATCTCAAACACTTTCATGTATTTGGATCTCTTTGCTATCCGAATAATGATCGTGATGACTTTGGAAAGCTCAAAGCCAAAGCTGACATTGGAGTCTTTATAGGATATTGTGATAATTCTAAAGGTTTCCGAATCTGGAATCGTCGAACAAAGGAAGTTATGGAAACGATTCATGCTCATTTTGATGAACTTACGGAAATGGCTTCTGAGTATAACAACTTGGAACCCGGACACAACCGCTTAAACTTCCCCAAACCCCATCATCAGCTGAACAAAGCCCCTAGCTTACTCGTCAACAAATGGAAAGGTTATTTGCTCAATTTGTTCGGTGGACGATATTGATGAACGTGCTCGGTGTATCCGTTGTTTCCGCTCAACCCGATAATACTCTTATACCGATACACTGCTACAACAACTATTGTTGAAGAAGCACCACCAGTTGACTCCAACACAACAGTTGAACAAACCGCTTCCAACAATGATGAACCGGTGATGATATTCGAATGAAGTACCCCCACCTGCAGATTTTGATCCAAATGCGTTCTATAACCCGTTTGCTAATGAGGCTGCACGATGTCGCAGAATCTTCAAAAAGCCATTTGAATCCTCAGAATCTGCACAATGTATACCAACATCAACCCTCCACACATAGATGGACAAAAGACCATCCTCTGGAAAATATTATTGGCAATCCGAATCAACCGGTCGTTACGAGACAACGTCTTCACACAGACGGTGAACATTGCATTTATGCACTCACCGTCTGCCAATCTGAACCTAAAAACATCGAAGACGCAATGACAAAGGACAACTGGATTGAATTCATGCAGGAAGAACTCAACCAATTTAAACGTCTTGAAGTATGGGAACTGGTTGAAAGACCAACAGGGGTCTTCGTCATTGGTCTTAAATGGATTTGGAAAAACAAATTGGATCTTTGAAGGAAACGTTATCGAAACAAGTCACGCCCGGTGGCTAAGGGTTATCGTCAGGAAGAGTGTATTGACTTTGAAGAATCTTTTGCTCCGGTTGCTCGTCTTGAGGTCGTTCGGATTTTTCGGCATTTGCGGCTCATATGAACATCACGGTCTTTCGGATGGATGTCAAAGCCGCTTTTCTCAATGGACAATTGAAAGAAACGGTTTATGTCGACCCGAAGGATTCATTGATCCGAGTTCCCTAATCATGTCTATAAACGAAGAAAGCTCTCGGTCTCAAAAAGCCCTCGGGCATGGTATGATGAGCTATCATCTTTCCTCATTACCAATAACTTTACCAAAGGTTCGGTCGACCCAACTCTTTTCATACAATATCACGGGAACATATTTTAATTGTTCAAATTTATGTGGATGACATCATTTTGGGTCAACTCATAAAAAGTACTCAATCGCTTTTGCAAAACTAATGAAGAAACATTTTGAAATGTCAATGATGGGTGAACTTACGTTCTTTCTAGGACGGCAAGTTCATCAATCACCCCGTGGTATTTTCTTGAGTCAGCCCAAATATGCCCTTGAATTGTTAAACAAATTTGGAATGAATACCTGTGACACTTATGCCACTCCAATGGCACATACCAAGAAACTGGACGCTGATCTACATGGGAAATTGGTTGACCCTACCAAATACCGTAGTATCATTGGGTCTCTCATGTATCTAATAGACTGATATTGTCTTTGCTGTATATCTTTGCTCCCGTTATCGGTCGCGACCAACTGAAACCCACCTCTCAAAGGCTAAACGAATCCTCTGATACATCAAGGGAACCATTAATTTGGGAATCTGGTATCCGAAGGATTCCGGTTTTGAACTAATCGCCTTTTTAGACGCTGACCACGCAGGATGCTTAGACTCACGGAAAAGTACCTCAGGAGCTTTACAATTTCTTGGTGACAAACTCGTGTCATGGCAATCGAAGAAGCAGGATTGTACATCGTTGTCCTCAACCGAAGCAGAATATGTAGCCATGTCGGCGTGTTGTGCTCAAGTCATTTGGATGAGAACACAACTCAAAGACTATGGTTACGTATTTGACAGAATCCCGATGTCTTGCGACAATCGGAGTGCCATTGCGATCTCGTGCAACTCGGTTCCAAAGACTCGAAATCAAAGCACATCGATCTTCGATATCATTTCATCAAGGATCACGTGGAACAGTCTTGTTGAATTATATTTTATGGGTACAGAATACCAATTGGGAGATCTTCTCACCAAAGCCTTGCCTCCCGCTAGGTTTAATGAGTTGGTCCACCGGATTGGTATGAGGTGTTTGACTCAAGAGGAATTGGATGAACTCCTAAAACAGTCTTAAAAACCTGTCAAACACCAAAATCTCCTTTGTAAATATTTCTCAAAAACAAAATACAAAAATATAAAATCTGATAAAACAACAAAAATATTCTTCTATCTATTTTCTTTCAACATTGCAAGTACATTTCTTCCATCAACACTTTAATCTTTCAAAATTCAGTATTTTTCCAATCAAGTGTTGAGGGGGAGAAAATTAATTCTTAACTGTTTCAAAAACATCCGTGTACTTGGATGTTACTCTATTCTGGTTGTTTCTTGTATCAATGGTGGTAAACTTTTCTGGTTCAACTGACACTCCTCGGACTAAAATTTATAACATTTCATTATTTTCTTAAGTCGAGGGGAAGTGTCGTCAAAGTTCTTTCTTAAAATGTTTGTTTGGTAACCAAAATGGAAGTTAAAGGCTTTGGGTGAAGATGGAAAAGGTGGAGGGACTAAAAGTGTCAATAGCTTAAAGTATTTTCAACAAAACATCCCTCCCGCCTCATTTATTTCATCACATTTATTACTTCACCTAATTTCATCAACGATCCAAAATCGTTTAACAAATCCGTGCTTTCGATCATCAACTTGTAAGTGTTTTTGTGTTCTTAACATGTTTTTAAACAATGGTTTTAAATATCATGCAAATCCAACGGTTAAAACTTAAGATTCAATGGATTTTCGTTTTACGCGTAAGTGTTAGAACACATGATCATGTGCTGTGTGTTTGTGGTTAAAAAGACAGTGTCAAAATGTTTTAATAACATCAATGATATCTTTTCTATCCTCAAAATGCACCCAGAAATACGAATTGATGGATTTTGAAAATTAGGGTTTATGCGTGGGATTGGGTGTTTTCATATGTGATTGTTTCTGGTCAAAAAGATTGTTGTGTGAAGTTGCTTTTATAGTGAATTGATGATATCTAAGCTTAGAAACAACCCAGAAACACTAATTGATTAAGAATTAGAAATTAGGGTTTAATGTTCGTAAGATTTAGGTACTTTTGATTCATTGCGAACTAGGTGTTAAAACTTGGTCATTACACTCTCACAACATCTTAGACTTACCAGAAACACGTTGGTGCATATCCTATGGCTAGATTTCATACGCGTAAATTTTGAACTTTAGGGTTTTAGGCTACGCGTAAGTCTTTCTACGCCTAACTGATTAAATGAGTGATTGTGATTAAATCTGTTATATAATGAGTGTTAGTGTCAAAATTGATGTTATGATGATTTTTATTTCAGGCTTGCTACGCATAAAACTCAGAATCAAGGTCTTTTTTACACTACGCATAAGGATCACCTTACACGTAGAAAGTTATGTGTAAGAGAAATTTTACGCGTAACTATTACGCGTAAGGTTCTACAATGGGACTACGCGTATCCTGTGAAGGATATGCGTAAACAGTGACTCTACGCATAAGGTTTACTCTTACGAGTAATCCTTACGCATATGGTTTATATACGCCTACGCTTAAGTTTTACGCATAAGGTTCTCCTGTTCCTACGCGTAATATTTCTTACGCGTAAGTCAGGATTGGTATATGTAAAAACATATACATTTTTCTTTATCAAAACCGGACCAAAAAGACCAAAAACTAACCCCTAAAGCCATAAATATTTGTGTTTTTGTGTTTATGTATGTGCAGGTAACGGATATTGGAAAATGGACAAAAAGAAGACAAAATGGACAAAAAACGAGCACGAGAATGGAAGGAGCACGAAGTTACGGGACCAATGATAATTTTATTTGGAGCATCGAGGCAAGGGAAGAGAAATTTTAAGACTAAACGAAGCCCGAACGAAGATTGCAATTAATTAAGAATTAATTAATTAGAAGAAAAAAATGATTAGCAGAAAAAAGGAGCTTAAATGAAAATTAAATGCAACATTTAACACAAGAAGGGCTCTTGGTCTAGTGGTTGGGTACATGTTTGTCAAGCAAGAGGTCATGGGTTCAAATCCCACTTGTGTCAATATTTATTTTTTACATGCTCATCAGCTGCTACACGAGTTCCATTCCCCACGAGGCCCAACCCAGCTCTGCCCATATAGATTCGAGGCCCAAAGATCGGCCCAGCTGTTGTCTACGACAAATCCAAGCCCAGTGATTTGAAGATTACATTTGATAGCTAACATTTGAAGCCAGTCCAAGTGAGTTACACTCACATCTCAAATTAATTCAACTATTTATGGTCCGAGGATAAGAATCCCATGTGGGAAGGATCGAGAAAGGCAATCATTTGGCTATAAATATCAGCACCTCAAGAAGACAGAGATACACGAATTTTTTTACTTGCATTTTTATTTTCACACACTTTTTTATTTAGTAGCATTAATATTTTAGCTTTTAAGTTTTCAAGCTTTGTATTATTTAGCCTTTCCATCTAGCTTATTTTTAAGTGCTTATTTGTATTAAACCTCTTTTGCTTATTAATGAAAGTTATGTTTATGGTTTACTTAAGTGCTTATTTCTTCTTCTCATCTCTTTCTTTATTTTCTTTTCTTACCTATTAAGTTATATTAGCTTATTAGCTTATTCTAACTTATTTAGGTTTTGCTTTTTGGGTTAGCTTTTTCTATAAGCTTATCCATTAAGCTCTTTTATTTGTTTTTCTTCTATAAAACTTTCTTTATTACTTTTCATAAATAGTTTTTATTTCACTTATTTTATAAAAAGTTTACATTCTTATAAGTTTTAGCTTATTATGTCTTATTATCTTTTCTCTTCTTCATCCTCTAGCTCGATTCAAACAACAAAAGAGATGCATGAGCTTATTAAGCTCGGCTTATTTTACAAATAAGCCTTGACATCTCTTAAGTTTGAGAGCACATTTTCTTTTTTTTAGCTTATTATTAATTAGATTTATTAGTTTTATCAAGTTTTTTCATAAAAAGTTTGCAACTTTTTAAGTTTTTATTGAACAATAAGCTATTTAATAGCTTGTTCATTTAGATCAAGTCCTTAAATATACCCGATTCACGTTTAATCTTCGGATGGAACAACTTAGCTTCGGGTGGACTTAGATCTAATAGTTTTTAGTTATAAAGTTTAAATCTTTTTAATTTTTAGATCACTTTTAGTTTATTACATTTAGTAGTAGTGCTTATTATTACTTATTATTGCTTATTATTGCTAACCTCTAATAAAGTTCTTGTTTTTCTTTGATTTCTTATCACAATCTACCGCTAAGGCCGGAGCTTAAGGGTCTTTAAGCATTTTTAATACATAAAGTTTGAAACTTTAGTAATTTTTAAGCTTGTTGGTGAATAAAGTTTTAAACTTTACTTACTAATTAGTGGATAAGATTAATAAAGTTGTAAACTTTTGTGTTAATTTGTGCTTATTTGATCGGGTGGTTTTATTCCTCTCGTTTTATCATTCGGGTTCTACTTTCTTTATTTTTTGAATCTTTAATAGTTATAAATTCTAGTATAATAGTTATGCTTATTTTTATTGAATTAATTGCTATGTGTTGGTTTGCTATGCTTAGTGAGTAGGCTTTTTATATACTTGTTGAGTAGATTATTTCAGGAATTAAGTGCGGTTTTATAAAAGTAAGAAAATCTATTGGTTAGTAATTTTAAGTTACTTAGATTGAAATTTTGGTTGTTTAAGCGGGCAAAAGCCGTGAAAATAATTGGGTTTTAATCTAGATATTGATATCTCTTTATGAAAAATCATTATGACAAAATAATTATTTGTAAAAGATATTAATTCATCAATAAAGGACTTAATTGAAATAATAAACCACACTTAAGGATCTTGATAATTTGCTTAACAAGTATATCTTTTCATCATATATTTCTTATTCACTTGCTTAGCATATTTTAGTTCGTTACTTTTAGTTGTTATCTTTTATCGTTAACTTTAGTTTATTTACTTGCTACTAGTTTTATTATTGCCTTTACTTTAACCATTATCATTTTAATTAGTCAAAAACCCATAAACTTATATGTTTTTAGTTTAATTTGCATAATTGCTTATTTGTGTTTAGCTTTCTTGTTTTACATGCTTAATTGTTTCTTTCTTATTAAGTTCCAAAATCCAAAATATTTTTATCCTATTCAAATCACTCGACCTTTAAACAACGAATCGATTTTCCATTACACCCTCGTTGGGAGAACGACCCGGGAGTTCCGTACTTCCGGTAAAAATTATATGTACGAAAACCGAAATATCAAGGATCCTACACGTAAGCTTACATCTACGCGTATACTTATCTTGTTTACGCATAAGCTACTATTCCTACGCATAAGCCTTGATTAAACCTTCATTTTGAATTGTTACACGTGCAAACCTGTAAATAAATGAATCATAACGTCACGAATCCAATAATGTCACTAATAAAATTAAACGTTTGATATGTTGTGAACTATAAGTGATAACATAAACTTTAATACTTAAAGTTAACTAACTCACGAAACGTTTCACGACGTCATTGGACTATTGGACATACAAGTGACTTAGGACTCGTAACAATCATTAACACTGTATATTCAATAATTAGACAATAAAAACCTTCTGTTGACTAACATTATGTCTTTTGATATGTTGGTTCTTTTGGCTAATGTCACAATTCTCAATTTTTGGTCTTTTCTCAAACTCAACATTCATCATACTAGCTCATGCATAGTTTTGCATTTCACATTAAATTGCATAATTTCTTATTAAATAAACGTTATCGCGTAATTAATTATTTTGAACATTTGATACGATACTTCCAAAAATTAATCACAATATATTTTTATACTCATATTAAGTCTATAAAAATATTATTATTAGTTTACCCAATGTTTTAAATTTATTTCGTATATAAATTGTTATGTTTATATAAATTACGACGGTTTTCTTAAATTCAACCCGATAAATATTTATTCACTCAAATCTTTCAAGAAATGTATTTTTATAATTTTTATGACCTCAATATATTTTATCTTGACCCGTGAAAAGTTATTTTTATCTAACGCTACTCTAAATACTCAAATGTGTCTACAAGTTATCATTTAACTTCAAGTAACTTACAAGTAATTATACTTGTACCTGTTTAAAAAAAAATAATAATAATAATCTTAAACAAATACACCCCCTTGTCGACACAAGGGGGATTAGTCATCACAATTCATACAAAAATATCCCAAGTAAATGTATTATACTATATCTCATTTCACTTCATTTCTTTCATTTGTAAACCAAATATCAAATATTTCCTTCTCTTTTCTCTCTAAAAATTCGGCAGCCAAGGACCAAAGGGAGGATCATCTCCAAGTTTTCAAGACAAGTTTTAATACACACTAGTATCATTTGTTGCATAGGTTTTGTAATACAAACCTCAAGTGATTAGGAAAACCCTTTTGTCCTTAAACCTCATCAAGTATTCTAGTCGCGGATAGTTTCCGAGCCTCATTTTCGTGCACTTCATTTTATTAGCATATCAATCATACCAGGTGAGTTTCATAGCCCCTACTCTTTTAATGCTTGTTTTACAAACTCTTTGGGGGAGATACATGCTCAACTACTTGCTTTTACTTCCACAAATATTCTAAACTTTGACATATTACCATGAGTTCATACCCCGCTTTTACTCATTTAAATTCCTATAAACTATTTGGGGCGAGATATATGTTTATTTATCCAAACATTTAAACTCTTTTGCCAAACAACATTACTTATACTTTACACTTGATTGCGTTATATACTTGATTGGGTTATACTTGATTTCATATGCATATTTGGAACAAACATACAAGAATTAGTGGCTCCAAATTAAGTTGTTGGAAGGCTATTAATTTACAAACATACAAGAATTAGTGGCTCCAAATTAAATTGTTGGAAGGCTATTAATTTACAAACATACAAGAATTAGTGGCTCCAAATTAAGTTGTTGGAAGGCTATTAATTTACAAACATCCCAATATTTATATGTTGGAAGGCCATTTTTATGGATACATCCCGACACGAGTGTTGGAAGACCCTTGTGGTGACATTTATACTTTTAACTACCTTATTGCGCATATTCATGATTGTCATTCTATTTTAGGCAGTGGGTTGTGAACACACAGGTTGCAAGTTTTGTATGGGCGGAACTTGGAACTGAGTGGATTTACAATGCCTTTGCTGCATAAACGATTTTGAAAGGCTTTACATTTCAACATAAACTCTATGAACTCACTCAACCATTGTGTTGACACTTTTAGCATGTTTTATCTCAGGTATCTAAGGCATTCACTTCATGGCATGCATGTGGACATATCATAGAGTCGCGGAGACGACGCGTCTCACTTGGGTTTTATAAACTTTAAAACATCGTTTGGCTTGTAACAAACTTATTTCCGCACTAGTTTATTTCATTTGGGACCTATCTTTTGTAAACTCTGATTGTTTTATTAAATCAAACAATGTGTTTTCCAAACGACACTTTAGGTCGTTCAATATAACTGTGATTGTGATGCTATGACAGTCAACCCCGTGAATTCCATTCCGCTGCAAAACAGGTGATTTGGGGGTGTGACAGCTAATGTTATTTCAGATCATGACATGGCTGCTCAAATGAATGTGGATGCACCTGAGGTTCTCACAATTGCTGATATCTTCCCTAATGGCTATCCAAGAAAGATTTTAAAGAACAATCTCAGAGTTGACTTTGAAACCCTCACATGCTCAGAATCTTCTTGCTTGATTGCTGTGGATATTCTTAAGAACCATCCATACCAGAATATGCTCTCACACTCGATACGATGGAGATCTACATACACCAATTCTGGAATTCAATGCAAAGGATCAAAGGTCAAAGTGCGGTGACTGTGATGCTCAATCACAAACAAATCACCATCACACAAGCATCTACGGGTTGTTCTTCTTATTCCTGAGATCGAGCCAACCGACTTATATGCCACACCTCTGAAGAGACAGTTCGCAATTCGATGGATATTGGATATGATGAAGCTTCAGGAATTATCACTAAGCATTCTCATGTGGAGCTTAAGAACATTCCTCAACCGTGGAGAACCCTCTACATCATCATTACCAAATCGGTCTCGGGTCGTGATAGTGGTTATGAGCATCCCAAGCTCATGGAACTACAAATCTTCTGGTCATTAATCAACAAAAAGGACATCGAAATTGAAGCACCGCTATGGGAAGACATGATGTCATTTCACAAGAAACTTAGCTCAAAGATTCCCTATGTCAGATACACGAAATTGTTGATCCAAAGAGCACTTGGACTTCATCCCGACATTCCACAGAGGCTCAATGACCTAGATAATCACGATATGTTGACTGAGCCTACCCTATCAGTCAGAATCAAGGAATCGTCAACAAAGAAACAGGGTGCCGTCTGCCGATCACCTTCGACAAATGAAATCAAAAGGATTGAAACATACAAAAGGTATCAAGTAGCAGTACGAGAAGGCAAAGTTGGCCATCTCGATGATAAACCATCTGGAACACCTACTAGGAGAACCAGAAGAGGAAGTCTTTGGAAGTGCGGCATGCACCGAGAGTCGAGGATGTTTCCGGAGGAATCCTCCACGAAAGGGGACAGTTCCCGCCAAGGAAGCTGATCCTATTCCCGTATCTAAGCCTGAACCGCTGAGAACGCTAATGGACGAGGACTCGGAGGCTACTGAATCAGATGAAGAGACTTTCTACTCTGAATCTGAAACCGAAACACCTCCTTCAGCAGCTAAACCTCCAAGTCCACCGGTGACAAAGGGAAGACTCTTGTACTTGTGCCTTATGAAGAAAGCTCAGATGAAGAAGAAGAGCAATTGGATAATTCATACAGGAAGAAGTTCAAATTCCTTAGACTCCAACACGTGGCAAAAGAATTTTCAAAAGAACAAATGGGTGGCCCCGGAGGGTCAAGTGGTGCAGCTCAACCTTCACCAGGTCCTGATGTGGTTAATCAACTCGATAAGGGATCTGGTGCCACCACTTTGGAGCAACAACAAAAGCCCGTGGAAGAAACTATTGAGCATGAATTTGAGGAACCTGTTAAAGAAAAGTCCGAGAAAGATGAGGGTGACAAAGAAAAGACTGAGAAAGAAAAGACTGAGACAGAAAAGACTGAAGAAAAAGATAAGTCTGGAGATGACACTGATTATGATAAGTTTCTGCTAGACAGACCTGCTCGATCAGAGGAGAAAACCTCTGAACCTCCAAAGGATCCAGAGTCTCCTCATGTCTCTTCATCATCAGATTCGTCTTCTCATTCTTCACCACCACCATCAACGAAATCAACCAAATCATCATCCAAATCAATAAAGAAGCCAACTCCATCTTGGATCTCTCAATCTAAGAATCGAATCGTTAAAGCTGTCAAACGAGTCGGAAAGAAAGATATTCTCCACAGAAAGTTGACTTTCCTCGCTGATCAGATAACGTATCTTCATGATGAGAATGACAAGATGCAAGTTGAAAGGGAGTATGTACAGAAGCTTATGAAGGATGATCTTCAAGGAAGCATGGATGAGATGATAAAAGGATACACTCACAAGTTCTTAATGGATGTCATTCCGAAACTGACAAAGGAGATGTATTCCAGACAACTTTATCCGAATCTCTTACACTTAGCCAAGCAAGCCATGAAATCAACTCCGATGAATTTGAGCATCAATCCAGTTGAAACTACAATCTTCTCAGATGATGAATTAGTAAACCGGCTGGTAGCGCAAATGTCAACACGCTCTGCAACGTTTGCCTCTCATGAAGCTAAACTGTTTGAAGCATTGCTGGAATCCCAACTCAATTCATCATTCAGAGAAGAGGCTTTAAGGCCTAAGCATTCAAGAGATGATGAAGACAAAGATCAAGATAAGGATAAGGAGCCTAAACGCACAAAGAAGTCTGGTGAATCATCTTCGATTCAATACTCAATGCCGCCTCCACCACAAAGGACTCCAGCTCAACAAAGATCTCCTCCCGCTCTTCTGCTGATAAACCTCAGGATTAGAGTTACCACCCCAGACTTAGAAAGCCGGTGACCACTTTGAGTATACGGGTGGTGACGATGAAGAATACCATGAGCCCCAACAACAACTCGCCTCACCCGACAAAGTACAGAAACGGAATCCTCATCTAGGCCTAAGAAAAGAAGAAGACGGCCCAAGGCGACGTCCCTATCCTGGCTAGATGAAGATAACACTGAGGAATTTGAATGGTTTTCTACACTTGTCAATTCAACTCCCTACCCTAAAGAAGGTCAAGATCTGGTAGACGGTACTACTTTGGAGCATGCAAAGATATTGCAAGAAAATTTCCAAGTAAAGAAGATGACGAAATCTGAGTTACGGCGAATCAAGAATGAAGCTTTTCAACTATTAAAAGATAGCTCAGAAAGTGCCATCGAGGTCGAATATCACCTTGACAACATTGCTCGAGCTATGTCTAATAACATGGATTGGCTCAACCCAGAAGCAAACATCGACTTTACGAAGCGGGATAACCCTCCATATTACACCGACTGGTCTAAACCACTACCAACGATCGGCCAACCAGATCATCCTAGGATCCCATTCAGATATTTCTTCAACAAAGACTTGGAATTTCTTCTTCACGGTGGCGATGGTTCAAGGAAATACGCTACATCCTTGACACTTCCATTCCCAGCAGCCGAATACTCAAACTGCATAGCTATCGAGGAAAGAGCTAATCACTTGTTCTCCAACAAAGTGGAAGCATACGACCGAGATGCAATGTACGGGATTCATCATTGGCGGAACGCCGACGAATCTACTACGAAGCTGCCAGTACGAAGTCTCAACATGCGGTGTTCAGTACTAAAAACATCGTTGCCATCAAACACGTTGATCTTTTGTCCAAATGGGACTACACTTATCTCAAGAATATTGTGGTCAAAAGACAAGACGAAAGGGATTATGCATTCTCTGAAGTTGACTTTGAGAATTTTTCTATCAACGACATCGAAGATATGTACCTTGCCAAAGTACAGGGTCGTATGAGACAATTCTCCACTGAAGTACAACGTGAATTCATCAAGTCGTTGCTCATCTTCATCAGACGCATAGTTATCAAAGAACGTGTAGAAGATCTCCAGTTGGTAGTTGAATCTTATCGACCGTGTCAACTTCACTACACCGCAGCTTGATCTTCCCGACATCAACCAGCTCTCACAACTTACACTCATCAGCAAACCATTCGGCGTCGTTTACCGCAGTGAACTTCAAAGAAATTGCTTGATGGTTTGCAGAGATCTTCATAAGTTTGGAGATCACACTTTGAAGATGGTTAGGGACGGATTGGCTTACCGGTTGAAGGATATACACCAAAAGATCGGGTCTCCTAAACGATGGAATTCTCAGGATCGAAGGGACGTAAAGAGGATCATCACCATGATTGATGAACGGTTGTATAGAAGGGATCAGTTCAGAAGATTGGAAAGCTATGTTGGTGGTCGACCCGGGAGAAACATCATCGGCTTTCAACGCCCGATTCACAATCTGGCGACATCTCTGGACTACCAGGTACCCCTTGAACTGCTTCTTTCATTATAAATTTGGATGTATGATCTATTATGTCTATGGCTTGTGCACATATTACGATGGACAACCCGTACTTGTAAATAAAGGACCCCGTTGTACGCTTGCCACAATCCTTAGATAAGGAGCGAAAGCTTCTTACTTTTGAGTAAAACCTATCAAACCTTTCACTTTTCAAGGTTTTGCTCAAAAGAACAAGTACTTTCCCTTATGATTTTCAAAACCTCAACCGTTTATATCACTTGTTGAGGGGGAGTACTTGACTTAAAACTTTGTTCACAAATTGTTCACAGTGGTCATTCTTCCGGCAACACTCGAAATGGTCATATTTATTCTCAACTTTTCAAAAATAACATTTTATATGCCATTTTTTAGGGGGAGAAAAATATGTGATAAGAAATATGTTGTGTTTTGCTATATGAACTCTCGTGTAAAAAGAATTTAACCCATGAATTGACGAGCTCTTAACCGCTAGTAACTAGAAAAGACTTGTCCTGGACGGGTAATAATTTCAAGCTAGTTCGCTAGTGATGTAAACGTGTCTCGCAAAGGACTTGTCTGAGTAGAATGTACCATTCGTGAAACTCTTGGTAGACATGAACTCTGACGGGTTTGACAACCTTTCGAGGATTGTCTACACCTTCAAGGTAGTTATTAGAGCTAGTTGTCACCTAAAAGCTGACAATGCAACTCTTTAACTATGCCACGTAACCGTGTCTCGCGGGGAATGTCTATCTTGAGTTGATCAATTCAAAATGTGCGCGCTCTTTCCTCACTGTGCATTTAACCGTTAAATCTCTTAAGCACATGTGGAGGGGGAGTATTTATGCAAAATCTCATCTCAACAGTGGTTCAAAAATGTTTTTTATTCATAAACATTGAGCGAGATTTTTCAAGTAAATGGTTTTATGGCAACATAGGTTAGTCATGGAGTTAAAAGGTGACTAAGGTTATGAATAACCGTCCTATGATCCGCCAGAGCCAGAGGGATCTACCCAAGGACACCACAAATAGTTAGAATTTAGAAGTCCTTAGGTATGATTATAAAAAGGAGAATTGAGAATCGGAGAAATAAGGAGTTGAAGAATTAAAAAGAAATGCAAAGAAAAGGGTGAAAAGAAATAGCCCTCCAGATTATTCAACTTAGGGCAGACACCGGGTTCACTTCATATGCTACTGTTTGTCACTAGCTGACACCGGTATTGAAGACTAAAAGTTTTCATGGACCCAGTGACGCATGCACTGAACCTTCTTAACCACTCAAGTTTCTCTCAACAGAAGCTTGTTTCATTCTCACAGGGAACCCTACGTAAACTGTCGGCTTTCTCTTAGAGATTGCTGGTATTGAAGAAGGAGACCCTCTCCCTAGTCTCCGCTCAGGAAAACCAAAATGCACTATTGAGTCTAGAGCCACGAGATTCATCAAAAGATCTCTTAGGTACACTTGACATTTCATCACTTGACATTCAACAATAAGAATTTCAGTGGTACATTATCAAGTCCTTCACAGATCTTAGCAATCTGTCGAGAACATTTATGAGAGGTTCACATATGTAATCCTCAGTGATTGAATGGAAACTCCTGCCAGGGTCAACATCAAACGTACCGGACAGGTCGCCCGGCAACTCCCCGTGGATTGCGCTTAGTGGTCTCAAACGGTCTGCAATCGTGAGGTGATGCTTCGGTGTACCTCAGCGACTCATCGAATCGTAGGTGTACTTCGGTACATCGTGTTATCTCACTTGTGGGACTCCGATTCAGAACCGGCCTTTGTAAGAATTAGAGTTGTGTTTTCACACTATGATGTCAACACTCTCGAAGTTCAAACTTGTAAGTGCCGGAATCCGCTTATTACTAACCGTTTTAATGTTTACTTCTTATGGAAGCTCTGGAGCGGAATGATCGTGCAGATTCTCCACTTGTTCACACCAACAACATCATCAAAGAAGTTCTATCTTAAAGCAACACAAAAGTCGAATGATTCTTCATCAAATCAAAGAATCTACAAAGTTAAAGACTTAAAGAACTTCATCGCACCGTAATCCAACGTTAAAGAGTGTGTGAGCATGTTGGAGAAAGACATGGAGACACTGAATCAGCGAAGCAGACCTGAGGCAGACTTGATGCAGATAACAACATACTATCACTTTCATCACAAAGAACAATGATCAAAGAACAAAGTTAAAGATGAAGTCAAAGCATAACTATTCAAAGAAAACTATCTCTCTACACTGGGGAGATGGTTCAAATCAAGGCAATTCTTCTCACAAGTAAGAAGAATGTCAGAAGACGTCAAAGCTACTATTACATCAACGCCTTCACCGTTTTTCATCACCAACACTTGAGGGGGAGATTGTTGGAATCACTCCTAAACCATAATCAAGTGTTAGTTACTCATATGTAATAGTTAGCTTAATTATGGCCTTTATGTTTGTTATTAGCCTTAAGCTTATGTAGAAGGCCCATGAGCTTAGGCCCATGTCCAATAAGGAAAGGATGGGAACTAGGAGTGTTGCCCTAGCTTCCCTCCTATAAATACTATGTAATAACCCTCACTTGAGGGTTGGTTGTTCAATGCATTTCTCTTTCACACTCTACGCCTAACCATCATAGTTTATACGTGTGTGTATTGTTCATCCGCCACTCTATCTCCTCTCTATCTCTCTATTAAGCTTGTGTTGTAAATCTAGTGACCTATCAGAGGACAATGTTAAGTTTTAAGTGTGGGGTGGATTTCTATCGAAATATGACTTTTCCTGCTTTTGTATGTTCTCCATGCAACCCTGTTTTTTACCGTTTTATCAAAAAAAAAAAAAAAAAAAAAAATCAAAACTTTTTGTAAGCTTTTGCTAGTTTTATGATTGAAAAGTCTTTGCTAGTCTCTTAGAAGTTACTTTAAATATGCGTTTTCTTGAAAAATTCTTTGCTAATTGTGTTGGATCGATATACTTTAATCAAACTAACTTAACTAGCTTGTTAAGGTTTAATAACCTTGGATAAATCCTAAGTTATTAACAAAGAAACACTGAGCAATCTTTATTAAGTACGCGGAATTTACTTAACAAAGCTAAGAAGAATAACTTTTTATTATAAACTCTAAATCTGCTTATTATGCAGATACTCTAATACAACTCTAAGATAATTGAACTTCTCTCTAAAACTCTAATTCTGAAATCGTACCTCTAATGCCAATCTAGGAGTCCTTTTATAGGCTCAAGGATATACTAGTCGGTTTACAATTGATAACCTTGTACGACAAGTAATCTAAACATAGAATACAATTCTTTCCATAAACAAATATAACAGTTCTTTTGTTCTTGTAGTACTTTGACTTCATATTGCAGTACTTTGACTTTGTCTTTAACAGTATTTTGAGTCTTTGACTTCTTCCAGTACTTTGCACTACATACTTTCATATCTTCAGTACTTTGATATCTTCAGTACTTTCATATCCCAACAATCCTCCCCTAACTTGAATTCTACTTGCTTGACTACAAGTTCCTTTGTGAATATATCTTTAACAGCTTCATCTTTTAAAAACGGATTGTTTCTTAGTCTTTAAGCTTTTATCTCTGTAACATCTGTTCTTGTCAAAGTATCTCTTAGAATTGTTCTCTTTACAGAAGCATCCAGCAAGCTCCATCTTTTCAAAGAACACAGAACATATGACAATTTGTACATTCAATTTAAGTTGCATACTATTCTCATCACTTTCAAGTGAATCATTGAAAAATTAATGGATTTAGATCTCTTTACCAAAGCCATTATCTCTGGAGTAGCCAAATGTTTTGGTGTGTAAGACCATGGTACATTGATAACCATATGATTTTTAGCAAACCACCACCTATCAACAGATTTGTTTTGTCTTTACCAAAAGTCTGTACCCTTCGGACTAGTTAGTTCTTCTATCTAATGGTGAACTAATTACCAATAATGGTTTTTCCACGGCCTTTACCACAAGCCATTTTCTTGTGGGCTAGCCAACTCTTCACATTACTGATATGGTGAGTTGAATACCATCCAACTTATTAGCAAGTTGTCAACTAAAAACGGATTTGATATATATTTACCAGAGCCGTTTGCTCATGGATTATTCAATCCTTTTGTAACCATGGTGGATTGATAACCTATTGATGTTATCATCACAAAAACCATTTATTGAATCTTTATTTCAAAATATTTATTACTTAGCAAAAAGGTTTCTTCTAAAATTTATTTAACTGTTTTAGTTCAAAACAAGATACTTTGATGAAAGTACTGTCTGATCAGTACTTTGAATAAAAGTACTGATATATCAAAAAGTATTTATTCAAATAAAATTCATACCAGTTATTGATCATTCTCAGCAATGGTAGTCCAGTTTATAAACAAGTTGATAACCATGCAAGCAGTTTCATTATCCTCTTCTACTTCCAATCCATGCTCTAGCATTCTTCTCATGAGCTCAACTGTGAGAGGATATCTTCTTTCTGCAAACATGTTTATCATTGTTCCATTTTCCAGTTCCAAAACATGAACTCCAGATTCTTTAAAGAATCTCCAGATATCATCAGTGCTCTCTTCTTCAGTTTCCCATAGAGTTATGAGATCACCATGTAAAACCAAACCAGTCCCTTCCAATGGATTATTTTCAAAGTAAGCCTTCACAACATGATATAAGTAGAATAGGTCTACTCTATCTATAATATGCAGTAAATCCCATAGCCTTTTAAAAACTTTGAAGCTTTCATCTTCTTTATGAAAAATCATGTAATCTCCATTCTTGGATTTCACAACTTTAAAAACACTGATCTTTGATCTGTTCATCTTCATGTCATCATCTTCCTTTGTATAATCAAAATCTACCATTCTGAGATAATTCTTCAATTTATCTCTAGTCTCAGATCTTAATTCAACCTTTTCTTTCTTTGAAAACTGAACATCTGTAACTTCAGCTTTTCTTTTTCTCTTTAAGCTCTTCTTCCTTTCAGATTCAGTCCAATGAGCTTCTTCTCTAAAGTCTTTAATATCGGCAACACTCTTCTTATAAGCTGCTGTTTCAGCATCATAAAGTCTTTTCATATCAACATAGTTTAACTTCTGCAAACCCTTATATCCTCGACTTTTTAAATAAGCCATCATAGCATTCCTGTCCTTAGCTAAATTAGGTCTTCTTGGCATATATCTAACAGGTGTAGGAGATTGTAAAGGTTCAGAAGCTTCAAGCATCTAATTTATCTTGCACCTTTTGAGCTGCTTCTCTATTCAGAGCTTCTTGAGCTTTCTGTTCTTTTCTATCTTGAGCATCTAACTCTTCTTGAACTTTTCTAGCTGCAGCTTCATTCCTAGCAACTTCAATTGCTCTAAGTTCTGCCAAAGTGAGTTTCTTTTTCTTTGTTTCAACCAGAATACCTTTCCCTTTATCTTTTGGATCAATTTCAGGTTGAGATGTTCTTGGTTGTTCTTCTTCTTGTACATCTCTAATAGTAACTCCTCCTATTGGTTGTGACAGATCTAATATTGTAGCAATTAATTCATCATCACTTGCAGAATGAATAGGTTTGAATGTAGCTTCCTCCTCTTCTTCTATAACAATTGTAGAAGGACCAGCATCTTCTTCAAAATTCAATACCCTTGGTGTTATCACTTCTTGTGTAGATGTATCATGAAAAACATTACTTTGATGTTCAGTACCTTGAACATCAGTACCTTGAACATCAGTACTTTGAACTTGCACTTGTTCCTCAGAATCTGAAATAATCTTTTCTGTAGTACTTACAGATTCTTTCTTCTTCGCAACATCTTCTTTCAAATTTTCCTTTTCTAAATTCCTCCCCAAGTTGACAGAAGATGATTTAGGAACCTTCTTGCGTTTTAATTCCTTACGAAGTTGTTTACGACGTTTGTTTTCCTCTTTAACCCATAAGTTGAAACCTTGAATATATGGTTTAATAAAATTCCTCAACCAGATATACTTACGCTTCAATTTCCTAAGCTCTTTAGCTTGAAACTCAACAGTCTTGTTCAACCTAACGAGCTCCCTTGTCAAAGCATAATTATCCAAAGTCAAACCTTCACGAGGTATAGTATGATCATCACCTTGAAGATGTGAATGTTCCTCTGAAACAGGAATAGAATGTTGTGGATATGGAGTAGGTGTTCTTTCAATCTCTGCTTGAACCGCGGGCTTGGAGAAACAAGTACCACTGTAAAGATGCAGTACCTTCAATAGAAGCAGTACTTTCAGATGCAGACCTTGTGAGGCAGACTGTGTGAAGCAGATCTTGAAGAAGCAGAACTTTGAGAGGCAGCACTTTGTGAAGCAGTACCATGTACAGAATCAGGACCGTCACTTTCTTCATCCTCTCCAGCTTCATTACGTACAGCTTGAACAACTTCCATCATTGTAGGAGTTAATGAAATATCTCCACCTCTGAACAAAGCACTTCGCCTAGCCATAAATGTAAAGATTTTGGCTTGTTGCACAATGACAGATAACAAAGCAGCAGGTTTTGGAACATCAGCCAATTGCTTGTTTAAGAAAACCTGTACAAACCTTGGGTACATCAGCCATTTTGACCCAGAGGATATATGTGATAACATCCCATCCAAAATAAGCTTTGAAAAATTAAACACTCTGTCAGTAGCTAGGCCAACTACTACAGATGCTATATTGGACCCAAACTGCTCCCAAGAAGTACTTTTAGAACTTACGCAATGAAGCAGTACATGAATCAAAAACTTCCATTGAGGACAGAATAATGCTTTCTTGAATGTTTGTTCTGTTAAAGATCCTTCATAACCAAGATTCCTAAAAGTATCCCAAATCAGTTGCTTGTCAAATCGAATAGCCCCATCTTCATCTCCAAATAATAAATCTTCACGAATAGAGGCTTCCGTAATCTTGATAGTCCTTCCAGCAACTGTAGATCTAATATAATATTCATCCTCCTCCATGTTATCCCTAGCATTAGCCCAAAATTCTTGAATCCATGGTTCAATAACATCCGGTTCAACTAAAAGAGCATAACTAATAGGCGACCCAGTAAGATAATCAACAATATCATAAGAAGCCATATTCGCCTCAGTCTTGTCCAAATTAGCCACCATATTGTGCTTTGAAACAGTTAAACGATTCGCCATTGTTGAATAAGTGAGCACAATAAAGATTTTATCGAAGAATAAAGAGATAGTGATTGGGAGATAAGTATGGAAAAGATGTAAAGTAATAATGAGAGGGAAAATCGGGAAGTAGTTATTTATAGGTAGGATTTGAAAAATCACAACCTATAATAACAAAGTTACCGTTACTATCAATTACCCATCAATATTACCGTTGGAACAATACTTTAATACGACAAACAAGATACTTTCCATATAAGCAGTACTTTCCCAAGCAGTACTTTCCAAGCGTACTTTCGGAAAAACAGTACTTTGCCAAATTTCTTCATATAAACTAAGTATAAACAAGCATCCTCCCTTCAAGCAATACACAGGACTATACTAACACCTTATAGTCCTCCCCTTAAACATAGCTTAGTAGTTAATCATTCCAATGCTCACGACCAAGTGATTGAATCGTGACAAATCAAAACCTTTTGTGAGTAAATCAGCTACATTGTCATCCGTGTGAACCTTAACAACATTGATGAGCCTATGCTCATAACAATCTCGGATAAAGTGATGCCTAATCTGAATATGCTTTGTCTTGGAATGATACACAGATTCTTCACAATACAAATTGTACTCTCATTATCAATATTGATAGGAATATTTTTGAAATTGAACCCATAGTCCAAGAGTTGATTTTGCATCCACAAAACTTGACCACAACAACTTGCGGCAGCTACATATTCAGCTTCAGTAGATGATGTTGCTGCAATTGTCTGCTTTTGCATTGCCAGGAGACTAGCCTTCTTCCAAGATATTGGCATCCACAAGTTGTGGATCTTCTATCATAATTATCACCTGCATAGTCACTATCTGAAAAAGCTTCCAAGTGAAAAGGTGACTCTTTAGGATACTACAACCCCAACTTAGGTTGTTGTTTCACATAACAGAAAATTCTTTTTACTGCATTCATGTGAGAGATCTTTGGTGAGACTTGATATCTTGCACATAGACAAACTGCAAACATGATATCAGGCCTGGATGCAGTAAGATACATAAGAGAGCCAATCATTGATCTATAAAGCTTGACTTCAACAGGGTGTCCATCTTCATCTTTGCCCAAGGAATTGATAGATTTAATAGGTGTAGTAACAGTCTTCATATCATCAAAATTGAATTTCTTAAGTATGTCAGTAACATACTTGTCTTGACTGATAAAAATACCTTCCTTTGACTGCTTAACCTGAAGTCCTAAAAAGAAAGTCAAGTCTCCCATTGAACTCATTTGAAATTCTTTCTGCATCAGCCGCTCAAACTCCTTAACCATGGACTGTTTGGTAGCCCCAAAGATGATATCATCAACATAAACTTGAACTAACATGATATCTTTCTTGTCTCTCTTGATAAACAAAGTCTTGTCAATAGCTCCCTTCTATATCCATGTTGCAATAAGAATGTGGAGAGTCTCTCATACCAAGCTCTAGGTGCCTGATGAAGGCCATAAAGAGCCTTAACAACCTTGTAGACTTTGTTTGGATGTTTAGGATCTTCAAAACCAGGAGGTTGTTTGACATAAACTTCCTCTGTAATCTTGCCATATAGAAAGGCACTCTTGACATCCATCTGGTAAACTTGAAAGCCCATATAAGAAGCAAAAGCAAGAAATATTCTAATAGCTTCTATTCTTGCTACAGGAGCAAATACCTCATCATAATCTACCCCTTCCTCCTGTCTATAACCCTGAGCAACTAACCTTGCCTTGTTTTTGATAACATTACCTCTTTCATCTCTTTTAACTCTAAAACCCCACCTGGTTCCAATAACTCTCTTCCCATCTGGAAGATCACATAAAACCCAAACTTCTTGAAGTTTAAATTGAAGAAGTTCTTCTTGCATAGCTTCAACCCAGCTTTCTTTAGTCAAAGCTTGAGCAATATTCTTGGGTTCCTCTTGAGAGATAAAACAAGTAAATAGACAAGTTTGATGGTCCTTATGATTCAGCCTGTTTTGTTTATACACAAAGCTAAGTAAAGCATTGTGAGATGTAGAGAAAGTCTTAGCTCTGTGTCTAGTCATTACTCCAGAAGTAGAAGGACCAATGATTTGATCAGAAGGATGATCCTTATGAGTTCTTAAGTTTGGAGACTGTGGAACTTCATAATTAGCCTCTAAATTAGTAACATCAGCACCTTCATTGGAATTTGGGAAAATACCTTCATCTTTAAATTCATCATCGTATCTTCTAATCCGGCATGGTAGGATCATCCGATCGCTAAAGTATCAGCAGAGAAGCAGTACTTTGTACAAAAGTATCTTGTCCAAAGTATCTGTGAGAGTACTCTGCAGTCTTGTTCTTCTTCTTTGCCTCTTCATAAGCTCTCCTTTGTTCATCAGTGTAAGAATGTGCTAAAACATCTTGAAGAAGCATCTGATTAAGTTCCTCTTGAATAGATTGATCCTCAGCAGATAAAGAAGATTCTGGAACAACAGTACTTTGTTTTGGAACTTCAGTACTTTGTTTTAGACTAACGGGATCTTCATCAGAACGATCGGTCTAATATGAACTCTATGAACCACATATTGTAAATCTTCTCCACTGTGCACTGGTTGATTTTCTTCTCTAACAGGTACATAGTTCATAGATGGAGTTAAAACCTCAAGATCAAACATCCAATCAAGACCTTTACCTTTCTCATTGTCTTGATCTTCTAAAAACTCAACATGAAGACAATCTTGAACCTTCTTAGTAACTTTGTTGTATACTCTAAAGCCCTTACTGTTAGTGCAATAACCCAATAAGTATCCTTCTTCTGACTTGCCATCAAACTTCCCCAGATTATCAATAGTGTTTAAAATAGTAAGAGGGCATCCAAAAGGTTTCATAAAATGAATGTTGGGTTTAGTGCCCATCAGCAATTCATAGGGTGTCTTCATCTGTGGTTTAGTGACTGAGACTCTGTTAAGTACATAACAAGCAGTACTTACAGCTTCAGAACTGAATAGGTAGGTGTGAGTCTGCTAACATTGTTCTTGCTGCTTCAATCAAAGTCCTATTCTTCCTTTCTGCAACACCATTCAGTTGTGGTGTTCTTGCAATACTAAACTCCCTTTTTATGCCTTTGTTTGCACAAAATTCATCCATAAGTTTGTTCTTGAATTCAGTCCCATTGTCACATCTAATACCTCTAACCTTGAGTCTCAATTGGTTTTCAAGAGCAATAATCAGTGTCTGGATAGCATCAAAAGTATCATCTTTAAAACCCAAAAAGAAAACCCAACTGAATCTACTACAATCATCAGCAACAACCAAACAAGACTTTTTCTTATTTAAACTTGCCACAGAGACAGGTCCAAATAAATCCATATGTAACAGCTCCAATGGTTCTCTAATAGTTCTCTCCTCAAGCTTCTTGCAGGAAGCTTTGTGTTGTTTACCCTTCTTGCATGCCAAACATGATTGATCATTCTTGTAAGTCTTTGAAGGTAAACCTCTAACTAAATTGCCTTTCACCAGTTTGTTGATGTTCTTGAAATTAACATGGCCCAATCTTCTATGCCATTGATGTGCCTCTTCAGATGTTGCTTTAGCCACCAAACATGTGGCTCTGCCATAAGAATGTAGACTCTTCATGTCTAAACTATACACATCATTTGTCCTTGGTACTCTAAGTACTACCAAGTCATCATCAACAGGTTTAAAGTCAGAGGAAAGGATGAGACATTCTGTGTCAGTGAATAACACAGGATGCTTTTTATAAAAAATTTGAGAGACTGACAACAAGTTGAACTTAAGCTCCTTCACATATCTGACATTCTCAAAATCGATTCTTCCAGCTTTAATTGTTCCTTTCCCAGTAATCCTTCCTCCATTGGGATCATTCCCAAATGCAAATTTTCCTCCACTAATTTTCCTAAAATCAGACAGGATCTCTTTGTCTCTGTCATACTTCCAGAGCAACCACTATCCACAATAAGATGATCTTTAAGATCCTCTTCGGGTTGCCCGCACATAAAGAAAAGAATTAGAAACTTTTAGGAACCCAAGCCATTACTGACTTGTGTTCCCCTTGTGGAGTTACAAACTCAAATTCTTTGAGTATGTAATTACCACTATCTTTCAAATGATGATCCAGAATTATCTTTTGATCTTTAGCATGTGGATTTTCAAAACTTTCTGGTTTTTCAACACAAATCTCTTTTTCTGTCATCACAAAAACATCTGATTCACTTTTTGTTGAACGTACTGTTTGTCCGTCTGCAGTACTTTCCCTTTTAACCCATTCTTTTTTAACACTTGGTTCCTCTGATCTAAATCTCCTATGTGAAATGGAATACCTTCTAGGTTGATAGTGAGATTGCCTAGGATTTCTATACCAAGTATTGTGATCAGTACCTTGTTTTGTCTGAGCAGTACTTTGTGAAAGTATTGGGCGAGTTAACAGATACTTTGGAAAGTACTATGAGATACTGAAGGTTTTGAAAAAGGTTTTCGCTGGTGTGGGTATTTATGAGCTGGTGAGAAATTTCTGTGATTGACCCTATTTGAATTATTCCAAACTGGTTTGTACTCTCTATGTGTCTGGTTGGCAGTCCTGTTCTTTGGAAATTTTTAAGGTATTTTGAGTGATGTTCACAATCCTTAATTAGATGAGTAGGACTGAAACACACAAAACACAGTTTCTGACCCATACTGTTAAAGTGACATCTTCTATGTCTATGCCCAAAATTATTTTGCCTTCTTGGTGAGTGATTAAACCTGTTTTGACCAAAGTTATCCCAAAAAGGTTTAGCGATCTTGTTTTGAAAAGGTTTTGAAGAAGGTATGCTTGTGGAGCATACTTTGATTTAAAGATACTGCTTGATTTTGAACACCGTTTTCAACAGATTCTTTGGGTTTTTCAGACCTAGATTTAGCAACTAGCTTTTTCCTAAACTCTAGACTGTCTACTCCAAAACGAGAAACATCGGGCCTAAGGGGTTGATGAATGCCATAGGATGTGGAACAAAGATGATAATCATTAGCTTTTCTTATATTCAGGAGGTGAGTCACTTATTGAACCATCATTACTAGATGTATCTACATAATTAATGAGTTCTTCATCACTAGTGGTTATATCCTCATACTCACCTTCATCCCGATTACTAGATTGGTTTTCTTCTATCTTACTAAAATCCATACCAAAACCTAATCCAGTTTTAAGATAGGCTCTTTGCTGTTTTTGAACATAAGAAACATGTGACAGACCAGCTTCACCCCAAGCAGCAAACTTAGCTAACAAATCATCTCTTTCCTTAGTTAATTTCTCTATTTCAGCAATTTTACAGTTTAATTTCCATTCACTAAGCTTTAACTGGTAATCCTGTTGTGCATATTTTTCAGCCCAAGCTACTTCATTAGTTTCATGTGCTAAAATTTTGGCTTCCATAGATTCTAAGGTTATTTGATAACCTGCTACCTCAGACCTAGCCTTAACACAATTATCTCTCTCAATCACATAACTGCGAAGTAATTTATGATAAAAATCATGACACTTAGAACATACCTCTGTGATAGGAGTTGTTGCAGCTTCAGTCGACATCTTGAATATTGTTGTAGTAGGGTTTCTTCCTAGTCAGAGTTTCCACACAAGCTCTGATACCATAATATTGTTGTGAAGATCGTTGTAAGCTCTTAGACGAGGTCTAATATTATATCTAGGAACACATAATAACAAAAGCGGAATATTCAATAAGAATTAACGTTATAATGAACAAGGTTTTTCATTCACCATCTCTAACTAAACAATAATAAAGATCAAAGACTTGATCTTTAACACTAACTAACTAAACCACTAAACCCTAGGCGTTTTCCCAATCCCTACGCCTAGGTTCCCACACACACACACACCTTTAGACGTCTACATCTTGTACGTACTATAAAACTAATGACCCTATGTCTCTTTATATACTAGAGACATCTAGGGTTTACAAGAGGAATCATAATACAATTAGGAAACTAAATATTCTTTTAAGCATATCTTCTAGAATCTTCCAAATCCTCCATCTTTTGTAGTTTCCCTTCTTGTCACTTTTAGTCCTTCATGTTTCATTCTTTTTGTTTTGTATTATCAAATCTATAATAGACCCAACAATCTTCCCCTATTTGATGATGACAAAACAAACACAATTCTTGTACGAACTTCCCTAGACGAAGTAGCAAAAGTTGAGATAATTAAATCTCACAATGAATGAAACAATCTTGTCTTCCAAGCTTCCCCTTGACTTGAACATGTCACTCAAACATCTCTTCCCCTTTTTGTTATCAACAAATAGAGAACATATGCAAACTTGATCTTGACCACCACGAACCAATATCATACTTCCAATCTAAGACTTCCAATGCTTCAAATCGCCCACCATTACGCGTCATAAGAAAAATGGATTTAAAACAATAGACAACTCCAACTAGCAGTAGTAATAATGATCAACAATAGTAAAAATCAAACACTTCCCCTTGAGTGATGCATGTACATCAATGATTCTTCAAAATCTGTAGGCTTTATGTAATGATTACTTGCGAAGAAAACCAAATATAACGAATTTGATGAAGAAGTAGAATTTCTCAAACTTGTATCTTAAATCTTTTACTATCCACGGAACTCCATACTTATACGCTTCAAATATAAGTAGACCGCAATCCCTTGACAAGAATCCTCAACTAGTATGAGACACTGAGCACTACAATGTAACTCCTTCAAGTGATAGCCAATGTGTGCATAGAGCATCATAAGAAAAATCACACATTGCTAGATTCAACAAGCTAGATGATAAGAACACAAACCAAGTAATTCCACTTCACCTTCAAATAAGTGATAAATAATCCTCTTCGTAATCAATTATTCAATGAATCAAATACGAGCCTTTTAAATCTTTTAAGAACATAAATTTCTTCCTGTGTATGTGAACCAAATAACCATTCTATGTGTGTGTCATCCAAAAAACCATAACCATTATCACGCTCGACTTCCCCTTAAATCGAAAATCATATGAGAAGCAGTACTTTAATATAACAGTACTTTGAGAAGGAGCAGTACTTTCATTCAATCAGCAGTACTTTGTATATTCGAGCAGTACTTTCAATTTAGCAGAGCAAGATGCGTTTAAACATAAGCAGTACTTTCGAGTTGAATCTGCAGTACTTTAAAAAATTCCAATAGTACTTTCGTATATAAACTGCAGTACTTTCATTAAAAAGAGTAGCAGTACCTTCGAGCAAGCAGTACTTTGCGTAATAGCAGTACTTTAACAAACATGTAGTACTTTAAAATCTGCAGTACTTTGAAAATACAAAGCAGTACTTTCAGCAGTACTTTCACATAAAAGCTCAGATGGAAGATCCCTTCGGTGGAAAGTTAGATTGATATATAGAGAACATCCACCCAAAATTTCGTTACGATCCAACGGTTAACGAAAAAGTTATGATTGTTTCAAAACAGTGCTGTTGTAACCTTACGAAAAATCAGTAGCAGACTTTGACTGCTTATATCTTTTGATTGAGGTCTCCAATTGACAATCCCTTCGGTGAGATTAAAGATATATATACCAAGAAGCTCCAGTTCGAATTTTAGCTCGATCCAACAGTTCAATAAAAAGTTATGCCTTCTGGAAAACAGTGCTGCAGAAGTATTACGAATTTTTTACAGCTTCGAATTTTTCTTCCTTCTTCTTCAAGAAAACCTTGTAGATCCCTAGATATCACGAACCCCAGGCTCTGATACCACTTGTTGGATCGATATACTTTAATCAAACTAACTTAACTAGCTTGTTAAGGTTTAATAACCTTGGATAAATCCTAAGTTATTAACAAAGAAACACTGAGCAATCTTTATTAAGTACGCGGAATTTACTTAACAAAGCTAAGAAGAATAACCTTTTATTATAAACTCTAAATCTGCTTATTATGCAGATACTCTAATACAACTCTAAGATAATTGAACTTCTCTCTAAAACTCTAATTCTGAAATCGTACCTCTAATGCCAATCTAGGAGTCCTTTTATAGGCTCAAGGATATCCTAGTCGGTTTACAATTGATAACCTTGTACGACAAGTAATCTAAACATAGAATACAATTCTTTCCATAAACAAATATAACAGTTCTTTTGTTCTTGCAGTACTTTGACTTCATATTGAAGTACTTTGACTTTGTCTTTAACAGTACTTTGAGTCTTTGACTTATTCCAGTACTTTGCAGCTTACAGTACTTTCATATCTTCAGTACTTTGATATCTTCAGCACTTTCATATCCCAACAAATTGCTTAGACAAGAGGCTATAAAATGCGATTCTAGCTCACAAGGCCAAGAATTTGCAAGCCTCCCTAAGTGATTTTAAATATACGAAGCTTTGAAAAGATTTGCTAGTTTCTAATAAGTGACTTTAAAAATGCGAGACTTGAGATTATTTAACGAAGCATTTGCTAAATTAATATATATGTTTTGACACCTTGTTGACTTTCCGCTGGTGAGAGTAGGAATAGAATTCTGACTTGACAGGGCGTGTTGAGCCCTAGCTTGTTCCCTTAACCATAGATAATTTAATTATCGGCTAAGCATCCGCGGATCTCATTATTTGGGATTTTAAATTTGCGGAGATCGAGGAATGATAGAGTTACTTATGAGTTTAGATGCTAAGCGTGGAGTAGTTGGTTCTCTTTAGAGCCCATCGAATGTACTTATGGCTTTTTGTTCCCACAAGATTGTTTCACCCCATATTTGTGAATAAATAATTAGAGATGTTGAGTTTTTGGCGATAGTTAGTTTTTTTATCTTCTTAAAAGAATTTTTGTTTTAAAAATTGGGTACACATCAAGGACTCGTAATAAATAAAGTAATAAGTAATAAATAAAGTTATGAGCTGCGGTTCGAGATCGGGCCCTTGGATCCTTATTTCAAAAGTAAGCGTTTAGGTCTTGGCTACCCTCTTACGCCGGCCCTTGGACCCTAGCCGGGATTTTGTGAGGTCTTGGTCTAACAAACTGGGATCCTCATTTCATGAAGCCTAGAGTCTTGGAATTCTCCGTCGTAACGGCCCTTGGATCATTTATTCTGAAACGTGTAAGGTCTTGGAATTACCCCGTGAAGCTCCGTAGTTCAAAGCTCATATAAGTGAAAAAAAAATGATGAAAAAAAAATGGAAAAGTCAAAAATATAAGGGAATAAAAATTCCTTGATGTGGACCTCATTTTTGAGACAATGGTTCTTGAGAGAAGATGGATAACTAATTAGCGACTTAGCTTCATATCTTTATCGGAATAAAAATTATCGAAACTAGAAATTTGAAGAAATTCATTTCTCCCAAAAATAAAATAAATAGAGGAAAAATAGGAAAATGGGAGAAAAAGGTAATTACACAAGTAACTTCCATGGGTAGTGTTAGCATCTAAAATCATATTTAACAATGATTTTGATTTTACGCTTAGTTTGGGGACTTGTGAAAAATCAGGGACGATGTATTCTATCCGTATGGTCACTCCTTGCTGAGTTGTGTTTCCTACTCCGTGATCCTAAAAATGTCTTTTGAAAAATGTGGGAGTTATCGATTGACATGAAAGTTCAACAAACCGTCACACAAAAAGGAAAGTGATTAATGATATATCTATATATGAAATAAAATGGTTTAAACGGGGCGTTTTTCAAAGCTAAAGACTTTTTGTACCCCTTGATGAACATCTTTCTGTTCTTATTTGATGTGAGGGATTATTAGTTAAGGGGGTTTAAAAGATTTTCTTTCACTACGTGTGTAATTAACATTGCGTGTGGGACCAACAATGGTTTAGGTGTGGGGTATTTTGATGTGTGCTAAAATACACATCATTTTATATCTAAAAATATGCTAAATCAGACTAATAACCATTAAATATGTCAATTTATATTGCAAGTATATTGGATTTGTGTTATTATGTCTTGCAGGTACAAGAGTTTGAAAACAAAGCAAAAACGGTGATTTTCGGATGAGTTTCAACGACATTTTCGCATTTTTCGAGGTTCAAACGAAGTCGTAAAAATTATCCGAGCACACCATTGGAAAGATCACGAAAAATCGAGTCAAATAGGTATTTTATTTGGAGCATCAAGGAAGAGAAGAAAAAATTGAAAGATCAAACAGAACTCGAACGAATAATATTTTTGAATAAAATTTGGATCAAAGAAAAGAGAGTTAAAAAGAATTAAATGCAAAAGACTTAACACAAAAAGACTCTTGGTCTAGTGGTTGGGGACATGTTCTCAAAGCAAGAGGTATTGGGTTCAATTCCCACTAGAGGCATATAATTTTTATTATTTATTATAGCAGGCCTACACTTGCAAATAGAAGCCCACGAAAGAGCAGACCAGCAGCGTCCAAGCCCAGCGAGCCAAGTTGTATCCGAGGCCCAATCCAATTTCGTGGCCCATCTGCAAAATGAACTAAAAGCCCAATGTTTAAGATAATCATGTGCCGCCCACTGCTCCAATTTATCTCAAATAGAAATTGCAATTTATCTGCTCCTCACGTGGCCTTGAATTTGAAGAGAATTGCAATCTCTTGTTTTGTCCCAAGCGTGATACTCACCTCCTCAAAATAAATTCAAGCAGCGCGTGTCATCTGCTGCTCTTGCCTCTTGCACGCACCATCAACTCTTTCAGCCATCCACACCCCTACACGTGTCCACTAGATGAGAAGGATCGAGAGGCATCATGAGTCTATAAATATAGAGGCACCGGATCCCAAGCAAAGACACATTAATTTCACACAGTTTTAGTTTTAGTTTTTATATGTAGTAGGAGTAGAGTAGAGTAATTTAGGAGTAGTGTAGTTATTATTATTGCTTATCTTTTGCTTATTTTTAAGTGCTTATTGTATCAAACTCTTTTATTTTACTTAATGAAAATGATGAAGTTATTTGAAGATTGTTATCTTATTTTTCTTGTCTACTCTAATCTTTTTCTTTTTCTTATCTTATCTAATAAGTCATGAAAGTTTATTAGCTTTTTGTGGCTTATTTAGATCTAGCTTATTTAATAAGCACTCTTTATTTACTTTGTTTTAAAAGCTTTTATAACCTTAGATCTACTTTTTATTTTACAAAATACTTAATAAAAACACAAAAAGATTTGATTTTTATTAGTTTTTCTTTTATAAAATGTTTTTCATTAGCTTATTACTTTAAATCTAGCATTTTTAGTTAAAAAGTTTTAATCTTTAAGCTTTTTCTTAGCTTATTTCCATTAAAGTTTAGTACTTTCTAAATCAATAAGCTTTTTCATAGATTATTTGATTCATATTATTGCTTATTTGTCCTAACCTTTGTTAAAGTTGTTATTTTTAAGCTTGCTTTCATTCATTCCTAGGCGAGGAGCTTAAGGGTTTTATAAGCTTGCTTATCACTAAAGTTTAGAGCTTTTATAGCTTCTATAAAACTAATTAGTTATTAAAGTCACAAGCTTTATTAGCTATTTGGTAATATAAAAGCTAATAAAGAAATAAACTTTGTGGTTTGATAAGTTTATAAAATCGGGTGGTTTATTATTCTCGTCTCAATAGATCGGGTTCTATTTTCTTTACTTTCTCTTTAGCTTATATTTTTAGCCATTAAAATGTTTATTGTTGTTGAGGTTATTATTGTTGGTTTGGTAGTTATGCTTATTGAGTAGATTTTTATATGCTTGTTAAGTGAGTAGTGATATGGGATTTGAGTGTGAAAAACTTAGAAATTGTTGATTAATAATTTTCGGTTACTTGGATTGAAATTTGTTGTTTTGACGGGCAAAAGCCGTTAAGGTAATTAATTAAATCTAGTAATTTTACCTAGATAAATAATTGTTTCAAAATAAACCAACGTTGTGAGAAAATAGTTTTTTAAACGGGTATCTAAGATTATTGATTAATAGTTTCCGGATTATTTTAGATATATTTGGTTGATTGTTTTAACGGGCAAAAGCCGTGGGAACAATTGATTATTTAAATCTAGTGATTTTTACCAAGATATAAATGATTGTTTTCAATATAAGTCAACGTTGTGAGAAAATAATTTTATTTTGACGGGTATTAATTACAAGAGCTTAAATTGTTCACAATTATTTACCTTTTCACCTCACTTGACAAGCATAGCTTTTAATATCATATTCTTAGCTTAATTTTATTTCGTCATTAGTTGTTATGTAATTTTAATTAGCGTAAAATAGTTTTTAAAATCTTTTCAAAAATCCAAAACCAAAAATATTCGATAATCAAACATCAAACAAAAGACATAAACGTAAATTTCAATTCATATCTCGCAGTGGAATACGACTCCGGAAGGTTGATTATCATTTGTCCTCAAGTGATTACTAAATCTTAATCGGGAAAACAAAATTTTAAAACTGCCCCTTCGCTACAATCCGAATCAAGTACGATTCGCCATGGATGCTTATGTTATCACAGCAAGAGATATGACGAATAATATAGGTGAAAGAGAGAGAAATATGGAAAAGATTCTAAAGTATCAATATGAGAGGGAAAATCGGAGAGTAGTTATTATAGGTGAGATTTAAAAAATCACAACCCTTAATAACAAAGTTACCGTTAGTAATAATTACCCCTCAATATTACCGTTGGAACAGTACTTTCAATAAGACAAATAGTACTTCCACGTATGCAGTACTTTCCCAAGCAGTACTTTCCAAGCAGTACTTTCATAAAAAAACAGTACTTTTCCAAATCCCTTTGTATAACATAAATATCCTCCCCTCAAGCAATGCATAGGACTATATTAACACTAAATATTCCTACCCTGAAATGTAGCTCAGTAGTTAATCATGCCAATGCTCACCACCAAGTGATTGAATCTTGAAACATCAAAGCCTTTGGTGAGTAAGTCAGCTACATTATCATCCATGTGAACCTTAACCACATTAATGAGCCTGTGCTCATAGCAATCTCTGATAAAGTGATGCCTAATCTGTATGTGCTTGGTCTTGGAACGATAAACTGGATTCTTCACAATACAAATGGTACTCTCATTATCAATATTGATAGGAGTATTCTTGAAATTGAACCCATAATCCAAGAGTTGATTCTGCATCCACAAAACTTGTCCACAACAGCTTGCAGCAGCTACATATTCAAACTTGTAGATGATGTTGCTGTAATCGTTTGCTTTTTACACTGCCATGAAACTAATCTTCTTCCAAGATATTGGCATCCACCGGTGGTTGATCTTCTGTCATAGTTGTCACCTGCATAATCACTATCTGAAAAAGCTTCCAAGTGAAAAGGTGAATCCCTTAGATACCAAAACCCCAACTTAGGTTGTTGTTTCAAATAACAGAAAATTCTCTTCACTGCATTCATGTGAGAAATCTTTGGTGAGACTTGATATCTTGCATATAAACAAACTGCAAACATGATATCAGGCCTTGATGCAGTAAGATACATAAGACAGCCAATCATTGATCTGTATAACTTGACTTCAACTAGTTGTCCATCTTCATCCTTGCCCAATGAGTTAATTGATTTAATAGGTGTAGTAACAGGCTTCATGTCATCAAAATTGAACTTCTTAAGTATGTCAGTAACATACTTGTCTTGACTTATGAAAATTTCTTCCTTTGACTGCTTAACTTGAAGTCCCAAAAAGAAAGTTAACTCACCCATTGAACTCATTTAAAATTCATTCTGCATCAGCTTCTCAAACTCCTTGACCATGGACTGTTTAGTAGCTCCAAATATGATATCATCAACATATATTTGAACTAACATGATATCTTTCTTATCTCTCTTGATAAACAAAGTCTTATCTATAGCGCCTCTCCTATAACCATGTTGCAATAAAAAGGTAGAGAGCCTTTCATACCAGGCTCTTGGTGCTTGATGTAAGCCATAAAGAGCTTTGACAACTTTGTAGACTTTGTTAGGATGTTTAGGATCTTCAAAACCAGGAGGTTGCTTGACATAAACTTCCTCTGTAATCTTGCCATATAAAAAGGCACTCTTGACATCCATTTGATAAACCTGAAATCCCATATAAGAAGCAAAAGCAAGAAAGATTCTAATTCCTTCTATCCTTGCTACAGGAGCAAACACTTCATCATGATCAACTCCTTCTTCTTGTCTGTAGCCTTGTGCAACTAACCTTGCCTTATTTTTGATGACATTACCTCTTTCATCTCTCTTGACTCTGAAAAACCATCTGGTTCCAATAACTCTCTTCCCATCTGAAAGATCACATAATACCCAAACTTCTTGAAGTTTAAATTGAAGAAGTTCTTCCTGCATAGCTTCAACCCAACTTTCTTTAGTCAATGCTTGAGCAATATTCTTGGGTTCCTCTTGAGAGATAAAACAAGTAAATAGACATGTTTGATGGTCCTTATGATTCAACCTGTTTTGTTTATAGACAAAGCTAAGTAAAGGATTATGAGGTTTAGAAAAACTCTTAGCTCTGTGTCTAGTCATTACTCCAGAAGTAGAAGGACTAATAATTTGATCAGTAGGATGATTCTTATGAATTCTTAAGTTTGGAGACTGTGGAACTCCATAAGTATCTTCCAAATTAGTAAAATCAGCATCTTCATTGGAATCTGAGAAAATACCTTCATCTTCAAACTCATCATCAGTTTCTTCTAATCCAGGCATGGTAGGATCATCCAAATCATCCAAAGTACTGGTAACTGGTGTAGCAGTACTTTGTTCAAAAGTACTGTGAGAGTACTCTGCAGTCTTGTTCTTCTTCTTTGCCTCTTCATAAGCTCTTCTCTGATCATCAGTGTAAGAATGTGCTAAAACATCTTGAAAAAGCAACTGATTAAGTTCTTCTTGAATAGATAAATCCTCAGCAGACAATGAGGATTTTGGTTCATTAGTACTTTGTTTTGGAGCATCAGTACTTTGCTTTGGAGCATCAGTACTTTGCTTTGGACTAAAAGGATCATCATCAGGTATAGCATCAGGTCTAAGATGAACTCCATAAACAACATACTGTAAGTCTTCTCCATCATGCACAGGTTGATTTTCTTCTCTAACAGGTACATAGTTCATAGAGGGAGTTAAAACTTCAAGATCAAACATCCAATCAGGACCTTTACCTTTTTCATTATCTTGATCTTCTAGAAACTCAACATGAAGACAATCTTGAACCTTCTTAGTGACTCTATTGTACACTCTAAATCCCTTACTGTTGGTACAATAACCCAATAAATATCCTTCTTTTGACTTGCCATCAAACTTACCCAGATTATCAATTGTATTCAAAATAGTAAGAGGGCATCCAAAAGGCTTCATAAATTGAATGTTGGGTTTGTTGCCCATCAGCAACTCATAAGGTGTCTTCATCTGTGGCTTAGTAACTGATACTCTGTTAAGTACATAGCAAGCAGTACTTACAGCTTCAGCCCAAAATTGAATAGGTAGTTGTTAATCTGCTAGCATTGTTCTGGCTGCTTCAATCAAAGTCCTATTCTTTCTCTCTGCAACACCATTCTGCTGTGGTGTTCTTGCAATACTGAACTCCCTTTTGATTCCTTTGTTTGCACAAAATTCATCCATAAGCTTGTTCTTGAACTCAGTTCCATTGTCACATCTAATACCTCTAACCTTGAGTCTCAATTGGTTTTCAAGTGCTATTATGAGTGTCTGAATAGCATCAAAAGTATCATCTTTAAATCCCAAGAAAAATACCCAACTGAATCTACTGCAATCATCAGTTACAACTAAGCAGTACTTTTTCTTGTTTAAACTTGCCACAGAAACATGTCCAAACAAATCCATATGTAACAGCTCCAAAGGTTCTCTAATAGCCCTCTCTTCAAGCTTCTTGCATGAAGCTTTGTGTTGTTTACCCTTCTTGCATGCCAAACATGAGTGATCATTCTTGTAAGTCTTTGAAGGTAAACCTCTAACTAAATTCCCTTTGACCAGTTTGTTGATATTCTTGAAATTTACATGGCCCAATCTTATATGCCACTGATGTGCTTCTTCAGATGTTGCTTTTGCCACCAAACATGTGGCTCTTCCATAAGAATGAAGACTCTTCATGTCTAAACTATACACATCATTTGTTCTTGGTACTCTAAGAACTACCAAGTTGTCATCAACATGCTTGAATTCAGGAGAGAGGATGAGACATTATGTGTCAGTGAATAACACAGGATGCTTTTTATAACAGATTTGAGAGACTGACAATAAGTTGAACTTAAGCGCCTTCACATATCTAAAATTCTCAAAATCTATACGCCCTGCTTTGATAGTTCCTTTTCAAGTAATCCTTCCTCCATTGGGATCATTCCCAAATGCAACTCTTCCTCCACTAATAGACCTAAAATCAGACAGGATCTCTTTGTATCCTGTCATACTTCCAGAGCAACCACTATCCACAATCAAATGATCTTTAAGCTCCTCTTCTGGGTTGCCTTGCACAAAAATAAAAGAGTTAGTGACTTTTAGGAACCCAAGACATTACTGACTTGTGTTCCCCTTGTGGAGTTACAAACTCAAATTCTTTGAATATGTAATTTCCACTATTTTTCAAAACATGATCCAGAATTATCTTTTGATTTTTAGCATGTGGATTTTCAAAACTTTCTAGATTTTCAACACAATTCTCTTTTACAAATTCATTCTCTTTTTCTTGTATCACAAAAACATCTGATTCACTTTTTGTTGAAAGTATTGTTTGTCCCTCAGCAGTACTTTCTCTCTTAACCCATTCTGTTTTAACACTTGGTTCTTGTGATCTAGATCCCCTATGTGAATTATAATACCTTCTAGGTTGATAGTAATGAGATCTCCTAGGATACATGTTCCAAGAAGTGTGAGCAGTACCTTGTTTTGAGGGAGCAGTACTTTGAGAAAGTACTGGTTGTGAAGGTACTGGTGATCTAGAAAAAGGTCTTCTCCTACCTATGATCTAGTGAGAAATTTCTTTGATTGACCCTATTTGAATTATTACAGACTGGTTTGGTCTCTCTAGGTTTCTGGTTGGCAGACCTGTTCTTTGGGAATTTTCTAAGGTATTCTGAGTGATGTTCACAATCCTTGATTAAATGAGTAGGACTAAAACACACAAAACACAGTTTTTGACCGATACTCCCAAAGTGACTTCTTCTATGTCTATGACCAAAATTATTATTCCTTCTAGGTGAATGATTAAACTTGTTGTGACCAAATTTATCCCAAAAAGGTTTAGCAGTACTGTTTTGAAAATATTTTCCGGAAGGTACTGCTTGTGGAACAGTACTTTGAGTTGAAGGTACTGCTTGACTTTGAACATCATTTTCAACAGTTTCTTTGGGGGTTTCAGACCTAGACTGGCCAACTAGCTTTTTCCTAAACTCTAGACTGTCTACTCCAAAACGAGAAACATCAGGCCTAGGGGGTTGATGACTTCCAGTGGGATGGGGAACTGCATGATAACCATTGTCTTTCTTATACTCAGGAGGTGGTTCACTAATTGAATCCTCATTACTAGATGTGTCTACATAATTAATGATTTCATCATCACTAGTGGTTATATCCTCTAGGTCCTCATCAGATTGATTCTCTTCTATGTTATCAAAGTCCATTCCAAAACCTAAGCCAGTTTTAATGTAAGCTCTTCTCTGTTTTTGAACATAAGTAACATGTGACAGACCATATTCACCCCAAGCAGCAAACTTAGCTAACAAATCATCTCTTTCCTTAGTCAGGTTTCTCTATTTGAAATTTTACAGTTTAATTTCCATTTACTTAGTTTTAACTGATAGTCTTGTTGTGCATACTTTTCTGCCCAAGCTACTTCATTATTTTCATGTGTTAAGATTTTGGCTTCCATAGATTCTAAGGTTATTTGATAACCAGCTACCTCAGACCTAGCCCTAACACAATTATCTCTTTCAATCACATAACTGCCAAGTAATTTTTGATAAAAATCATGACAATTTAAGCATACCTCAGAGATAGGAGGTGAACTTGGTGAAGTAGCCACCATTGCAAGTAGAACAGGATCATCTTCACTCTCCATGCTCCAATCAAATCCTCTAAAACCATCTTCAGATTCCAAAGCAGCATGTTCAGGTTCCTCATCAAAAACAGTGCTCCAGTCCAATTCTTCCACTGAATCTTCAGCTACTTCTTCCACTGCTACCATACAACAAGTCACTGGTTCATCATCAAACTCTTCACTCTAGTCCACTTCTGATAACTTCTCTTAAGCAACCAAAGCCTTTGTTTCAGTAATTGGAATTTCTTTGAGCTTCAGCTTTGGTTTTTCAGTCAACCTGTTTGATTGATACTTAGCAAACCTGCACTCCCTAGCAAAGTGTCCAGTATTTTGACAATTGAAGCATTCAATCTTGGATTTGTCAAAAGTGATACCCTGTTTTGGTTTGAAGTCAATGCTTTTTCCTGTTTTCTTCATGTACTTCTTTATCCTTGCAGTGATCATTGCAACTTGCCACATGATATCAATTTCTTCTAAAGCATCTTCTTCAATCTATGAGAGATTTTCTTCATAGGTTATAGGTAAAGAAGCTTGTTGTGCAAAGAAAGAGCATACAACTTCATCTGACTGCATGGTAGTAGTCTGTGGGACTTGCTGAGGAGGTGTGTAAACAACAGTACTTTGAGCAACAGTACTTTGAGGAGAAGCAGTACTTTTGGTGGAAGTACTGCCCTTCTTTTCAGATGACAGAAAAGCAATATTGTGTGATTTGGAACTGATTTGGCCATTCATCTCATGTTCATACACCTTTAGATGATTGTAGAGATCATCAAAGTCCATGACATCCAAACCTGGTTGTCCTCTGATCATAGTAGCAATCACATGCCATGTGGATGGCAAACTCCTTAAAAACTTCAGATTAGCATCTTCAACAGATACTTCTGCTTTGTATAACTCCAACATGTTGAGGAGATTTTGAAATCTATCATATGCAGCATCAAGACTCTCTCTTTCACCAACAGTGAAAGTTTCAAACTGTTGCTTTAGCAGATTTCTGTGCATCTTCTTAGAAGCTTCATTCCCTCCAAATCTGGTCTTGAGAGCAGCTCAGAGTTGCTTTGCATCTTTAGAATCATGGAACTTCAGTAGATGTCCATCAGGTATAGCAGATAGGAGAATGTTAAGAGCCTTCTCATGATTCCTTAAGGTAGCTGCTGGTAAGACTGGTTTGGGTGGTTTAGGTTGTCCAGCAATCTCCACAGGTTCTGGAACTACTTCATTACCATTGACAATTACATTCCATAGTGCATGGTCTGTAATGGCAATGTACTGCCTCATCTTCATGCACCATAAGTCATATTCTCCCTTCTTGATGATTGGAATTCTGAGTGAGGTGATTGATGGTGGTGGAACAGCTTCAGTCGACATCTTTAGGTTTTGTTGTAGTTCCTAGTTAGAGTTTCCACACAAGCTCTGATACCACTTGTTGGATCGATGTACTCTAACCAAACTAACTTAAATAGCTTGTTAAGGTTTAATAACCTCGGATAAATCCTAAGTTATTAACAGGGAAACACTGAGCAAACTCTATTAAGTATGCGGAAATTACTTAACAAAGCTAAGAAGAATAACTTTAACTTTGAACGATTTTATTAATAACTCTAACTCTGCTTATTATGCAGATTCTTTAACAACTCTAATAATATCAAACTTCTCTCTAAAACTCTAATAATGTCGCGTATTCTAAACTTGTGAACTCTTAGACTCTTAGACTCGTAGACTCGTACCTCTAATACCAATCTAGGGGTCCTTTTATAGGCTCAAGGATATCCCTAGTCGGTTTACAATTTGTATCCTTGTACGACAAGTAATCTAACAAAGAATATTCTAGAATTACAAGACTTTCTATAAACGAATAAAACAGTTCTTTGTTCTTGCAGTACTTTGACTTCAACAGCAGTACTTTGACTTTATCTTTAGCAGTACATTGACTCTTTAACTTTTTCCAGTACTTTATCATTCTTCAGCACTTTCATATCCCAACACTCAGTGTCATATGCAGATGACGATGTGGATAATCTCAAGAGGTGTTAATGTCTCATACTTTGTTTGTGTAGTGAGTACTTAGAGATTTGCTTGAAGTATAGATTCTCGACACCGTTCTTCTATCATTAAGTGCAAGCTAAAGATACAAATGCGGGGAATTCGAATTCAGTTTCAAGTTTGGTATATCGGGTTTTCTTCTTTAGTGGTCACTTCAAATTGTCTACATATGGGTTGATAAAGATAGTCAGAGAGAGTTTCTGTAGCAGTTGATTCTCACAAGATTCATTTGAGCTAATTTTTGTTCTTCTCTATTTCAAGAATATCTGGTATGTATAATGTGTTACTTCAGTGTTCAGTTGGAAGAAATGTGAGAAGAATATTTGGATCGTGAGATGATATTGCTTATCGACATCTTCTATATGATATATGATAAAGTACTTCCGGTTAATGATTCACGTGCACATAAACATGATGATTCCGAACAACCTTCTATTCTTGTTTGATGTGATTGTTTGCTTGGTGTTACCATTTCGTGTGTTCGGTGCGGGCTGATTGATGATTTCCTTGATGAACATCTTTCTGTTCTTGTTTGATTGGGAGGGATTTTAGTTAAGGGGATTTGCAAGATGTAAGTTAATTGGGATGTTTTTTGGTGTGATGAAGATGTTAACTATCTATTCCCCAACTGGACAATCTTGAAGAAGGTCGAGTCTACAAGTCGGTTCTACATTTTCTGATACATGTTAGAAGACTAAAGACGAGTTGCATTTAACGATCTAAAGACTTTTTCTTATTCTGGTTATTCATCATAAAGATAGTCAGTTTAAGGGAGAGCACTAATTGGGGGATAGTGAAATGTCAAATTTAATCCCCAATTAGACTTGCTCACACTCTTCAGCAAGTTGATTCTCACAGATTCAATGGTATTCTTCTCACAAGATTTCAAGTGTTTGGGCTTATAAAGAGTCGCTGATTTTGAAGTGTCAAAACCAGTAAGGGAGAATGAGACACGCATCTAAATAAAAAGCGATTAAACTTGATGAACTTAATTCTTCTAAGTGATTGAAGATATCTCGGGAAGACATAAGTCATGACCGCAGAGAAACTCAAGGTTTTACTCATCAAGGCTTTTAGTGTTATTACTCCAACTACGTGGGGGAAGTGATGTAATAGAAAGTTTCTGAAGATAAAAGAGGTACAAAAGTATGACATATTCAGGGGAGATAAATGTGTAACATGAGGGAGGTGTTATCAGTTATTCTCTCTTTGGGAATGTGTGTACTTCGGATTCTTGAGCTTCATACACGATCATCAGGGAAGAAAAATGTGAACATTGGGGAGATGTTTTCATTCCCCTCATGATGTGTATTCGGGAGAGTTCTTGAGCATTATTCAAAGAGACTGACTGCATTAATTCAACTACTTGGGGGAACTGTTCTTCTATTGGATGATATAACCCCGAACGATGAGTCACGATGATTATTCTTAAAAGGAGCAGCAAGTTCGATGATAATGGTGTGCTTCTTTGTGCACCTAGCTAAGGGAAGCTTGTAAGAAAGCTTTGAATCTGCTCAGCTAAAGGATTTTCGGTTTGGGGGGAAGCGGCCAAAGTCTCACTTTCAGATGGGTCAATTCCTTCTTTTCAAGAGCCTCGGAAGCTTTGGTGGTGAATGTTTAAGAGATGTCGATTTCTATCTTCTACAACGGGGCTGCTCGATATCCTTATCTCGGTACTCGTATCATCATCTTCTTGAACTATATCATTTACTCTATCTGTAAATACTTATCAAAAACAAAATACAAAAATATAAAACCAGCAAAAAGGAAATAGAAAATTAAAAAATCATCAAAAATCCATAAAAATTTGAAAAATCAGAAAATACCAAAAATATTGTTTTCTCAAGACATGTCTTCTAGTATTGATAACATCTACGGTCTTAGAAATGTCATTCAATAATGACACGGGACCATAGATGAAGTTCGAGCAGGAGGTGTAAATATTCTTTTCAAAACATGTCTCAAAATATGGCTTACAGTTATTTCAGACTGTAACCCGGGCTTCAAATGATGGCTTGCAGTTACGTCAGACTGTAACCCATGCTTAAATCATGGCTTGCTATTATTTCTGATAGCAACCCGCTCTTCAAAGAGGAAAGTGCTGTGCTAAACTAATTTTCAAATATTTCGTGCACTTATCCTAAAACAAAATGAGGAAAGTATGTCGAAGGACTGTTGTTCCTACACAAATGTTTTTCGTCTAAAATTCTTCAGAAAAATATTTGTTGTTTTTCAAAAATGCTGGTAAATGAGTTGCTTGAAAATCAATCTAATTCAAAGTTTTCGAAATAAATTGATAACTCAATCAATGACTTCAGCGCTTTTAAACTTTTCAAAAAGGGGGAATTGCATATATATCCCTCTAAAGGTGAATAATTGCATATATATCCTTGGTACAAGTTTTTAATGCACATAGCACAATGATTTTTATGCATGCCAAGGATATATATGCAATTTTACATCTTTGGAAGGATATATATGCAAATGACCCTTAAAAAAAATGAGTCATTGATTGAGGGGGATAATGTTTTCAAATCTATATCATCTAACGGGCTTTCTTAATTATCCTACGTGCTTAATTAAAAAAAAATGATATTTGCCTATGTCGAAGGACTAGGAATTTAGGATATGATTGTTGGGATTAGATGATTAGTGTTTGATAAACACATTTTTCCCATGCCTATGTATGATTTGATTGATATGTTGAATTGACTTTTATTAGTCGATTGTTGTTTGGGTGATGTCGACCACCATATATCTGTTTGTGTCCACTAACGTATGCAGGTATATTGGTATATAAGAATGTTCCCGATCCGGATCCCACAATAGAAGATGATTGGATGCCGAATGGAAAGGGTAACTATATCTTGGGTTGACATATGAAGAAACGGAGCTTAATTTGACTTCTAAGGAAAGTTGGCATGGAATGCAACGTAAGAGGTCTCACTGCGTCAGATGATGGTTTTCTTCAACATCAAATGAAGAAACGGAGCTTAATTGGTCCTCTATGAAGAGTTGGCATAACAAATACAACATCAGAAGTCTCACTGCATCAGCAGACGGTTTTCTTCCAGCCTTACATCAACAACAGAAGCAGCTTCCATACCACCTAACGTATTTTGTGCAGGACAAGTAGTGATGATGCCATCTTTTAAACAATTTTTGAATAATATTGTGTTGAAAATGGAAAAATATTGTTTTGAAAATAAATCGGATTCAAAGTTTTGAAATCAACCGGACTTTATTTTGTCAAATCATAAGTGATTTCAAATTAAATAATTTCAAATGATATTTCTTCATAAAAGTCCGGTTTGTACAATAATAAGTGGTGATCTAAAGATTTAATATTATGTCATGGTATGATTTTCTTTAAAACTTAAAGATCTTACAAAATGAAAATTTTTCTGTTCTTGTTTGATTGTGAAATTGTTTTATTTTACTTAAAGATCTCTTAAAAACTATCATGCCTGACACTAACAATCTTTAATGTCTAAAATTGATCCGTATCAATCATCTTTCAAAATTAAATCAAGCCACGTCTTTCCTCAAAATTTTTTAAATGATTTAAATCAATTGGGATCACAAATCTCAAAAGGTTTGAAATTTTTGATCGGGGGAGAATTTGTGATTTAATAATGAAACTTGATTAAAGATGATCATTTTTTTGAAATATGCATACAGCTCTTCCATATGTGCTAAACACTTTCGAATCTCGAAGCACATATTGAGGGGGAGCATTTCAAAAGAAAACAAACTTTCAAGGTACAAAACAAAACTTCTTAAGTTTTAATAAAAAGTACCTTGACTAATTTTCTAATGGTTTCAGTATGGCTATATGATCGTGAATGTGCTTCTAAAAACTCTTTCCTCTTCGTGCAAAACAATTTCAAAAATCACATGCACAAGTTGAGGGGGAGCAACTTTTTGAAAACCACATCCTTTCCCATAAAATATCTTTAACAAAGTATGAAAATACTAACTTTGATCGGGAAAGTGATGGTGATATCTTTTAGAAATTGTCGATCAATGAATCGAATCTTTCATTCTCAAATCTGAAAGTTTCAAGTCCTCTTGCCTCCATGTGCTAAAACCGTTTCAAATACATTGGATGCACATGTGGAGGGGGAGCTTTTTCTAAAAATATCAAAAATGATTCAGGTACAAAATGTTTTGATCATGTATCACAGGTACTTGGATTGATTTTCAAAAGGTTTTCGATTGATTCCAATGGAAGAAGAACAATACCACAAGACCGACCAAATTTACTTTATTCATGGAGTTATAAGGATGGTGAGCTTAGGTATTAGTTCCCACGATCCACCAGAACCGGAACGATCTACCCAGGGACAATCCACTAGATAGTGTAGAAGTCCTTAGGTATGTGTAGAATCCAAGATCCGGACTCAACTAGGATATCAATAACATTGAATATGCACAGCGGAATCAATAAGAGCATCAATGTTACTAATAAGGTTTTCTTTATTAATTAAAACAAAGAAACTAATACTACTAATATACACACGCTATGATCATGTGTTAGACTCTCATTAGATATGTATACTATGAAAATAAATGAAAAGATGAGTAAGTAACCCTAGACGCCATCCCTCTTTATATAATAGAGGGAGGTTACAAACCCTAGCTTACTAGAAAAGCTAACTATTACATATTAGGCCCTCATTGTTTCTTCTTTCTTCATTCTTGCTCGTGGTTTTGTAATCATCAAATCTATAATTCCCAACAATCTTCCCCTATTTGTTATTACAAAACAACCTGTATAAGAAACAATGCTAAAACATGTCATCACAAATAATAAGCTGCACATCATGAATCTTCTTCCCCTTTTTGTAATCATCTAATAGGGGTCTTGTGCAACTCGTAGATGCTTCCCCTCAAGTGATGCATGTAGATGGTAAGTATATAACCCATAAGCTTCCCCTTAAAATTATACTAACCATCTCAATTTTTTATTTTTTTTATTTTTTTTAACACTAAACAAAATAAATAGATCGTAACAGCAGAGAAGTCAAATCAGCAGCAGCATCAAAATAGTCAACCAGTAGAAACGGAGAACCAGTAGAAACACCAAAGCATGCGTCTTATATCTTGCATTATCCATGTGACTCAAAACTCAGATGATGCACTAGCAAATGTGAGCATTAAGCACCTTTTCTATAGATCTCGCCCCTTCACTAATCCTGAGCACTAAAGTGATAGCAAATGCGAGCATTAAGTACTTTTTGTAGATCTCACCCCTTTACTAGAATCATCAAGTCTTTGTCACATCATTAACGTACAAACAAGTTATCTCAAAAGTGTCCATGCTCACTTTGAGATATGATAAGACACGCACCTTCAGCAGAAACAGGTCAGCAGAAACCAAAACGAATCAAAATATGCAGCCAGTAGGAACACCAAATCAAGCCAAAAATATGTTAATTACTAGGGTTCATCGTTGAATAAAAATTCAACTCACCAAGACTAGTAAAACATTAGAAGCACAAAATCTCAAGACCAAAAGTAACATATACAACAACCGATCATGAACAATATAAATGTTATCCAACCAGAATTAAGTTCCCACGCTGCCAGTATAATAATAATATTCGAACAGCACCAATATCAGTAGAAACAGTCGATGAACGAGCATACATTAATTCATGAATCAACCAGTAGTAAATCTTTGGGTAGTCACGTGATACATATACCACCAAACTTGAATATAACATTAGCCAACAATATGCCTGTACTCACGTAATCAGCCAACACGTGTACAAGCCAAAATGTGTGGAATATCAGCAAACTATAATATCAGCGATACAAAGAAATGAGTGGGGATAAGTGTAGCCAAACAACATGTACCTCGTAGGTCCCAATACATGTGCACGTGACCAAGTAAAAACCAACTCATGCCCATGTGATGTACCCATGATTAACCAATCACTATTACTGCTGACTATTATGTGTAACCCCATGTGACTATCAGCAGCAATGAGATTCGAATAAAAAAAATTAATCGAATACCAGTATAAGAACAGTACACCGTAGCACATAGAATCCATCCCCCAGCCAAAAATAACTAAATAAATCCATATCAGCACCAACTACAAAAGTAACATCACATGATAATATTTGACCTTTGATAGCCACGTGATCACATCTTTGAAGAAAATAGATACCCTGTGATTACTAATCTCCATCGTGGGACCCAGCATGCTCAAGTGACCAATCATTATCATCAAAAGAGATCAAATAGCCAATCGAATAGAATAACAATTGTTAGCAGTACATGACATCCACATCCAATTAAATATAAAAGATTGAAACCCACGAGTGTGATGGACCAATCAAATGCATATTCACCATAACAATCATACACCTTATCACATGGAATCCTATCTCATCAGGAGAATTAGTCAAATTCAGTGGGAACCATTTCTGCTGATATCTGGTACGATAGACCATATTCGAATAAAACCAGCAGATATACAAAATAGGCCCACGTGATCTTCAATTAAATAAAACAAAAATACCGAATATCACGATTGACCAATCAAAATGCTGAATGTCACGTGAAACATCAGTACCATGAGACCACTTAAATGCGCTGTCCAAATAAGCTAATGACTTTAAAATACAAACCACCAATATTCGTATATAGTATTAGCCAATCAATGAATCATGTGAATATCAAAAAGTAATTAACCCATCAGTAGCAGTACGAATAAAAGACCAATTCATGTGAATTTATAGACCAACGTTTGACCATGTGATTGCCAAAGCATGTCAACCAATCGAATTATAAATGACAAAAGAATATGAATTCGAATAATACCGATTGACAGCAATCAATTTGTACCAGGAAGCATGAATATCATATCTGCTCATCTGCTGCCTCTTTTCTTTAAACATCTACTTCAAAAACCCTAATTACACGAAAAACTTATAAACCCTAGATCGAGAGCCACCCGCTCTGATACCAATTGTAGAAACCCAGATCCGAACTCAACTACAGTATGAGTAACATTGATTGATTAAATGAAAACAGCGGAATAATGATAACACAATCAACTTCACTAATAAAGTTTTCTTTATTGAAAATAAAAACTACTACAACTATTACTAATGTACACACGCTATAATCGTGTGTCTAGACTCTCATTAGGAGATGAATACTATGATATGAAAATGAAAGGGATAATTGAAAGGGATAATCTGTAACTAGATGCCTACCCTCTTTATATAGGAGAGGGAGGTTACTAAAACCCTAGACATAGCCTACTACCAAAGCTACTATTAAATTATCTATAAGGCCCTCATTGTTTTTTCTTTTTCATTCTTGCTCGTTTTGTAATCATCAAATCTATAATTCCCAACAGTATGATGAAAAAAGGAGAAAAAAAAGAGAAATGGGAAGAGTGCGGACTGAGACAGAGCTAGTACTGGAATAAACCCAACAATGTTCTAGTTATGAAGTGTCGGTAAGCACTGAAGGGGTTGAAGAATGAAAAAGAAATGAAATGAGAAAAGGGTGAAAAGAAATAGCCCTCCAATAATTCAACCTTAGGGCAGAAACCGGGTTCAATACATATGCTACTAGTGGTTACTAAGGTAACACTGGTATTGAAGACAATATGTCATGGACCCAGTGACGCACTGCACTAACTTCCCAAGCTACTCAAGTGCCTCTTAAAAGGACTTTTTTCATTCTCACGGGGAACCGACATTATCTATCGACTTTCTCTTAGAGATTGTTGATATTGAAGAAGGAGACCCTCTCCCTAGTCTCCGACATAGGAACCAAATGTGCACTATTGAGTCTAGAGCCAAGAGATCATCCACAATATCTCATTAGGACACTAAATTAATGAAGACTTGCTGTTTCACACAATGTGGAAAGTAAGAATATATTAAGAGTCCTATGCATTATCCTTGTGGTATTGCCAGAACATCCGAGTGATATGTTAAAATATTCACGATGAAGATGGAAATCCTTCTAGAGCCAACATCAAACAAGCTCTTGGTGGGATGCTTTGAAACGCTGGAATTCGTGGGGTATTTATAGGCCAGGTCTGGGTTACGGCGTAACCAATAAATGAGTTACGCCGTAACCTTCTATTTTTTCGTAAATGCACTAGATCTGCTAGTTACGGCGTAACCTTATAAGTGGTTACGCCATAGTCTTCAATAAACTCGGTTACATCATAAGTGATGCAGTAGTTACGGCGTAAGTATCAGCGGCGTGGAACCTCTTTTGACCTAATGGAGTTACGTCATAACCTTTGGGAGGAGTTACGCCGTAACCTCTTGATAAGTTGGACTTCAGGGTCACGCAATAGTTACGGCGTAATGTGAGAGCGAGAGTCACGCCGTAACTTCTTCAAAATAAGCATACTGTGATAAATCTTTAGTAACGTTTCCATTTCCGCGTCTCTTTAGCTCCAATGCTCGTAATTTACTTGAAAGTGTAAAACAATGGAAAACAAGCGTAAATCCATATAAATGATATAAATAACGAGCATTAACGGGGGAAATTGACACTTAATATTCAGGACTATTTGATGTTATCAGGTTTGTTGCCCATCAGCAACTCATAAGGTGTCTTCATCTGAGGTTTGGTAACTGATACTCTGTTAAGCACATAACAAGCAGTACTTACAGCTTCAGCCCATAATTGAATAGGTAATTGTGAATCTGCAAGCATTGTTCTGGCTGCTTCAATCAAAGTTCTATTCTTTCTCTCTGCAACACCATTCTGTTGTGGTGTCCTTGCAATGCTGAACTCCCTCTTGATCCCTTTGTTGGCACAAAATTCATCCATAAGCTTGTTCTTGAATTCAGTCCCATTGTCACATCTAATACCTCTAACTTTGAGTCTCAGTTGCTTTTCAAGAGCTATGATTAGATCATGAATTGCATCAAAAGTATCATCTTTAAATCCCAAGAAAAATACCCAACTAAATCTACCGCAATCATCTGTCACAACCAAGCAATACTTTTCTTGTTCAGGTCTTGTACAGAAACATGACCAAATAGATCCATGTGTAGCAGCTCCAAAGTTTCTCTAACAGTTCTTTCCTCAAGCTTCTTGCATGAAGCTTTGTGTTGTTTACCCTTCTTGCACGCCAAACAGGAGTGATCATTCTTGTAGGTTTTGATGGGTAAACCTCTAACTAAATTTCCTTTGACCAATTTGTTGATATTCTTGAAATTTACATGGCCCAATCTTCTATGCCATTGATGTGCTTCTTTAAGTGATGCCTTTTCTACTAAATAGGTAGCTCTTTCAGAAGAGTGAAGACTCTTCATATCCAAACTATACACATCATTGGTTCTTGGTACTTTTAGTATCACCAAGTTATCATCATCAAGCTTGAATTCAGGTGAAAGAATGAGACATTCTGTGTCAGTGACTAACACAGGGTGCTTTTATCCTGATTTGAGAGTGACAAAAGGTTGAACTTGAGCTCCTTTACATATCTAACATTCTCAAAATCTATTCTTCACCCTTGATGGTTCCTTTGCCATTTATTCTTCCTCCACTAGCATCATTCCCAAATGCAACTCTTCCTCCACAATAAGATCTAAAATATGACAGAATCTCCTTGTCTCGTCATGCTTCGAGCAACCACTATCCACAATTAGATGATCTTTAAGCTCCTCTTACGGGTTACCACGCACAAAGATAAAAGAGTTAGTGTATTTTAGGAACCCAAGCCATTCTGAGACTTGTGTTCCCCTTGTGGAGTGACATACTCAAATTCCTTGAGTATGTAATCTTCCACAGTTTTGTAAGACGAGAATCAAGCATTATCTTTTGTTTCAAAACTTGTGGTGGATTTTCAGCAAAACTTTCTTTTCAACAAAAATCTCCTTTTCTTTTTCAACAAAATCATTTTATCAAAATCTCTGTTTCACCGATTACTTGTTGAAAGTCTTGTTTGTTCATCATCGATACTTTCTTTCTTAACCCATTTAGTTTTAACTTCTGGTTTAGAGTCCCTTGATCTAGCTACTTTCTTTGAGTTGTAACTCCTTCTAGATTGATAGTAATTAGATCTTCTAGGGTTCCTATTCCAAAAGGTGTTTGGTAAAATTGATGATACTGAGAAATCTTTGTATTTTTATAAGTACCTTGAAAAGTGTTTGAAGGTACTGGAGGTTTTGAAAAAGGTTTTCTCTGGTGAGGGTACCTATAGTCTGGTGAGAAGTTTCTATGGTTAACCCTATGTGAATGATTCCAAGCTGGTGTAGTCTCCTTTGGTTTTGGTTGCAGTTCTGTTCTTGGGAACTTACTTAGGTACTCTAAATGTAAGTCACATCCTTAATCAAATGATCATGACTAAAACAAACAAAACATAACTTTTGACCTGTAATCCCAAAATTGCTTCTTCTATGTGTATGACCAAACCTATCCGTCTTTTAGGTGAATGATGAAAGCTTGTTTTGACCAAAATTATCCCAAAAAGGTTTAGCGATATTTTGAAAAGGTTTTCTTAAAGGTATGCTTTGAAGGTGTAGCGATACTTTGAGTTGAAAGTCTTGCTTGGCTTTTAACATCATCTACCTTAGGTGTCTCGGGTGTTTCTTTTGAGGTTTTAGGACCTAGGTTGACCCGATAGCTTTTCCTAAACTCTAGGTTGTCTACTCCAAAAGCGAGAAATCATCGGTCTAAGAGGTTGAAAACTACCAGTGAGATGAGGGACTGCATGATAACCATTGTCTTTCTTAAAATCAGGAGGTGTTTCACTAACTGATTCCTCATTACTAGATGTGTCTACATAATTAATTAGTTCATCATCACTAGTTGTTATATCCTCAAAATCACATTCATCCTAATCACTAGGTGGGTTTTCTATGCTATTAAAGTCCATACCAAAACCTAGGCTAGTTCTAATGTAAGCTCTTCTCTGTTTTTCAACATAAGTGACATGTGAAATACGATTGTCCCAAGCGACAAATTTGTCTAGCAATTCATCTCTCTCCTTAGTTAGTTTCTAAATTTCAGAGATCTTACAATTTAACTTCCATTCACTTAATTTTAGCTGATAATCACATTGTTCATACTTTTCTGCCCAAGCCATTTCATTATTTTCATGTGTTATGATTTTGGCTTCCATTAATTCTAAAGTGATTTGATAACCAGCTACCTCAGACCTAGCCCTTATATAGTTATCTCTTTCAGTCACATAACTATTAAGTACTTTTTGATAAAAGTCATGACACTTAGAACATACCTTAGAGACAGGGGGTGAGCTTGGTGAAGTGGCTACCATAGCAAGTAGAATAGGATCATCTTCACACTCCATGCTCCAGTCAAAGCTTCCATAACCATCTCTAGACTCCATAGCAGCATGTCCAGGTTCTTTATCAAAAGCTGTGCTCCAGTCAAACTCTTCCACTGATTTCTCCACTGCTACCATATAATAAGTTACTGGTTCATCATCGAATATAGCAGTTCTTTAGCTTTCTTGATACTTTGACCGACAACAGATACTTTGACTTTTCATAGCGATACTTTGAATCTTGATACTTTGACTTCTTGATTACTTTAACATTCTTCAGCACTTTCATATCCCAACAATCCTCCCCTAACTTGAATTCTTCTTGCTTGACTTCAAGTTCCTTTGTAAACTTATCTTTAACATCTCCATCTTCAAGGAAAGATTGTGTCTTTGTCTTTGGATTGTATCTTTGTATTCTTGTTGGATCGATATACTTTAATCAAACTAACTTAACTAGCTTGTTAAGGTTTAATAACCTTGGATAAATCCTAAGTTATTAACAAAGAAACACTAAGCAATCTTTATTAAGTACGCGGAATTTACTTAACAAAGCTAAGAAGAATAACCTTTTATTATAAACTCTAAATCTGCTTATTATGCAGATACTCTAATACAACTCTAAGATAATTGAACTTCTCTCTAAAACTCTAATTCTGAAATGCATTGCCTCTAATGCCAATCTTGGAGTCCTTTTATAGGCTCAAGGATATCCTAGTCGGTTTACAATTGATAACCTTGTATAACAAGTAATCTAAACATAGAATACAATTCTTTCCATAAACAAATATGACAGTTCTTTTGTTCTTGCAGTACTTTGACTTCATATTGCAGTACTTTGACTTTGTCTTTAACAGTACTTTGAGTCTTTGACTTCTTCGGTACTTTGCAACTACGGATACTTTCATATCTTGATACTTTGATATCTTGACACTTTCATATCCCAAATCCTCCCCTAACTTGAATTCTACTTGCTTGACTTCAAGTTCCTTTGTGAATATATCTTTAACGGCTTCATCTTTTAAAAGCGGATTGTTTCTTAGTCTTTAAGCTTTTATCTTCGTAACATCTGTTCTTGTCAAAGTATCTCTTAGAATTGTTCTCTTTTCTGGCTGACATCCGGCAAGCTCCATCTTTTCAGCAACACAGCAACATATGACAATTTGTACATTTAATTCAATTTAAGTTGCATACTATTCTCATCATTTTCAAGTGAATCATTGAAAAATTAATGGATTTAGATCTCTTTACCAAAGCCATTATCTCAGGAGTAGCCAAATGTTTTGGTGTGTAAGACCATGGTACATTGATAACCATATGATTTTTAGCAAACCACCGACTATCAACAGTTTGTTTTGTCTTTACCAAAAGATGTACCCTACGGACTAGTTAGTTCTTCTATCTAATGGTGAACTAATTACCAATAATGGTTTTTCCACGGCCTTTACCACAAGCCATTTTCTTGTGGGCTAGCCAACTCTTCACATTATTGATATGGTGAGTTGAATACCATCCAACTTATTAGCAAGTTGTCAACTAAAACGGATTTGATATATCTTTACCAGAGCCGTTTGCTCATGGATTAGTCAATCCTTTTGTAACCATGGTGGATTGATAACCTATTGATGTTAGCATCACAAAAACCATTTATTGAATCTTTATTTCAAAATATTTATTACTTAGCAAAAAGGTTTCTTCTAAAATTTATTTAACTGGTTTAGTTCAGCAAGCAGTACTTTGATGAAAGTCTTGTCGATCAGCAGTACTTTGAATAAAAATCTTGATATATCAAAAAGTATTTATTCAAATAAAATTTATACCAGTTATTGATCATTCTCAGCAATGGTAGTCCAGTTTATAAACAAGTTGATAACCATGCAAGCGGTTTCATTATCCTCTTCTACTTCCAATCCATGCTCTAGCATTCTTCTCATGAGCTCAACGGTGAGAGGATATCTTCTTTCTGCAAACATGTGTATCATTGTTCCATTTTCCAGTTCCAAAACATGAACTCCAGATTCTTCAAAGAATCTCCAGCAAACTATTTCCCGGCTTTCTTGATTCTTCGGATATCATCGGTGCTCTCTTCTTGTTTCCCATAGAGTTATAAGATCACCATGTAAAACCAAACCAATCCCTTCCAATGGATTATTTTCAAAGTAAGCCTTCACAACATGATATAAGTAGAATAGGTCTACTCTATCTATAATATCAGATAAATCCCATAGCCTTTTTGAAAACTTTGAAGCTTTCATCTTCTTTATGAAAAATCATGTAATCTCCATTCTTGGATTTCACAACTTTAAAAACACTGATCTTTGATCTGTTCATCTTCATGTCATCATCTTCCTTTGTATAATCAAAATCTACCATTCTGAGATAATTCTTCAATTCATCTCTAGTCTCCGGATCTTAATTCAACCTTTTCTTTCTTTGGCTGAACATCTGTAACCCGGTTTTTCTTTTCTTTAAGCTCTTCTTCCTTTCCAGTTCAGGTCCAATGAGCTTCTTCTCTAAAGTCTTTAATATCGGCAACACTCTTCTTATAAGCTTGGCATTTCAGACATCATAGAGTCTTTTCATATCAACATAGTTTAACTTCTGCAAACCCTTATATCATCGACTTTTTAAATAAGCCATCATAGCATTCCTGTCCTTAGCTAAATTAGGTCTTCTTGGCATATATCTAACAGGTGTAGGAGACTATAAAGGTTCAGAAGCTTCAGCATCTAATTTATCTTGCACCTTTTGAGTGCTTCTCTATTGAGCTTCTTGAGCTTCTGTTCTTTTTCTATCTTGAGCTTCTAACTCTTCTTGAACTTTTCTAGCTGCAGCTTCATTCCTAGCAACTTCAATTGCTCTAAGTTCGGCCAAAGTGAGTTTCTTTTTCTTTGTTTCAACCAGAATACCTTTCCCTTTATCTCAATTTCAGGTTGAGATGTTCTTGGTTGTTCATCTTCTTGTACATCTCTAATAGTAACTCCTCCTCTTGGTTGTGACAGATCTAATATTATAGCAATTAATTCATCATCACTTGCAGAATGAATAGGTTTGAATGTAGCTTCCTCCTCTTCTTCTATAACAATTGTAGAAGGACCAGCATCTTCTTCAAAATTCAATACCCTTGGTGTTATCACTTCTTGTGTAGATGTATCATGAAAAACATTACTTTGATGTTCAGTACCTTGAACATCAGTACCTTGAACCGAGTACCTTGAACATCAGTACTTTGAACTTGCACTTGTTCCTCAGAATCTGAAATAATCTTTTCTCTCGGTACTACAGATTCTTTCTTATTCGCAACATCTTCTTTCAAATTTTCCTTTTCTAAATTCCTCCCCAAGTTGACAGAAGATGATTTAGGAACCTTCTTTCGTTTTAATTCCTTACGAAGTTGTTTACGACGTTTGTTTTCCTCTTTAACCCATAAGTTGAAACCTTGAATATATGGTTTAATAAAATTCCTCAACCAGATATACTTACGCTTCAATTTCCTAAGCGCTTTAGCTTGAAACTCAACAGTCTTGTTCAACCTAACGAGCTCCCTTGTCAAAGCATAATTATCCAAAGTCAAACCTTCACGAGGTATAGTATGATCATCACCTTGAAGATGTGAATGTTCCTCAGAAACAGGAACAGAATGTTGTGGAGATGGAGTAGGTGTTCTTTCAATCTCTGCTTGAACCTCGGGCTTGGAGAAACAGTTACCTGTAAAAGATCGCGATACCTTCAATAAAGCGGTACTTTCGGATCACGGTTACCTTGTGAGGCTGAAGCGAGCAGATCTTGGAAGCAGAACTTTGAGAGAAGCAGCACTTTGTGAAGCGATACCATGTCTGAGTCGGGACCGTCACTTTCTTCATCCTCTCCAGCTTCATTACGTACAGCTTGAACAACTTCCATCATTGTAGGAGTTAATGGAATATCTCCACCTCTGAACAAAGCACTTCGCCTAGCCATAAATGTAAAGATTTTGGCTTGTTGCACAATAATGAGTAACAAAGCGGCAGTTTTTGGAACATCGACCAATTGCTTGTTTAAGAAAACACTACAAACCTTGGGTACATTAGCCATTTTGACCCAGAGGATATATGTGATAACATCCCATCCAAAATAAGCTTTGAAAAATTAAACACTCTGTCAGTAGCTAGGCCAACTACTGCAGATGCTATATTGGACCCAAACTGCTCCCAAGAAGTACTTTTAGAACTTATGCAATGAAGCAGTACATGAATCAAGAACTTCCATTGAGGACGGAATAATGCTTTCTTGAATGTTTGTTCTATTAAAGATCCTTCATAACCAAGATTCCTAAAAGTATCCCAAATCAGTTGCTTGTCAAATCAAAGAGCCCCATCTTCATCTCCAAATAATAAATCTTCACGAATAGAGGCTTAGTAATCTTGATAGTCCTTCCACAGCTGTAGATCTAATATAATATTCATCCTCCTCCATGTTATCCCTAGCATTAGCCCAAAATTCTTGAATCCATGGTTCAATAACATCGGTTCAACTAAAGAGCATAACTAATAGGCGACCCAGTAAGATAATCAACAATATCATAAAAGCCATATTAGCCTCAGTCTTGTCCAAATTAGCCACCATATTGTGCTTTGAAACAGTTAAGCGATTCGCCATTGTTGAATAAGTGAGCACAATAAAGATTTTATCGAAGAATAAAGAGATAGTGATTGGGAGATAAGTATGGAAAAGATGTAAAGTAATAATGAGAGGAAAATCGGAAGTAGTTATTTATAGGTAGGATTTGAAAAATCACAACCTATAATAACAAAGTTACCGTTACTATCAATTACCCATCAATATTACCGTTGGAACGATTACTTTAACGACAAACGATACTTTCCATATAAGCGGTACTTTCCCAAGCGATACTTTCCAAGCGGTACTTTCAGGAAAAAGCGATTACTTTGCCAAATTTCTTCATATAAACTAAGTATAAACAAGCATCCTCCCTCAAGCAATACATAGGACTATACTAACACCTTATAGTCCTCCCCTTAAACATAGCTTAGTAGTTAATCATTCCAATGCTCACGACCAAGTGATTGAATCGTGACACATCAAAACCTTTTGTGAGTAAATCAGCTACATTGTCATCAGTGTGAACCTTAACAACATTGATGAGCCTATGCTCATAACAATCTCTGATAAAGTGATGCCTAATCTGAATATGTTTTGTCTTGGAATGATACACAAGATTCTTCACAATACAAATTGTACTCTCATTATCAATATTGATAGGAGTATTTTTGAAATTGAACCCATAGTCCAAGAGTTGTTTTTGCATCCACAAAACTTGACCACAACAACTTCGGCTGACTACATATTACTTGGTAGATGATGTTCTTTGCAATTGTGCGCTTTTGCATTGCTAGGAGACTAGCCTTCTTCCAAGATATTGGCATCCACCAGTTGTGGATCTTCTATCATAATTATCACTGCATAGTCACTATCTGAAAAAGCTTCCAAGTGAAAAGGTGACTCTTTAGGATACCACAACCTCAACTTAGGTTGTTGTTTGAATAACGAGAAAATTCTTTTTACTTGGTTCATGTGAGAGATCTTTGGTGAGACTTGATATCTTGCACATAGACAAGCTACCACATGCTATCGAGGCTGGATCAGATAAGATACATAAGAGAGCCAATCATTGATCTATAAAGCTTGACTTCAACAGGTGTCCATCTTCATCTTTGCCCAAGGAATTGATAGATTTAATAGGTGTAGTAACAGTCTTCATATCATCAAAATTGAATTTCTTAAGTATGTGTTAACATACTTGTCTTGACAGATAAAAATACCTTCCTTTGACTGCTTAACCTGAAGTCCTAAAAAGAAAGTCAAGTCTCCCATTGAACTCATTTGAAATTCTTTCTGCATCAGTTGCTCAAACTCCTTAACCATGGACTGTTTGGTAGCCCCAAAGATGATATCATCAACATAAACTTGAACTAACATGATATCTTTCTTGTCTCTCTGGATAAACAAAGTCTTGTCAATAGCTCCCCTTCTATATCCATGTTGCAATAAGAATGTGGAGAGTCTCTCATACCAAGCTCTAGGTGCCTGATGAAGGCCATAAAGAGCCTTAACAACCTTGTAGACTTTGTTTGCTATTCTTCCTTTCTGCAACACCATTCTGTTGTGGTGTTCTTGCAATACTAAACTCCCTTTTTATGCCTTTGTTTGCACAAAATTCATCCATAAGTTTGTTCTTGAATTCAGTCCCATTGTCACATCTAATACCTCTAACCTTGAGTCTCAATTGGTTTTCAAGAGCAATAATCAGTATGCGGATAGCATCAAAAGTATCATCTTTAAAACCCAAAAGAAAACCGGTGAATCTACTACAATCATCAGTAACAACCAAAGCGGTACTTTTATTATTTAAACTTGCCACAGAGACAGGTCCAAATAAATCCATATGTAACAGCTCCAATGGTTCTCTAATAGTTCTCTCCTCAAGCTTCTTGCAAGAAGCTTTGTGTTGTTTACCCTTCTTGCATGCCAAACATGATTGATCATTCTTGTAAGTCTTTGAAGGTAAACCTCTAACTAAATTGCCTTTCACCAGTTTGTTGATGTTCTTGAAATTAACATGGCCCAATCTTCTATGCCATTGATGTGCCTCTTCAGATGTTGCTTTAGCCACCAAACATGTGGCTCTGCCATAAGAACGTAGACTCTTCATGTCTAAACTATACACATCATTTGTCCTTGGTACTCTAAGTACTACCAAGTCATCATCAACAGGTTTAAAGTCGAGAGGAAAGGATGAGACATTCGTGTCAGTGAATAACACAGGATGCTTTTATCACAAATTTGAGAGACCCGACAACAAGTTGAACTTAAGCTCCTTCACATATCTGACATTCTCAAAATCGATTCTTCCAGCTTTAATTGTTCCTTTCCCGGTAATCCTTCCTCCATTGGGATCATTCCCAAATGCAACTTTTCCTCCACTAATTTTCCTAAAATCAGACAGGATCTCTTTGTCTCTGTCATACTTCCAGAGCAACCACTATCCACAATAAGATGATCTTTAAGCTCCTCTTGGTTTGCCACATAAAAGAAAAGAGTTAGAAACTTTTAGGAACCCAAGCCATTCTTGACTTGTGTTCCCCTGGTGGAGTTACAAACTCAAATTCTTTGAGTATGTAATTACCACTATCTTTCAAATGATGATCCAGAATTATCTTTTGATCTTTAGCATGGATTTTCAAAACTTTCGGTTTTTCAACACAAATCTCTTTTTCTGTCATCACAAAACATCGATTCACTTTTTGTTGAACGTCTTGTTTGTCCGTCTGCAGAGTACTTTCCCTTTAACCCATTCTGTTTTAACACTTGGTTCCTCTGATCTAAATCTCCTATGTGAAATGGAATACCTTCTAGGTTGATAGTGAGATTGCCTAGGATTTCTATACCAAGTATTGTGATCAGTACCTTGTTTTGTCTGAGCGGTACTTTGTGAAATCTTGGGCGGGAGATTAACGATACTTTGGAAAGTCTTGTGAGATCTTGAAGGTTTTGAAAAGGTTTTATTTGGTGTGGGTATTTATGATCTGGTGAGAAATTTCTGTGATTGACCCTATTTGAATTATTCCAAATGGTTTGTACTCTCTATGTGTCACGGTGCAGTGTTCAGTCCTGTTCTTTGGAAAATGTTTAAGGTATTTTGAGTGATGTTCACAATCCTTAATTAGATGAGTAGGGTGAAACACACAAACACAGTTTCTGACCCATACTGTCAAAGTGACATCTTCTATGTCTATGCCCAAAATTATTTTGCCTTCTTGGTGAGTGATTAAACTGTTTTGACCAAAGTTATCCCAAAAAGGTTTAGCGATCTTGTTTTGAAAAGGTTTTGAAGAAGATGCTTGTGGAGCAGATACTTTGATTTAAAGGTACTGCTTGATTTTGAACACCGTTTTCAACAGATTCTTTGGGTTTTTCAGACCTAGATTTAGCAACTAGCTTTTTCCTAAACTCTAGATTGTCTACTCCAAAACGAGAAACATCAGGCCTAAGGGGTTGATGAATGCCATAGGATGTGGAACGGCATGATAATCATTAGCTTTCTTATATTAGGATGTAGTCACTTATTGAACCATCATTACTAGATGTATCTACATAATTAATGAGTTCTTCATCACTAATGGTTATATCCTCATACTCACCTTCATCCTGATTACTAGATTGGTTTTCTTCTATCTTACTAAAATCCATACCAAAACCTAATCCAGTTTTAAGATAGGCTCTTTCTTTGTTTTTGAACATAAGAATCATGTGACAGACCAGCTTCACCCCAAGCAGCAAACTTAGCTAACAAATCATCTCTTTCCTTAGTTAATTTCTCTATTTCAGCAATTTTACAGTTTAATTTCCATTCACTAAGCTTTAACTGGTAATCCTGTTGTGCATATTTTTCAGCCAAAGCTACTTCATTAGTTTCATGTGCTAAAATTTTGGCTTCCATAGATTCTAAGGTTATTTGATAACCTGCTACCTCAGACCTAGCCTTAACACAATTATCTCTCTCAATCACATAACTGCGAAGTAATTTATGATTAAAATCATGACACTTAGAACATACCTCTGTGATAGGAGTTGATGCAGCTTCAGTCGACATCTTGAATATTGTTGTAGTAGGGTTTCTTCCTAGTCAGAGTTTTCACACAAGCTCTGATACCACTTGTTAGATCGATATACTTTAATCAAACTAACATAACTAGCTTGTTAAGGTTTAATAACCTTGGATAAATCCTAAGTTATTAACAAAGAAACACTGAGCAATCTTTATTAAGTGCGCGGAATTTACTTAACAAAGCTAAGAAGAATAACCTTTTATTATAAACTCTAAATCTTCTTATTATGCAGATACTCTAATACAACTCTAAGATAATTGAACTTCTCTCTAAAACTCTAATTCTGAAATCGTACCTCTAATGCCAATCTAGGAGTCCTTTTATAGGCTCAAGGATATCCTAGTCGGTTTACAATTGATAACCTTGTACGACAAGTAATCTAAACATAGAATACAATTCTTTCCATAAACAAATATAACAGTTCTTTTGTTCTTGCAGTACTTTGACTTCATATTGCAGTACTTTGACTTTGTCTTTAACAGTACTTTGAGTCTTTGACTTCTTCCAGTACTTTGCAGCTTACAGTACTTTCATATCTTCAGTACTTTGATATCTTCAGCACTTTCATATCCCAACAATTCTCTGTGGTTATATCAAAGTATTCTTTAGAAATTATTCTTTACAGCAACCTTAATCAGTAATGTCTTTTTAGCAACATTCAGCAAGCTCTATCTTTTCAGCAACTCAGCAACAAATGACAATGTGTACATTAATTCAGTTTAAGTTTCAGTCTATTCTCATCACTTCCAGGTGTGTAAACTCCTGTGAGAGGTGAATCATTGAAAATTTAATGGATTTTGATGTCTCTTTACCAAAGCCATTAACTCTGGAGTAGCCAAATGCTTAGGTGTGTAAGACCATGGTACATTGATAACCATATGATTTTGAGCAAATCATCAGCTATCAACAGATTGGATTTGTCTTTACCAAAAGTTGTACCCTTTTGGACTAGTTAGTTCTTTCAATCATGGTGAACTAATTACCATATAATGGTTTTTCCACAGCCTTTACCACAAACCATTTTCTTGTGGGCTAGCCAAATCTTCACATTTACTGATATGGTGAGTTGATTACCATACAACTTATTAGCAATTTGTCAACTATAAAACGGATTTGAGATATCTTTACCAGAGCCGTTTGCTCATGGATTAGCCAATCCTTTTGTAACCATGGTGGATTGATAACCTATTGGTGTTATCATCTCAAAAACCATTTATTTCTTTTAACCTTTGTTTCAAAATATTTATCACTTAACAAAAGTTTTCTTTTCAAAAACATTAACTGGTTTAAGGCTGCCAGCCAACTTTGATGAAAATCTTGTTTGATCGCGTTACTTTGAATAAAGTACTAATACTTCAAAAATAATTTATTCAATAAAGATTCATACCAGTTATTCATGCATCATCATCAGCCATAGTTGTCCATCTGATAAATAATTTGATGACCATAAGTGCAGTTTCATTATCTTTTTCAACTTCCATACTATGCTATAGCATTCTCCTCATAAGATCTTATGTAAGTGGATATCTTCTATCTGCTAACATATGAATCATAGTTCCATCTTCTAACTCTAGAACATGTACTCCAGATTCTTCTAAGAATCTCTAGCTGATAATCTCCCAATCTTCTTGATTTTTCCAAATCTTATCAGTGCTTGTTTCTTCAGTTTCCCAAACAGTTGTGAGATCTCTGATGCAGGTTTTACTGACCAGGTCTTAATATTTATAGTGTCTCGCTATACCTATGGTCTACCCTAGTGCACTAACGGGCAGTGTACCCAGTCGCTTGAAGTGTAGTAATCGGTAAAGCCGAGGTCATCCCAAGAGCTATGTGGATCGGAAATTAACTCAAGTCTATGTGGTTGGTGCAAAACAGTCAAGTTTAATCACTCAAGCTAACCACTTGTGAATGGCTAACCGTAATAAACTTAAAACTGCTCAGAAACCAATACAATTAAGATCAGAGGAATATAATGGATTCCTGGGTCGTTAAGTCCCACGGAGGATGAATTGGTGTATAAACACTTGATCAGATGATAGAATGATCACTAAGGATAGTGATCAGTAAGGATTTGGATGGATAATTACCTAAAGAAAAGATTAATAAATTACAGTGACTTAAATGCAAATTAAAAGAAATTTAAAAAAATTAAAATATTTTAAATAAACGCTATAACTATTTTTAAAATGATGAACGTTTAAAACCTAAAACGTACGTTTAAATAAAATTACGTAAACGTACAAAATAAAACGTGAGTTTTAAGAAATAAAATGCCTACAAATATGAAAATGACATTTTTACAATCCTAATAATAAAAGAAAATTATTAGAAAAAGAAAATTATTTTTACAACTATTTCTTTATTTATTATTAATTAAAAACTATTTATTAAGTATTTAAAATGCACTAAAATATAAGAAAATACAAAATTAACCTAGAAAAATGAAATTATAACTTAGAAAAAATCTAAAATATAATAAAACTTATTTTAAAACTGAAAATATATTTTTTAGACTTTTTATGTATTTATTATTAATTTAATACTATTTAAAACTAATTAAAATGCTAGAAAATACTATTTAAACCAATAAAATTATGGAAAAATATTTTTTATGACTTTTATATTTATCTTAATCTAGGAAAATTGAAAACATATTTTTTTAAGCTTTTTCTGATTTATTTGTATTAAAAGCTATTTAAAAAGACTTAAAAATTAATTTAAATGAAGAAAAATAGTAAACTGACTTAGAAAAATCTGAAAAATTCAAGAAAATACTAAAATATTATTCAAAGTTTAAGAAAAATATAAAAACATATGATTATGTGGAGGAAAATGCAACTGCAGTGTAATTTCTTATTAATAAGCAATCCAAATAAGCCAAAAAGCCACAGATAAGCACTAAACTATCACAGAACCTGTAATAAGCTATAAATAATCAAAAGCAACTGAATACAACTATCATAAACCTTTTAAGTACTGATTACACAGATATGATGATTTGATCTTAAGTACAAAAACAGTTTCCGACTCTAGGTTTAAGACCAAGAATAAGCTACTCAATAAGCTGAGCTTCAAAACCAAAAGTTGGGATCTATACTAGACCTGGCTAGCTACCTATAAACCAAAGATGAGATCCATATAAGCTAAAATGAGCTTGTGAGAAGCTATTGAAAAAGCTAGAAAACCAGAATGTGACTTAAGCGGTGTATCTTGATTGAAATGGACAAACTAATAAGCACTTGCAGGCTTAGCAAATAAGCTGCAAATTGAAATTTTAAGCTTGGAACTTAAAGATGACCAGGTTAGCTACACAAAAAACTAAAACTCACGTGACTCAATAATTAGCTTTAGACAAGCTTGTGAAAAAGCTTGCTCAACTGTGTGCACAGGGCATGTTTTCAGACAAGGGTCTCAAAAGAAAGCTGAAAATAAGCTATTTATAAGTTAAATAGGTATGAGCTATTATTTTTCTAATTAAGTTAAGTAGTTAAATATTAATTTCCCAAAAGTACAAATCCTAGATCCTAACAGTAAGATCACAATGAAATTGTAAAGTTTATTCAAAAACGACCAAATGGGAATTTTGACTTTTTTGATTAAAACTATAAGTTGACTAAGATGAACTTTAAATCAATACTAAGGACTGATTATGATATATTAACCTATATTATGATGAATTTAAGCTAAATTACCATATTTTAAGCAACTATGATAAGTTTTATCTTTTAAAATCTTAACAGTGATCACTTAAAATGAGATTGAGAGTGATTTTGACTTTTTACCAAAGAGGGACTAATTTTTAAAGTTGAACTGAGTTATTGTATCCTAATGAAACATGAAACAAGCACAAGTAACAACTGAAATGGCCTCTATCACAGTTAACAAAGGAAATACAAACACCACTTTTTATGACTATTTTGGAATTTTTCAAAGCTAATGACTGATTTAGACCATGCTATCTATTACAGACCTTATATTGTTGTATATTAAGGCTAAATAAACATAAAATAACAACAGTAATAGCATAAAACCTAAGATTAACAATTATGCTAATATGATTGTTACAATGAGATTTTTGCTAAACACAAATTTAAAAGAACAAGTAACTATTTTTATTAGTTAATTATACTTAAGTATGACTAATAAACATTAATAAACAGAAATTTAAACTAATAAACAACTCTAATATTGAAATGCCAAAATGGATCAAACTGCTTACAAATGGGATTCCAAGTAAAGCTGAGAACCGAGTCACAAACACGACCTATAGCTTCCCAAGAAGCACTAATCCCAAGGCCATCCAATATCAACCTGCTCCACTTCTTGTACCTTTTACCTTGGCTTTTTTATTTTTGTCTAATTTTTTGTATTTTTGGTGATTTTTTTTTTTACTTTTATACTGCTTTTAAAGGTTTCTAAAAGCTTTGATAAGCTTTATGGGAACTTATGTGAGCTTAAGGGTCCAAAACAACAACTGATTAACAACATTTAACCATTTTTGAGAATTTAAACAAGTAACATTCACATAAGCGAAAATAGGATTTGATACTGAAATTGATGTTCACAAAAGATTTCTTATACAATAAAAACTTGGATTACAGAGCTTAAAAGCTTAAACATAAACTAGAATTTAAAATTAAACTAATACGACATGAAAAATTAAAATTTACACTAGATAGATTAATACATTGCACAAAACTTGTATATATTGATCCTTTTCATCTCTGTCGACATCCTTGAGCAAATCCCACCAATCTCCAACCATTGATTTAGTCCAGATCATCAAAGTTGCCAAATGGCGACTTTGCGCCATTTTCAAACGAGTAGGTTTTTCTAATTAATGGGCTTTGGATTGATGTGGAGGTGTTAAGGGTTGTTAAACAATTTGTAGAAATGAGGTGTATAGGGAAAAAGGATAAACCATGGTGGTTTGTTGCGTAACTGGTTTTGGGCGCGAAGGTGTGAGAGAGACAAACAGTGTCTCTGGGTTTGACTTGTGCTGACCGGTATTAAAAAGGGGGGGTCCAAAAATGGGGGGTCACGGGTGTTTAGACAGGGATCTTTTTGGGTTGGCAGGGGTTCTTTATACAAAAAGGGTCTAAATGGCTTATTTTAATTACAAGGACCATTTGTGTAAATCTGCCAAAGTTAAGGGTTGAACCTGTCAATCTTAAAAAGTTCTTACAAGGACCAAATCTGCCATAAATAAATAGTACAAGGACCAAGGTTGATTATTTTCCATTTTTAAAATGTCCAAGGACTATTTTTGACAATTTTCAAACTCTAGGGACCAAACTTGTAATTTTTCTCTAAACTTATCATAAAGGACCAATTATGTCATTTATTAATAATACAAGGGTGTTTTTTGAATATATTCTATTTTTGAACACCCAGGGACTATTTTTGACATTTTTATAAAGTTGAGGGACTAAAGTTGTAAATTGTGATTTTTGAACTTTAAAGGGTTTGTTTTGACAACTTTTGAATCTCATGGACCTTAAATGACATTTTACAAGTTTTTGAATTACCAGGGACTTGTTTTTGACAACTTTTGTAACTTGGGGGACTAAAACTGCCAATAATGCAAACTTGATACGTTTTTCACCAGATTTTGGCATTTTTGCATTTAAAACACATAAAACACTTGTTTGTCATATTTTTATCATTTTGAAGCATTTCTGAGTGTTTTCAGATGTTTTTGGCATTATAAACAGTATAAAAATGATGAGTATTTAGACACTCATCAATCCCCCATACTAAGATATTGCTAGTCCCTAGAAATGATTTGAGAAAAATTAATGGATTTTATCTCTTTACCAAAAGCCATTACTTCTGGAGTAGCCAATTGTTTTAGTTCAAGTAAGAACCTTGGTACAATGATAACCAAATGATTTTGAGCAAATCACCAGCTTTCAACGGTTTTGATTTGTCTTTACGAGAAGCCGTTTGCTTCTGGACTAGCCAACTCTTAGATAAATTATCAATATTATCTTTGGTGAGCTGATTACCAATTATGGATTTCCAACTGCCTTTACCACAAGCCATAAACTTGCGGGCTAGCCAACTTTTCACTAGTTTAAAGATATGGTGAGCTGAACACCATATAATTTTGGGCAAATTGCAAGCCATAAACGGATTTGAGATATCTTTACCAAGAGCCGTTTGCTCCTGGATTAGCCAATCCTTATGTGGGTTAGACATGGTGGACTGATTACCATTTGTTGTGTTTAGTACATAGTACTTCCACTAAAAAAAAATTTTAATTTGGCCATTTTGGGGGAAAAAGGGACTAAAAGGGTACATTTATGATCAAATTCGCGAAATTTCCCCACACTTAGAAATGAATATTGTCCTCAATATTCAAAATACCGACTGTTATGCCGAAACTTAGAACATAAAAAGATAACATTACTAGCTAAGTGTAGAAACACAACAATTATTCTCTTTTTTAATATTTACAATTTTCATTCATTTTTTTTTTTGTATACAACATGTGGGGCATCTCCCCCACACTAGGGTGGTACACACGGGTGAAAACCCATGTTTAACTATTGTTTTTGATTACCGAGTCGCTAGCTTGACTCGACCCCGAATTAATTTGTTCATGGGGAAGTAAGTGGAAGAGACAATCTCCATCGGACTTTCATTCAAGATGTTTGTATAAACATTGAAGTACGTGAAAGTTCCACACCGATGAGATATACATAGAACCGGCTCACAAATGATAAATGAAAATGCCGGGGTGAAAGATAATGTCTTCATTCCCGAAGGAGTGAAGAACGAGGAAGCCCACAGGATAGGTGAAGAAGAGAAAGAAAGTCATGATAAACATCATGACTAATTCATCATCCTCAATAGGAGAATTCATAGTTTCATGAATCTCCTCAGTTAAGTTCACTTGATCAAGACATATTATGGGTGTGTCTAGATCAAAGTAGAAAGTATCATACTCCAGGATATGATATGAGTAAGTTCACAGGAGAACTCCTCGAAGGTGAATGAATCATATTCGAATGGTATCAGGGTGGTTCACTGGTGAACTCATCCAATGTAAATGATTCATAATCAGGGAGAGAATTATGAGAATGAAAAGTGGTACTGCCACTAATCTTCTCTCCCATATTATCAAAACGAAGGCTTCCATTTAGGAATAGAATCATCGGAAAAAATGTCACTATCCTTTATGGGAATAGGAGATGAAATGGGTTTTTCTTTGAAAGCCTCGATTTTAGAAATGAGAAGACTGACATTCAATAATGTTGCTCGAGGAGCTTCATCTTTGATTTCAGTGTCAGTAACTTCATCATTCTCTTCTTCTAAGCTAACAAGCTCAGAAGGTAATTCTTCCATATAACTGATGTCTCCACAAGATAACGAATCGTCATCAATAGAATCGGAGCACATCTCAACATGATGACTTTGGAAGACAAGAGGAGGAGGGATATCACACACATGGTCAAAGTTCCTGTGACTCTCTCGGGATTGGGACAAGGTTCTCAACACTAGACTTTATGAATTCGTCCGATTCCTTTTTAGGAACAGTGTCAAGATGCTCGTCCCCCATGCTTAGAGAGTGAGTGGGAGCTTTGGGTGTGATGGCAGTTGCTTGAGAATGAATCTCAACTGCTGGGATATCCACTGATGAACTTGATGAATCTTTATAAAATTGTAGGATACCAAGTGCATCCTCATCATCACTGTCATCAGGAATAAAACGAAATTGAGAGCTAGATTTGGCTGCTTTTTCTTTTGCAATTAATTCCTTAATAGATTTTTCAAAAGCAATTTGGGAATTTATTTTAGCAACCTGCTCTTCAGCTAGCAATTCTTCCATGGATTTCTCATGTGAATTTTGAATGACGGGACATTGTAGGAGTGGAGATTTGTCAAAACCGGAAGGTTGACATTGATAATCATCATGAGGACCCCACAATATACACAATAAAAGCGGGAACATTATGAAATACTATTTTACTCAACTCCTCAGTTCTTTTCACTGACTCCAGAAGCTCTAGATAAGTGTCTTGTTGGATTTCTGAGGAGTTTGAGTCATTTGGCACTGTGGAGGTCGGTCGTGATATGGATAGTCGTAATTGTTACAAGGAAATGGATTCCCTGTTTGACAATCGAGTGAAATGGGAACCTCCACAGTTCTCACAAGAAAACTATTGAGCCGGATTGGTGAATCATATGGATATTGGTCATAACCAAAGTTCGAGTATCACCGGAAAACTGTTCATAGACAAACGTGCTTCCGGATTGACACTCAAATCCTTGGTGAGGACCTCCACAAAATTCACAGCGATGTTGATTATATGAAGATAAGTCGGGCTGTGGTGGGTAATTGGAAAAATTTGAGGGGTCGTTAAATGAGTTCGGATTAGGATCATAATCAAATGAATTCCTCGAACCACAAAACAAACAACTCCCGTTCTGAATATCATTACCACATTGTACACACGTACACCAGCGACAGGGTGAACCAAAAAGAGGCTCACCACAACCGACACAAGGAATAAACGATTCTATTTGAGAGTTATGAGAAGGAATCAGTTTATTCAAAGAATCAACAAAACCAACATGGTGATCTGAATGACTATTAAGACTCGAAGAACATTTTGAAAAATCCGGAGGTGAGACAAGTGGTGTGCTCTGAGAGCTAGCAATTTCCACCACTTCCGTTATGGTCTCAGTTCGGTTCTTGAGAAACGTGAAGATTAGGCAAGTCATTCTTGCTAGTCACGGTCTAAATTCGCATGTTTGCTTTTAAAAAGTAACTCGTGAAAGTGTAGGATCAATTTTAGACGGCTTAAGAGCAATTGAGGGGTTAGATCTTTGGATAACCGTAGGTTGGACGTATTTAGCACCTCCATTATCGAGGAAAGTACCTGGTCCTTTGTCACCCCGGTTTCTCGTTCCATTTCCCTATGCAGAATTAATGGATCATTACGAACAACACGAATTCTTGACATTTGTGATAAAGTAGGAAGTTTTTCAACTTCGTTCCAGAATTCGTCGTAGTCGAGAGATTCCATGAGAATAGAAGAAGTTAGAATCAAATGGATAGAGGGTAAAGGAATAAAGAATCAAAAAGGGTAAGAGGGTAAAGAGGAATATTTTTGGCATTTTTGAAAAACATTTTATAAAAACAAAGAATGAAAATATTTTTGGTGTTGCTAACACTTTAGGAAAAGTGTTAATTAACTTTTTGATTTTAAAAAATTGTTTACAAAAAGGTGGTATATGTGCAAGAATGAATCTGGAAATGCTTAAAACACGCTTTTAAGACCTCCCGTGGGTAAAATTTGGTTGGTGCAAAACAGTCAAGTTTAATCACTCAAGCTAACCACTTGTGAATGGCTAACCGTAATAAACTTAAAACTGCTCAGAAACCAATACAATTAAGATCAGAGGAATATAATGGATTCCTGGGTCGTTAAGTCCCACGGAGGATGAATTGGTGTATAAACACTTGATCAGATGATAGAATGATCACTAAGGATAGTGATCAATAAGGATTTGGATGGATAATTACCTAAAGAAAAGATTAATAAATTACAGTGACTTAAATGCAAATTAAAAGAAATTTAAAAAAATTAAAATATTTTAAATAAACGCTATCACTATTTTTAAAATGATGAACGTTTAAAACCTAAAACGTACGTTTAAATAAAATTACGTAACGTACAAAATAAAACGTGAGTTTTAAGAAATAAAAGGCCTACAAATATGAAAATGACATTTTTACAATCCTAATAATAAAAGAAAATTATTAGAAAAAGAAAATTATTTTTACAACTATTTCTTTATTTATTATTAATTAAAAACTATTTATTAAGTATTTAAAATGCACTAAAATATAAGAAAATACAAAATTAACCTAGAAAAATGAAATTATAACTTAGAAAAAATCTAAAATATAATAAAACTTATTTTAAAACTGAAAATATATTTTTAGACTTTTTATGTATTTATTATTAATTTAATACTATTTAAAACTAATTAAAATGCTAGAAAATACTATTTAAACCAAGAAAATTATGGAAAAATATTTTTTATGACTTTTATATTTATCTTAATCTAGGAAAATTGAAAACATATTTTTTAAGCTTTTCTAAGATTTATTTGTATTAAAAGTTATTTAAAAAGACTTAAAAATTAATTTAAATGAAGAAAAATAGTAAACTGACTTAGAAAAATCTGAAAAATTCAAGAAAATACTAAAATATTATTCAAAGTTTAAGAAAAATATAAAAACATATGATTATGTGGAGGAAAATGCAACTGCAGTGTAATTTCTTATTAATAAGCAATCCAAATAAGCCAAAAAGCCACAGATAAGCACTAAACTATCACAGAACCTGTAATAAGCTATAAATAATCAAAAGCAACTGAATACAACTATCATAAACCTTTTAAGTACTGATTACACAGATATGATGATTTGATCTTAAGTACAAAACAGTTTCCGGCTACTAGGTTTAAGACCAAGAATAAGCTACTCAATAAGCTGAGCTTCAAAACCAAAAGTTGGGATCTATACTAGACCTGGCTAGCTACCTATAAACCAAAGATGCGATCCATATAAGATAAAATGAGCTTGTGAGAAGCTATTGAAAAAGCTAGAAAACCACTGAATGTGACTCAGTGTATCTTTGATGAAATTGGACAAACTAATAAGCACTTGCAGGCTTAGCAAATAAGCTGCAAATTGAAATTTTAAGCTTGGAACTTAAAGATGACCAGGTTAGCTACACAAAAAACTAAAACTCACAAGCTGAGACTCAATAATTAGCTTTTGACAAGCTTGTGAAAAAGCTTGCTCAACTGTGTGCACAGGGCATGTTTTCAGACAAGGGTCTCAAAAGAAAGCTGAAAATAAGCTATTTATAAGTTAAATAGGTATGAGCTATTATTTTTCTAATTAAGTTAAGTAGTTAAATATTAATTTCCCAAAAGTACAAATCCTAGATCCTAACAGTAAGATCACAATGAAATTGTAAACTTTATTCAAAAACGACCAAATGGGAATTTTGACTTTTTTGATTAACACTATAAGTTGACTAAGATGAACTTTAAATCAATACTAAGGACTGATTGTGATATATTAACCTATATTATGATGAATTTAAGCTAAATTACCATATTTTAAGCAACTATGATAAGTTTTATCTTTTAAAATCTTAACAGTGATCACTTAAAATGAGATTGAGAGTGATTTTGACTTTTTACCAAAGAGGACTAATTTTAAAGTTGAACTGAGTTATTGTATCCTAATGAAACATGAAACAAGCACAAGTAACAACTGAAATGGCCTCTATCACAGTTAACAAAGGAAATACAAACACCACTTTTTATGACTGTTTTGGAATTTTTCAAAGCTAATGACTGATTTAGACCATGCTATCTATTACAGACCTTATATTGTTGTATATTAAGGCTAAATAAACATAAAATAACAACAGTAATAGCATAAAACCTAAGATTAACAATTATGCTAATATGATTGTTACAATGAGATTTTTGCTAAACACAAATTTAAAAGAACAAGTAACTATTTTTATTAGTTAATTATACTTAAGTATGACTAATAAACATTAATAAACAGAAATTTAAACTAATAAACAACTCTAATATTGAAATGCCAAAATGGATCAAACTGCTTACAAATGGGATTCCAAGTAAAAGCTGAGAACTGAGTCACACAAACACAGCCTATAGCTTCCCAAGAAGCACTAATCCCAAGGCCATCCAATATCAACCACTGACCCGGCCTTCTTGTACCTTTTACCATGGCTTTTTTATTTTTGTCTAATTTTTTTGTATTTTTGGTGATTTTCTTTTTTTTACTTTTATACTGCTTTTAAAGGTTTCTAAAAGCTTTGATAAGCTTTATGGGAACTTATGTGAGCTTAAGGGTCCAAAACAACAACTGATTAACAACATTTAACCATTTTTGAGAATTTAAACAAGTAACATTCACATAAACTGAAAATAGGATTTGATCTCTGAAATTGATGTTCACAAAAGATTTCTTATACAATAAAAACTTGGATTACAGAGCTTAAAAGCTTAAACATAAACTAGAATTTAAAATTAAACTAATACGACATGAAAAATTAAAATTTACACTAGATAGATTAATACATTGCACAAAACTTGTATATATTGATCCTTTTCATCTCTGTCGACATCCTTGAGCAAATCCCACCAATCTCCAACCATTGATTTAGTCCAGATCATCAAAGTTGCCAAATGGCGACTTTGGCGCCATTTTTCAAACGAGTAGGTTTTTCTAATTAATGGGCTTTGGATTGATGTGGAGGTGTTAAGGGTTGTTAAACAACTGTAGAAATGAGGTGTAAAGGGAAAAAGGATAAACCATGGTGGTTTGTTGCGTAACTGGTTTTGGGCGCGAAGGTGTGAGAGAGACAAACAGTGTCTCTGGGTTTGACTTGTGCTGACCGGTATTAAAAAGGGGGGGTCCAAAAATGGGGGGTCACAGGTGTTTAGACAGGGATCTTTTTGGGTTGGCAGGGGTTCTTTATACAAAAAGGGTCTAAATGGCTTATTTTAATTACAAGGACCATTTGTGTAAATCTGCCAAAGTTAAGGGTTGAACCTGTCAATGTTCCAAAGTTCTTACAAGGACCAAACCTGCCATAAATAAATAGTACAAGGACCAAGGTTGATTATTTTCCATTTTTAAAATGTCCAAGGACTATTTTTGACAATTTTCAAACTCTAGGGACCAAACTTGTAATTTTTCTCTAAACTTATCATAAAGGACCAATTATGTCATTTATTAATAATACAAGGGTGTTGTTTGAATAATTTCTATTTTTGAACACCCAGGGACTATTTTTGACATTTTTATAAAGTTGAGGGACTAAAGTTGTAAATTGTGATTTTTGAACTTTAAAGGGTTTGTTTTGACAACTTTTGAATCTCATGGACCTTAAATGACATTTTACAAGTTTTTGAATTACCAGGGACTTGTTTTTGACAACTTTTGTAACTTGGGGGACTAAAACTGCCAATAATGCAAACTTGATACGTTTTTCACCAGATTTTGGCATTTTTGCATTTAAAACACATAAAACACTTGTTTGTGATATTTTTATCATTTTGAAGCATTTCTGAGTGTTTTCAGATGTTTTTGGCATTATAAACAGTATAAAAATGATGAGTATTTAGACACTCATCACTATGTCACGATTTTAATTTCTTTTAAGATTGAAATAATAAATTAACTAATAAGACAAGAAAGCAGATAAAGGCAAGAGATGTGATCAATGAAGGAGAGGGGTGCTAACCTAATTAATCCTCTTAGCTAGTTATGTCTACGACTACTTACTTCCAATTACTTCAGGTGGGGTCAAAGTCGAGAGGACATCATTTGGTCAATTCGCCCTAACCTATCAGCAAAGATGCCACCACAGGAGAAATCAGGCGCACCGTCATAAATCCTGTTGTTCCTGGTCCCCTAAGTCGAGTCATTAAGTACCGCTACATGCTAGATTTATAATAGTGAGTGCCCGGCCGTTAGGAACTTAGACACTCACCCACTAATTCTTAAGTTCATCCAAACGATAGGTGATCAGTTGGTCAAATCGCACAAGTAGAAAGGGTCGTCAGTTGGTCATATCTTACCCTTCCCGTCTCAGTCCAATCACCTAGGGTCAGTTGGTCATATCTCCTAGGCAATTGGCCTCTACCGCCATTCAAAACTACCGAACCAAGGGTGGCTACTAATAAACTATGCATGCATACACTTAGAAATAATTGTACGGAAATAAAGTAAACGTAAACAAAACAATTAAAGAATCATAACAAGGCCAGCACCAGGGTGCTTAGCCAAACATATAATAAATCATACCAATAAAAATGAATAAATCATAAATTGAATTGAACATAATGTTTAATACAAATTACTTGATGTAGAGCTAATAATGATGATGATTGCGAGTGAATTCTTCCTTCAAAAATGGCTTCGGACTGCTGGAAAATGCCCTGGAGTGGTGCCCTAATCGACCCCTAAGAGAGGGGTGAAGAGACATACTGAAAAATGCAGATTTAGGGCTGTATTTATAGGCCCCGACACGGTTACGGCGTAATTAAATAAATTAATTACGTGGTAACTAAAGTTACGCCGTAACTAATTGTTAAGAATCGTTGCTCTAGGTTTATTAGACCTTATCTAGGATAATCAATAAGCACAAACAACAATGAACAACAATATGTATGCACAGCGGAATAATCAAACTATCATTGTTATTATTAAGGTTTCTTCGTCATCATCATGTGTTCTACAAAACACATCTACAGCCCCAATCCTAGACGATCAACTCTAAGACGGTTACAATCTAACAGGGATCAATGATCCTTGAGGCTAACCAACTAGTTGATAATGACAAAACCAAATAAGCACGAACAAATATGTCATGAAAGACATAAACAAACTTCCCCTTAAACATGCAATCACCAAGAATCTTAAAGTTGCAATCTTCTATGGAAATATTCTTCCCCTTTTTGCCATCTTCAATTAGGGGTCATAAGTGAGCAACCTTGATCTTCACAACTACAAATCAATATCATACGTCCAATCCATCCTTCCAATGTCTCAAATTTCCCACCATTAAGTTTTCCGCATCTTTAAATGAATTTGAAACAGTAGAAATCAAAATCAGCAGTAGTAATAACAACTAGCAGTTGTAAAAACTTTCACCTCAAATAATGCATGCAAATGGTTAAACATTTTAATGTTAAGCTTCCCCTGAAACCCATATGTTAACCATTTGAAGAATGTAGGCATTATGTAATAATTACTGATGAAGAAAACCAAGTATAACCAACTTGATGCTGAAGTAGAACAACCCAAACATGTGTCTTATATCTTGCACTAAAGACGACATCGAACGTATACCCAAAAATGGTGTATAGGGAGACCGCAATCCCTTGACAATAATCACTGAGCACAATAACATAACTCCTTCAAGTGTTTTGTCAATTCTTTGTCACATGAACGCAGAAACAAGTTATCTTAAAAGTGTAAACAGCCACTTTAAGATATAATAAAACATAAACCCAAATAATTCCACTTCATCTTCAAATAGGTGATAAACGCCTTTCTTCGTAATCAACTATGATAATAAGAATGAGCCATGAACCTGTTAAGAACAAAAAAACCAAAATCCAAACAGTGTGTGTTGTTCAATAACCATAACAATCACCATGCACAACTTCCCCTCAAGTCTAAAACCAACGTCAGTATATCATTCAATGAAAATGATAATGATCAATCAAATCTCTTGAGACATACATGGGATCAATTTAATGCGTGAACCTCGAAACCAACAATCATCACATGGAAAGAAAAATTACCGTTTCAATAAGTGCTTTAGGCCCACAGTTGATGGATAGTACGAGGTCACATGCGTATCATTATGTCCAATAAAAACAACATCGACCGTTTGTTGCATGCATGAAGTCACATCCAGAATAGTAGTTAAACATATCAAGCCATATTGTCCAATCAGAACTGAGCATTAGAATGGATAATAGTAACTTGCGTTGCATCAGTCAATAATTACTAAACATTCTGTCTGAAATAAGCACCAAAAGTAGCACGCAAAAACAAAACCTTTATCATCACACGCATCAATAATAATTCTTATTACCACATGCATCTTGAGCCTATGCAAACCATGTACCTATAGCAGCACCTTCATACCACTGTACAGTAGCAGTACAAACGAGATAAAGCCAACAGTGGAAACGACATGCTTGCAGTGGAAACAATATGAAAAGCAGTGGTAACGAGCATGAAGTAGTGGAATGACCAAGCTCAGCAGTGGAAACGATACATACGAGCAGTGGAAATGAGCGAGGGGTAGCAGTGGATACCTTTCTTGAAGGCAGTGGAAACAAACTCGTCTGTTTCATTGCTCCTTCGCTGTCACTCGTATCATCAGTAACCAATGAATCATCAAAGCTCCAATCATCTCAATATAAATATGCGAAACTAGGGTTTCATGGAAAGCTTTAAGAATACATCGATCATACACATCCAAAGCAGCTTCCTTCCAAACATCAAAAGAATTTAGAGATATATTAGGGTTCATTATCAGTTAAAAACTGATTCACCATGACTAATATAGCTCTTTTAACCATGAAAAATAATTTTAATGCACAAAGAACCCTAAAATTCGACCTTGAAAAACTCTGTCAGCAGCCAACTTCGACAGTGAATAACTTTTGCATAAGAGATCAGATCGACTATCCCTTCGGTGGAAAGTAATATGAGTATATATAGAACGTCCTCCTAAAATTTCAGCCCGATCTAACGGTTAACGAAAAAGTTATACCTGATTGAAAACTGACCCGCATAAGTATTACGAAATTTTTTCTGGATTCGAATTTTTCTTCTTTTCACCATATTCTTCGAGAAACCTTGTAGATCCTAGATATCAAGAGCCAACCTGTTCTGATACCACATGTTAAGAATCGTTGCTCTAGGTTTATTAGACCTTATCTAGGATAATCAATAAGCACAAATAACAATGAACAACAATATGTATGCACAGCGGAATAATCAAACTATCATTGTTATTATTAAGGTTTCTTCGTCATCATCATGTGTTCTACAAAACACATCTACAGCCCCAATCCTAGACGATCAACTCTAAGACGGTTACAATCTAACAGGGATCAATGATCCTTGAGGCTAACCAACTAGTCGACTAACACTATAGTCTAGGCGTTCATAAACTCACGCCCTAGACACATACACACACCTTTGTCTGATGTTTACATTGTGTGACACTTATAAAACCTAATTCCCTGTATCTCTTTATATAATAAAGATACTAGGGTTACAAATGACTACAAGGGACTAAATAATAAATACTTATTTGCCAAGTAGGTCCCTTGTCTTTTTTTGTCTTCAATAGTCCTTCATCTTTCATGTACTTTGTTTTATCAACTTTAAATATAGTTCCCAACACTAATATATATAGTTACGCCGTAACTATATAAGAATTGGCAACTTCGTACTTTCTAATGTCAAGCTAAATTATTGAAACTATTTTGCTCTTGTTGACACTTTTGGCCCCTCATCGCACTTGTTACTTTTATAACAAGTCCTTGTACTCAATAAACTTCGAATAAACTTGCCGCTTTTAATCCCTGGACCTCGAAACTTTGCGCCCAAGTAATTAATTATGGCGTAACTAATCATTGGGTTACGCCGTAATCCTTCGTCATCTCAAACTTATCCGATCCGGAGTTATCTCTACGGCTTAATTAATTTCCCTGTTACGCCGTAACCTTCACAAAAATAATTACGACGTAACCATAAGAATTGGTTACGCCGTATCCTTCAAAGCTCATATTTACGCCGTAACCTTATTAGCTAGTTACGGCGTAATCCTCAAAGGCCCTCGTAAATCAATCTTCAGAACATATACTTGGCCTTTTATCACTTCTTTTCCGCTCCAACGCCTCATTTATCCTGAAATGAAAATATGAACGAATATGAAAGATTTAAGTACCATATTAATGCAAATGAGGCCAGAAACGCGGGAATTTGATATATAAAAGATCAGGCTAATTTGATGTTATCAAATATCCCCCACTTGAATCCTACTTGTCCTCAAGTAGACCCTTTAAATAATTCTGAAAAAGATATTTCCCAAGATTAATTGGCAGTTATGAGTTTAAAAATCACCTAAGCTAGAAAATTCCAAACCGAGCACCTCACGAAAAGGGAATTGAAATCACACTCTCTCTCATAATTCACGTGTTTATTTTTGGGTGATCACTCAACTGCTCAGTCATGGCGAGTATTCTATCATAGGCTTGCCAAAGATACTAATCTCCACCACTAGAGTCTACAGATGCAGCTATTCTAAAAGGAAATGGGTTGACACAACATAGGCTTATGGGGTTATTTTGTCATTGCTAACGAGCTACGGCGAGGGGGACAAAACCAATGATACAAGACCAAATCCATGGCCAAGACACCAATGATTGTTGGCTTCCTCACCTAAACTCGATTCATGACTAAGGGTAGGATAAGGCATGGGAAATTTTTAATGGGTGTAAATAAAAAGACACGAAACAAATTGATTCCTAAGTCCACAGTCGCCCACCATTAGTCGCATTCAATCCCGTAGCAAAAATCAAGGGTCAAGAGTCAAGGGGTCTTCAATAATCCAATACACGAGTTAATGCATAAGACATGTAATGTGGTGCCTCATAAACTCCATAATCTAGGCAAATAAGATGCATTAACTCGGCCTTCATCATCAATGAAAAAAGAATGTGCTATATAAAAAATATTAAAGTTTGGGTCAATTTAGCACATATTTCTATCAAAATCGACCATTTCTATCTCCCATCCCCCCACTTGAAATATACAATATCCCCATTGTATGAATATTAAAATTTGAAAGGCGAGATAAAAATGTACGGGTTTCTAATTTTATCCGTAAGACAAAACGGATTTGTAAAAATTTGCGCCAGATGAAACAAGGCGAGAATACTCAACACAATACGACACACAAGCTGATTTATATTACGATCAACAATAAACAACTAATAAAAACAATACAACAATACGAACACATAAAGCATCCCCCCACTTGAGATCAACTATCATCTAAACCCGATTTTCTTCCAAAACCCTTTATTCAAAACCCATGACTTTCACTAACGGAACCAAAATTTACCAACAGCGCCAGGACCATGGACATAAGAAACTACAGGGTAGGCTAGGCGATAGGTGTAATGAAACAGTTATATAGGGTGAACAAAATAAAAGGAAAGGCTCTGAAGGGTGTATCTAGGGGTATCTTGCACTAATGAAGAGTGCAACAAAAAGGGTTTAACAGGGGGATTGACTAATCGATGTGAAAAGTCAATATACACAAACATATATGGGCTATTTGGGTTTACTCCTAAAACTTCCTTACACCCTAGCTGCACCAATCACACCAAGTTTCCTCAGTGTAATGCCCATTATTGTGGTCTCGAAAAGATATACAAGGCCAAGTTCTAAAGTCTACTACAACCATCGGCACACTCATTTTTATGGATTTATGTATAAGGGGAAAACGGAAAGGCTTATCCTCACACAATGGAAATATAGGGTAGGTGTGCTCAGTCTAGATTAATCTAGTTAAGTAATGAAAAACATGTCAAAATTTTATTAATGAAACACTTTTCATCAAAAACTAGAAAAATAAGGGCAAGTAAAATTAAGCGGGTGTCTATGTCTAATCCCTTCCCCCCACTTGGGTCATACTTAAGCATATAAATGAAAGATAAGAAGGGTTAGAATTGAAACAGAAAACTCCCCTGGATTTGCTCGGCATGATCGAAGACTCACGAGTAAACATGTCCCGCTTTGAGATTCATGAGCGAACTTTAATAACCTGAATTCACTTAAGACAACCAAACGCATCATACTAGAAAAACAACAAGTATAAAAAGAAAATGAAAAACCTACCTCTCTTTCGTAGGAATCACGGTTGCATTTAGCATATGCAACAAGCCTTTTAAACCACTTGGTGTCCCAAATGGACGAGTGAAGTCTCGTGAGGGTTTACATTGAACACACCCACAAAGTTCATTTAAAATACTAATACAAGGTTATTGTGTTTTAAAATGAAAGAATTAAAGCAGAGGAAGGTTACGTCGTAACTCTTATGGGAGAGTTACTCCGTAACTAGCAAAACCTGACATAAGCTGCAAAGCGAGTGGTTACGGCGTAACCACAGAGATGGTATTACGCCGTAATTATTAATGCGTCAAGAATTATGCTACTAAAAAGTTGGTTACGACGTAATCACTAAGATGAGTTACGCCACTCGGTCGAATCGACAAACTACAAAGCAACAATTACATCCTCGTTTCCCCAAAAGTGGTTAGAAAACACAAAACCCAACTATACTAATAAAATGAAAAATAAAAGATAGGCATGGGGTGCCTCTCACGAAGCGCTTGTTTTTGTTCGAGTCACGAGCTTGACTCCACCCTTATTTACTACGTAAAAGGGTGTTCATCCCCTCACTTGAAATCAAGTGTGGGTGAAAATAGCAATAAACACCATGAGGGTGTGAAATTGCTAGGGGATGGGGAAATGATAAATTATGATCATACCTGAAAGGAGATGTCATTTCCCTCCATACCTTACCCCTTTTAGTTGATGGTATTGATGATTGGTTCACCTCGTGACGTGGCTGATTAATAGGCTCGTATGTCTTCTCGTTAATCACTGAAGTGTCCAAGATCTTGTCCTTTAATTCCATTGCAAGATCAACTAAAATAGGTTCAGTAGCCGAAGCTACATAGCCATCATCGGGTGATGTGATAGGTTGCACGATTTCATCCATAATCTCAGCATCCTGAATAGAAAAACAAGCAAGATTGTCAGGAATAAAAGAAGAGTTAGAAGTAATACCATTTTGTGTTGTGGTTGATTCCTCATTAACCTGTGGCGTTGCTTCATCACTCTGTAAGTTCTTTGCTTCCATTTTCTTCAATTGATCGTCACTTGTTTCTTCTTTTCTCATAGTCTTCAAACGTCCTGGAAATGGGATAGGTGGTACATAGGGTCTATTATAAGGTAAATCATGAGGAACCGGCTCCTTGATGACTTCTTTCATCTTTCCCACTATTGCTTTGATAGTTCCGACTGTATTCTTTTTACTTTCCAAGACCTTTTGATTTATTTCATCAAGCTTAGCCTCCAAGCTTTTCCTCTTATCGTCAAGCTTTAAATTCAGGTCCGCGCCCTCCTTGAATTCCCTAATCATTTCATCACTCGAGTCGTGCATCCTTTTTAAATTATCCGAGAATTTCTTGACGGCTTCCTCCAATGACTCAACATACCTGAACTGCTCATATTCTTCTTATAGAGAGTGCTCTTGTATAGCATGAATGCTCTCCTTGGCCATCTTCATATCACATCCAAGTCTATCAAGCTTCTTGGTGATGTCACCAAAGTCATCCAATCTGTTGCTATTTGTGGCCCAAGTGGTTGCTCCATTATACCAATTTCGTGAATGGCCAGCCATCATTTCAATTGATCTAAGGGCTTGTGCAGGTGGCATTGTAGGAATAGGTCCTTGAGAGTCGAGCATTTGGCGGGACGAGATGTTTAAACCTTTGTAGAAAATAAGGACCATCTGATGGTTGCTGATATCATGCGTTGGGCATCTGTAGAGAAGGTCATTATATATTTCCCAAGCTTCATCAAGCGTTTCATCCATCTTTTGTCTGAAACTCCTTATCTCTTCCATCTTCTTGGCAATCTTTGAAGGAGGACAATATCTCCTAATTAAAGCTTTCTTCAAAAGATTCCACGTATTGATTAACCCCACAGGAAGCATCTTCATCCATCTTCTGGATGCACCTGTGAGTGTAATCGGGAACACTCTAAGCATTAATGCATCTTGAGAAACTCCTGGAGTGTGGAAAAGATCTGCGATCTCCAATACTCTTCGCACATGCAGGTGGGCATCATCATCGTTAGTTCCCGCGAAAAGTGTTTGTCTAAGTTCCCTCATGAACTGGCAGCTGATCTCAAACTCGATGTCATCATTCAATTCGGGACATACCACGCCCGATCTTTGGTTATCTCGAGTCAAAACAATATATTCTTCCATAGTGAGCATGTCAAAACTTGAATCTTCCATATCCTGAAATATAAAAAACAAACAAAAACAGAAAAGAAGAGAAAACGAAAAGAAAAACTTAAATTAAAATCCTAAATAGCTCCACAGCAGCGGCGCCAAAAACTTGATGCAGGTTTTGCTGACCAGGTCTTAATATTTATAGTGTCTCGCTATACCTATGGTCTACCCTAGTGCACTAACAGGCAGTGTACCCGGTCACGTGTAGTGTAGTAATCGGTAAAGCTGAGGTCGTCCCAAGAGCTATGTGGATCGGAAATTAACTCAAGTCTATGTCACGATTTTAATTGCTTTTAAGATTGAAATAATAAATTAACTAATAAGACAAGAAAGCAGATAAAGGCAAGAGATGTGATCAATGAAGAAGAGGGGTTCTAACCTAATTAATCCTCCTAGCTAGTTATGTCTACGACTACTTACTTCCAATTACTTCAGGTGGGGTCAAAGTCGAGAGGACAACATTTGGTCAATTCGCCTAACCTATCAGCAAAGATGCCACCACAGGAGAAATCAGGCGCACCGTCATAAGTCCTGTTGTTCCTGGTCCCCTAAGCCGAGTCATTAAGTACCGCTACATGCTAGATTTATAAGAGTAAGTGCCCGCCGTTAGGAACTTAGACACCCACCCCCTAATTCTTAAGTTCATCCAAACGATAGGTGATCAGTTGGTCAAATCGTACAAGTAGAAAGGGTCATCAGTTGGTCATATCTTACCCTTCCCGTCTCAGTCCGCTCACCTAGGGTCAGTTGGTCATATCTCCTAGGCAATTGGCCTGTACTGCCATTCAAAACTACCGAACCAAGGGTGGCTACCAATAAACTATGCATGCATACACTTAGAAATAATCATACGGAAATAAAGTAAACATAAATAAAACAATTAAGGAATCATAACAAGGCCAGCACCAGGGTGCTTAGCCAAACATATAATAAATCATACCAACAAAAATGAATGAATCATAAATTGAATTGAACATAATGTTTGATACAAATTACTTGATGTAGAGCTAATAATGATGATGATTGCGAGTGAATTCTTCCTTCAAAACTGGCTTCGGACTGCTGGAAAATGCCCTGGAGTGGAGCCCTAATCGACCCCTAAGAGAGGGGTGAAGAGAGATACTAAAAAATACAGATTTAGGGCTGTATTTATAGGCCCCGACATGGTTACGGCGTAATTAAATAAATTAATTACGTCGTAACTAAAGTTACGCCGTAACTAATATATATAGTTACGCTGTAACTATATAAGAATTGGAAACTTCGTACTTTATAATGTCAAGCTAAATTATTGAAAATATTTTGCTCTTGTTGACACTTTTGGCCCCTCGTCGCACTTGTTACTTTTATAACAAGTCCTTGTACTCAATAAACTTCGAATAAACTTGCCGCTTTTAATCCCTGGACCTCGAAACTTTGCGCCCAAGTAATTAATTACGGCGTAACTAATCATCGGGTTACGCTGTAATCCTTCGTCATCTCAAACTTATCCGATCCGGAATTATCTCTACGGCGTAATTAATTTCCCTGTTACGCCGTAACCTTCACAAAAATAATTACGACGTAACCATAAGAATTGGTTACACCGTATCTTTCAAAGCTCATATTTACGCCGTAACCTTATTAGCTAGTTACGACGTAATCTTCAAAGGCCCTCGTAAATCAATCTTCAGAACATATACTTGGCCTTTTATCACTTCTTTTCCCCTCCAACGCCTCATTTATCCTGAAATGCAAATATGAACGAATATGAAAGAATTAAGTACCATATTAATGCAAATGAGGCCATAAACACGGGAATTTGATATATAAAAGATCAGGCTAATTTGATGTTATCAATATCCAAGCAAGATTAAACCAACACCTTCTTATGGAATGTGTTTAAAGTATTCTTGCACCAAATGATATAGATGAAATAAATCTTCTCTATCTATTATGTGCAATAGATCCCATAGCATATTAAACACTCTGAAGCTTTCATCTTCTCTATGAAACATCAGATAATTTCCATCCTTTGATTCTACAACTTCAAAAGTAGTTATTGGAGACTTTTTCTTCTTCTTTTCTGTCTTCTTTTCTGCATCATCTTTAGAATACTCAAATTCTACAATTCTTAAGTAATTCCTTAGTTCATCATTAGTATCAGATCTTAACTCAACCTTATTTGATGGCTGTTGATCTTCAACTTCAGTTGTTCTTTTTCTTTTTAAACTTTCTTTTCTATCATCTTCTTTCTGAGCATCATCATCTTTAAAATCTTTGATACTATCAACATTCTTCGATAAGCTTTCTAACGACTTCATACAACACTTTCATCTCAACATAATTCAACTTATTCAATCCAATATATCATTGACCTTTTAAATAATCCATCATTGCATTTCTTTCTTTTGCACGATTTTGTCTTCTTGGTAGAGCAGAAACAGGAATAGGTGACTTTAATGATACAGCAGCTTCAGCATTCAATTCTTCTTGCAATTTCTTAGCTGCTTCTTTATCCTTAGCTTCTTCAATATCAGCTTCAGCATTCAATTCAGCTTGTAGTTTTCTAGCTGCTTCCTTATTCATAGCTATTTGAGCGGCCCTTATTTGTGCTAAAGTGAGTTTCTTCTTCCTTGTTTCTACCATCTTACCTTTTCCTTTATCTTTTGGATCTATAACAGGTTGAGAAGCTTGTTGTTCTTCTTCAGTAACACCAGGAATGCTAACACCTCTTGGTCTTGATAAATTTTGCAATTTTTCAACAACTTCTTCATCCAAAACTTCAGTGTGCTCAACTACAGGTGTATCAATCTCCTCTTCATGTAGAATAGTATAGGGACAAGCTTCTTCATCAAAGTTTAACACCTTTGGTGTAATTAATTCTTGTCGAGATGTTTCTTGAAGACCAGTACTTTGATTAGCAGTACCTTGATTATCAGTACTTTGAACTCTAGTGCTTTCTTCCTCAGTACTTTCAATATGGACTTGTACTTCAGTACCTTGAGGTTGATCATCAGTACCTTGAGGTTCAGCTTCTTCTTCATTCAAATTCTTATCTTCCAATTTCCTCCCCAATTGGAATGAAGATTGCTGTTGTACCTTTTTGCTTTTGGTGGTCTTCTTAAACTGCCTTCGCTGCTTCTTTTTAGCTTTGACCCATAACCTGTGATGTTTAACCAAGGGCCAAACAGACTTCTTGAATTTTCTAAACTTGATCTTCAACTGTGCTATCTGTGCAGCTTGAGCCTTAGTAGTTTTCTTCAATCTGACTAATTCTCTTGTCAGAACATAATTATCCAACACTAAACCTTCAGGGGGTATAGTAGTTGTATCTCCTCCAGAGGATGATGAGAAAATAGGAATATCTTGTTTTGGTGACCCAATAGGAGGAGTAGTATGGTGGGATGAGGTGGGAGAAACTTCACTACCTTCATTAACATCAGTACCTTGTGATGCAACACTTTGAGAAGCAGTACCTTGTGTTGAAGTTTCTTGAGATGCAGCACTTTGAGAAGCAGTACCTTAAGAAGCAGTACCTTCTCTTTCATCACTAGCATCAGCCTCATCTCTAATGGCGTGAACAATCTCCATCATTGAAGCAGTCAATGGAGTGTTCCTTCCAGTGAATAAATCACTCTTCCTAGCCATAAATGTGAAAATCTTGGCTGGTTGTACCACAACAGGTAAAAGACTTGACGGCTTTGGTACATCTGAAAGTTGTTTATTCAAGAAGACTTTAATAAATCTTGGATACATTAACCATCTTGATCCATGAGAGATGTGTGAGAGCATTCCGTCTAAGATTAGCCTTGAAAAGTTGAACATACAGTTTGTAGCCAATCCTACCAGTGCAGATGCAATGTTTGAACCAAATTGCTCCCAAGAAGTACTTTTAGAGCTGATACAATGAAGAAGAACATGTACCAAATACTTCCAATGTGGACTGAACAAGGGCTTCTTGAATGTTGTTGTGTCAACCAAAGACCCTTCATATCCAATATCTCTCAGTGTATCCCAAAGAAGCTGTTTATCAAACCTAATAGCTCCTTCTGCATCATCAAACAATAAATCTTCACGAATTGATGCTTCAGTAATCTTGACAACCCTTCCAGCAACTTTATCTTGAATATAAGATTCATCATTCTCCACATGTGTCCTTGCAGTTGCCCAAAACTGTTGTATCCAGGGCTCAATGTATCCAGGGCTCAATGAATACGTAATTGTGTTAGAGAGAGAGAAATATGGAAAATATTGAAACGAATAAAGATGAGAGGGAAAATCAGAAAGTAGTTATTTATAGGTAGGATTTGAAAAATCACAACCCATAATAACAAAGTTACCGTTAGTGTGTTTTACCCCTCAATATTACCGTTAGAACAGTACTTTAATAAGACAAACAGTTCTTTCCACGTGTGCAGTACTTTCCCATGCAGTACTTTCAAAGCAATACTTTCATATAACAAAATAGCAGTACTTTTCCATCTTCTTCTTTATAATAACAAACACTCCATGTGGGCATTGGATTTCCTCCCCTTAAGCAAAGTGTAGGACTGTCTAACTAACGAACCAGTCCTCCCCTTAAATGTAGCTTAATAATTAATCATGCCAATACTCACCACCAAGTGATTAAATCTTGAAACATCAAATCCTTTGGTGAGTAAATCAGCTACATTATCATCTGTATGCACCTTTACAACATTAATTAGCCTATGCTCATAACAATCTCTGATGAAGTAGTGCCTAATCTGAATGTGCTTGGTCTTGGAATGATAAACTGGATTCTTCACAATGCAAATGGTACTCTCATTATCAATATTGATAGGAGTATTCTTGAAATTGAACCCATAATCCAATAGTTGATTCTGCATCCACAAAACTTGTCCACAACAGCTTGCAGCAGCCACATATTCTGCTTCAGTAAAGGATGTTGCTGCAATTGTTTGCTTCTTACACTGCCATGAAACTAATCTTCTTCCAAGATATTGGCATCCTCCAGTAGTCGATCTTCTGTCATAGTTGTCACCTGCATAATCACTATCTGAAAAAGCTTCCAAGTGAAAAGGTGAATCCTTTGGATACCACAACCCTAACTTAGGTTGTTGTTTCAAATAACTGAAAATTCTCTTCACTGCATTCATATGAGAGACCTTAGGTGAGACTTGATATCTTGCACATAAACAAACAGCAAACATGATATCAGGCCTAGATGCAGTGAGATACATAAGAAAACCAATCATTGATCTGTACAACTTGACTTCAACAGGTTTTCCATCTTCATCCTTGCCCAATGAGTTGATAGATTTAATAGGTGTAGTAACAGGCTTCATTGCATCAAAATTGAACTTCTTAAGTATGTCAGATACATACTTGTCTTGACTTATGAAAATTCCCTCCTTTGACTGCTTAACTTGAAGTCCCAAAAAGAAAGTTAACTCACCCATTGAACTCATTTGAAATTCATTCTGCATCAGCTTCTCAAACTCCTTGACCATAGATTGTTTTGTAGCTCCAAATATGATATCATCAACATATACTTGAACCAACATGATATCCTACTTGTCTCTCTTGATAAACAAAGTCTTGTCTATAGCTCCTCTCCTGTAACCATGTTGCAATAAGAAGGTAGAGAGCCTTTCATACCAAGCTCTAGGTGCTTGATGTAAGCCATAAAGAGCCTTAACCACTTTATAGACTTTGTTTGGATGTGTAGGATCTTCAAAACCAGGAGGTTGTTTGACATAGACCTCCTCTGTAATCTTGCCATATAAAAAGGCACTCTTGACATCTATTTGATAAACCTGAAATCCCATATATGATGCAAAAGCAAGGAAGATTCGAATTTCTTCAATCCTTGCTACAGGAGCAAATACTTCATCATAATCTACTCCTTCTTCTTGTCTGTAGCCTTGTGCAACTAACCTTGCCTTGTTCTTGATAACATTCCCTCTTTCATCTCTGTTGACTCTGAACACCCATCTTGTACCAATGACCTTCTTTCCATCAGGTAAATCACATAATACCCAAACTTCTTGAAGCCTGAACTGAAGAAGTTCTTCTTGCATAGCTTTAACCCAACTCTCTTTAGTCAATGCCTGAGCTATATTCTTGGGTTCTTCTTGAGAGATAAAGCAAGTGAACTGGCATGTTTGATGATCCTTATGATTTAACCTGTTTTGTTCATAAACAAAGCTAAGCAAAGCATTATGTGGTGTAGAAAAACCCTTAGCTTTGGTTCTTGTCATCACTCCAGAAGTAGAAGGACCAATGATTTGATCAGCAGGATGATTCTTATGAATTCTTAAGATAGGAGTCTGTGGAACTTCATAATTATCACCCAAATTAGTGAAATCATCATCTTCATTGGAATCTGAGAAAATACCTTCATCTTCAAACTCATCATCAGTATCTTCTAAACCAGGCATGGTTGGATCATCCAAATCATCCAAAGTGCTCTTAATAGATGCAGTAGTACTTTGATCGAAAGTACTGTCACCCAAAGTACTATGAGTGAACTATGTAGTCTTGTTCTTTTTCATTGCTTCCTCATAAGCTCTTCTTTGTTCATCATCATAAGAATGTGCTATAACATCTTGAAAAAGCATCTGATTAAGTTCATCTTGAATAGATTGATCCTCAGCAGACAATGAGGATTTTGGCTCATCAGTACTTTTCTCCTTCTCAACAGTTTTAGGTTCTTCATCATGAACAGCATCAGGTCTAATATAGAATCCATGAACAACATACTGTAACTCTTCTCCATTATGTATATGTTGATTTTCTTCTTTAACAGGTACATAGTTCATAGAAGGAGTAAAAACTTCAAGATCAAACATCCAATCAGGACCTTTACCCTTCTGATTTTCTTGATCTTCTAAAAATTCAACATGAAGATAATCTTGAACCTTCTTGGTGACTCTGTTGTACACTCTAAAGCCTTTGCTGTTGGTGCAATATCCTAATAAGTATCCTTCTTCTGACTTGCCATAAAATTTTCCCAAATTATCAATTGTATTAAGAATAGTGAGAGGGCATCCAAAAGGTTTCATAAAACGAATTTTGGGTTTGTTGCCCATCAGCAACTCATAAGGTGTCTTCATCTGAGGTTTGGTGACTGATACTCTGTTAAGCACATAACAAGCAGTACTTACAGCTTCAGCCCAGAATTAAATAGGTAATTGTGAATCTGCAAGCATTGTTCTGGCTGCTTCAATCAAAGTTTTATTCTTTCTCTCTGCAACACCATTCTATTATGGTGTCCTTGCAATGCTGAACTCCCTCTTGATCCCTTTGTTGGTACAAAATTCATCCATAAGCTTGTTCTTGAATTCAGTCCCATTGTCACATCTAATACCTCTAACTTTGAGTCTCAGTTGGTTTTCAAGAGCTATGATTAGATCATGAATTGCATCAAAAGTATCATCTTTAAATCCCAAGAAAAATACCCAACTGAATCTACTGCAATCATCTGTTACAACCAAGTAGTACTTTTTCTTGTTTAGACTTGTAACAGAAACAGGACCAAATAGATCCATGTGTAGCAGCTCCAAAGGTTCTCTAACAGTTCCTTCCTCAAGCTTCTTGCATGAAGCTTTGTGTTGTTTACCCTTCTTGCACGCCAAACAGGAGTGATCATTCTTGTAGGTTTTGATGGGTAAACCTCTAACTAAATTTCCTTAGACCAATTTGTTGATATTCTTGAAATTTACATGGCCCAATCTTCTATGCCATTGATGTGCTTCTTCAAGTGATGCCTTTGCTATTAAACAGGTAGCTCTTTCAGAAGAGTGAAGACTCTTCATATCCAAACTATACACATCATTGGTTCTTGGTACTTTTAGTATCACCAAGTTATCATCATCAAGCTTGAATTCAGGTGAAAGAATGAGACATTCTGTGTCAGTGACTAACACAGGGTGCTTTTTATCACAGATTTGAGAGACTGACAAAAGGTTGAACTTGAGCTCCTTTACATATCTAACATTCTCAAAATCTATTCTTCCTGCCTTGATGGTTCCTTTGCCAATTATTCTTCCTCCACTAGCATCATTCCCAAATGCAACTCTTCCTCCACAATAAGATCTAAAATATGACAGAATCTCCTTGTCTCCTGTCATGCTTCCAGAGCAACCACTATCCACAATTAGATGATCTTTAAGCTCCTCTTCTGGGTTGCCCTGCACAAAGATAAAAGAGTTATTGTCTTTTAGGAACCCAAGCCATTACTGACTTGTGTTCCCCTTGTGGAGTGACATACTTAAATTCCTTAAGTATGTAATCTTCACAGTTTTTGTAGAGAGAATCAAGCATTATCTTTTGTTTCAAAACTTGTGGTGGATTATCAGCGAAACTTTCTTTTTCAACAAAATTCTCTTTTTCTTTTTCAACAAAATCATTTTTATCAAAAATCTTTGTATCACCAGTACTTGTTGAAAGTACTGTTTGTTCATCATTAGTACTTTCTTTCTTAACCCATTTAGTTTTAACTTCTGGTGTAGAGTCCCTTGATCTAGCTACTTTCTTTTAGTTGTAACTCCTTCTAGATTGATAGTAATTAGATCTTCTAGGGTTCCTATTCCAAAAGGTGTTTGGTGAAAACTGAGCAGTACTTTGAGAAAGTATTGTATTTTGCTTAACAGTACCATGAAAAGTGTTTGAAGGTACTGGAGGTTTTGAAAAAGGTCTTCTCTGGTGAGGGTACCTATAGTCTGGTGAGAAGTTTCTATGGTTAACCCTATGTGAATGATTCCAAGCTGGTCTAGTCTCCCTTGGTTTTTGGTTGACAGTTCTGTTCTTGGGGAACTTACTTAGGTACTCTGAATGTAAGTCACAGTCCTTAATCAAATGATCAGGACTAAAACAAACAATACATAACTTTTGACCTGTAATCCCAAAATTGCTTCTTCTATGTGTATGACCAAACCTATCTTGTCTTTTAGGTGAATGATGAAAACTGTTTTGACCAAAATTATCCCAAAAAGGTTTAGCAGTATTTTGAAAAGGTTTTCTTAAAGGTACTGCTGAAGGTGTAGCAGTACTTTGAGTTGAAAGTACTGCTTGGCTTTTAACATCATCTAACTTAGGTGTCTCAGGTGTTTCTTTTGAGATTTCAGACCTAGGTTGACCAGTAAACTTTTTCCTAAACTCTAGGTTGTCTACTCCAAAACGAGAAACATCTGGTCTAAGAGGTTGAAAACTACCAGTGGGATGAGGGACTTCATGATAACCATTGTCTTTCTTAAACTCAGGAGGTGTTTCACTAACTGATTCCTCATTACTAGATGTGTCTACATAATTAATGAGTTCATCATCACTAGTTGTTATATCCTCAAAATCACATTTATCCTGATCACTAGGTGGGTTTTCTATGCTATTAAAGTCCATACCAAAACCTAGGCCAGTTCTAATGTAAGCTCTTCTCTGTTTTTCAACATAAGTGACATGTGAAATACCTGATTGTCCCCAAGCAGCAAATTTGTCTAGCAATTCATCTCTCTCCTTAGTTAGTTTCTCAATTTCAGAGATCTTACAATTTAACTTCCATTCACTTAATTTTAACTGATAATCCTGTTGTTCATACTTTTCTGCCCAAGCCATTTCATTATTTTCATGTGTTATGATTTTGGCTTCCATTGATTCTAAAGTGATTTGATAACCAGCTACCTCAGACCTAGCCCTTATACAGTTACCTCTTTCAATCACATAACTATTAAGTACGTTTTGATAAAAGTCATGACACTTATAACATACCTCAGAGATAGGGGGTGAGCTTGGTGAAGTGGCTACCATAGCAAGTAGAATAGGATCATCTTCACACTCTATGCTCCAGTCAAAGCTTCCATAACCATCTCTAGACTCCATAGCAGCATGTCCAGGTTCCTTATCAAAAGTAGTGCTCCAGTCAAACTCTTCCACTGATTCCTCCACAGCTACCATACAATAAGTTACTGGTTCACATCGAATATAGCAGTTCTTTAGCTTTGTAGTACTTTGACTTCGACAGCAGTACTTTGACTTTCACTTAGCAGTACTTTGAATCTTCAGTACTTTGACTTCTTCAGTACTTTAACATTCTTCAGCAATTTCATATCCAAACAATCCTCCCCTAACTTGAATTCTACTTGCTTGACTTCAAGTTCCTTTGTAAACTTATCTTTAACATCTCTATCTTCAAGGAAAGATTGTGTCTTTGTCTTTGGATTGTATCTTTGTATTCTCTGTGCTTATATCAAAGTATTCTTTAGAAATTATTCTTTACAGCAACCTTAATCAGTAATCTCTTTTCAGCAACATTCAGCAAGCTCCATCTTTTCAGCAACTCAGCAACATATGACAATGTGTACATTAATTCAGTTTAAGTTTCAGTCTATTCTCATCACTTCCAGGTGTGTAAATCCTGTGAGAGGTGAATCATTGAAAATTTAATGGATTTTGATGTCTCTTTACCAAAGCCATTAACTCTGGAGTAGCCAAATGTTTAGGTGTGTAAGACCATGGTACATTGATAACCATATGATTTTGAGCAAATCATCAGCTATCAACAAATTTGATTTGTCTTTACCAAAAGCTGTACCCTTTTGGACTAGTTAGTTCTTTCAATCATGGTGAACTAATTACCATATAATGGTTTTTCCACAGCCTATACCACAAACCATTTTCTTGTGGGCTAGCCAACTCTTCACATTTACTGATATGGTGAGTTGATTACCATACAACTTATTAGCAAGTTGTCAACTATAAAACGGATTTGAGATATCTTTACCAGAGCCGTTTGCTCATGGATTAGCCAATCCTTTTGTAACCATGGTAGATTGATAACCTATTGTTGTTACCATCTCAAAAACCATTTATTTATTTTAACCTTTGTTTCAAAATATTTATCACTTAACAAAAGTTTTCTTTTCAAAAACATTAACTGGTTTAAGGCTGCAAGCAGTACTTTGATGAAGATACTGTTTGATCAGCAGTACTTTGAATAAATTACTAATACTTCAAAAATAATTTATTCAATAAAGATTCATACCAGTTATTCATGCATCATCATCAGCCATAGTTGTCCATCTGATAAATAATTTGATGACCATAAGTGCAGTTTCATTATCTTTTTCAACTTACATACCATGCTCTAGCATTCTACACATAAGATCTGATGTAAGTGGATATCTTCTATCTGCTAACATATGAATCATAGTTCCATCTTCTAACTCTAGAACATGTACTCCAGATTCTTCAAAGAATCTCCAGCTGATAATCTCCCAATCTTCTTGATTTTTCCAAATCTCACCAGTGCTTGTTTCTTCAGTTTCCCAAACAGTTGTGAGATCTCCAAGCAAGATTAAACTAACACCTTCTTATGGAATGTGTTCAAAGTATTCTTGCACCAAATGATATAGATGAAATAAATCCTCCCTATCTATTATGTGCAATAGATCCCATAGCATATTAAACACTCTGAAGCTTTCATCTTCTCTATTAAACATCAGATAATTTCCATCCTTTGATTCTACAACTTCAAAAGTAGTTATTGGAGACTTTTTCTTCTTCTTTTCTGTCTTCTTTTCTGTATCATCTTTAGAATACTCAAATTCTACAATTCTTAAGTAATTCCTTAGTTCATCATTAGTATCAGATCTTAACTCAACCTTCTTTGATGGTTGTTGATCTTCAACTTCAGTTGTTCTTTTTCTTTTTAAACTTTCTTTTCTATCATCTTCTTTCTGAGCATCATCATCTTTAAAATCTTTGATACCATCAACATTCTTCTGATAAGCTTCTCTAACAGCTTCATACAACTCTTTCATCTCAACATAACTCAACTTATTCAATCCAATATATCCTTGACCTCTTAAATAAGCCATCATTGCATTTCTTTCTTTTGCACGATTTGGTCTTCTTGGTAGAGCAAAAACAGGAATAGGTGACTTTAATGATACAGCAGCTTCAGCATTCAATTCTTCTTGCAATTTCTTAGCTGCTTATTTATCCTTAGCTTCTTCAATATCAGCTTCAGCATTCAATTCAGCTTGTAGTTTTCTAGCTGCTTCCTCATTCATAGCTATTTGAGCAGCCCTTATTTGTGCTAAAGTGAGTTTCTTCTTCTTTGTTTCTACCATCTTACCTTTTCCTTTATCTTTTGGATCTATAACAGGTTGAGAAGCTTGTTGTTGTTCTTCAGTAACACCAGGAATGCTAACACCTCTTGGTCTTGATAAATTTTGCAATTTTTCAACAACTTCTTCATCCACAACTTCAGTGTGCTCCACCACAGGTGTATCAATCTCCTCTTCATGTAGAATAGTAGAGGGACAAGCTTCTTCATCAAACTTTAACACCCTTGGTGTAATTAATTCTTGTCGAGATGTTTCTTGAAGACCAGTACTTTGATCAGCAGTACCTTGATTATCAGTACTTTGAACTCTAGTGCTTTCTTCCTCAGTACTTTTAATATGGACTTGTACTTCAGTACCTTGAGGTTGAATATCAGTACCTTGAGGTTCAGCTTCTTCACTCAAATTCTTATATTCCAATTTCCTCCCCAATTGGAATGAAGATTGCTGTTGAACCTTTTTGCTTTTGGTGGTCTTCTTAAACTGCCTTCGCTGCTTCTTTTTAGCTTTGACCCATAACCTGTGATGTTTAACCAAGGGCAAAACAGACTTCTTGAATTTTCTAAACTTGATCTTCAACTGTGCTATCTGTGCAGCTTGAGCCTCAGTAGTTTTCTTCAATCTGACTAACTCTCTTGTCAGAACAAAATTATCCAACACTAAACCTTCAGGGGGTATCGTAGTTGTATCTCCTCCAAAGGATGATGAGAAAATAGGAATATCTTGTTCTGGTGACCCAATAGGAGGAGTAGTATGGTGGGATGAGGTGGGAGAAACTTCAGTACCTTGTGAAGCAGTACCTTGTGATGCAACACTTTGAGAAGCAATACCTTGTGTTGAAGTTTCTTGAGATGCAGCACTTTGAGAAGCAGTACCTTCTCTTTCATCACTAGCATCAGCCTCATCTCTAATAGCGTGAACAATCTCCATCATTGAAGCAGTCAATGGAGTGTTCCTTCCAGTGAATAAATCACTCTTCCTAGCCATAAATGTGAAATTCTTGGCTGGTTGTACCACAACAGGTAAAAGACTTGACGGATTTCGTACATATGAAAGTTGTTTATTCAAGAAGACTTTAATAAATCTCGGATACATTAACCATCTTGATCCATGAGAGATGTGTGAGAGCATTCCATCTAAGATTAGCCTTGAAAAGTTGAACATACGGTTTGTAGCTAATCCTACCAGTGCAGATGCAATGTTTGAACCAAATTGCTCCCAAGAAGTACTTTTAGAGCTGATACAATGAAGAAGAACATGTACCAAATACTTCCAATGTGGACTGAACAAGGGCTTCTTGAATGTTGTTGTGTCAACCAAAGACCCTTCATATCCAATATCTCTCAGTGTATCCCAAAGAAGATGTTTATCAAACCTAATAGCTCCTTCTGCATCATCAAACAATAAATCTTCAAGAATTGATGCTTCAGTAATCTTGAAAACCCTTCCAGCAACTTTAGCTTGAATATAAGATTCATCATTCTCCACATGTGTCCTTGCAGTAGCCCAAAACTGATGTATCCAGAGCTCAATGATATCAGGTTCCACCAAAAGCGCATAACTGATTGGGAAACCAGTTAAGAAATCAATGATGTCATGGAAGATGACATTGGCCTCTGTTTATCTAAATTCGCCACCATGTTGTGTTTAGAAACTGTGTGTAGGTTTGCCATGGATGATTGGAAAAGATATGGATACTTAAATACGTAATTGTGTTAGAGAGAGAGAAATATGGAAAAGATTGAAACGAATAAAGATGAGAGGGAAAATCGGAAAGTAGTTATTTATAGGTAGGATTTGAAAAATCACAACCCATAATAACAAAGTTACCGTTAGTGTGTTTTACCCCTCAATATTACCGTTAGAACAGTACTTTAATAAGACAAACAGTCCTTTCCACGTGTGCAGTACTTTCCCATGCAGTACTTTCAAAGCAGTACTTTCATATAACAAAACAGCAGTACTTTTCCATCTTCTTCTCTATAATAACAAACACTCCATGTGGGCATTGGATTTCCTCCCCTTAAGTAAAGTGCAGGACTGTCTAACTAACGAACCAGTCCTCCCCTTAAGTGTAGCTTAATAATTAATCATGCCAATACTCACCACCAAGTGATTAAATCTTGAAACATCAAATCCTTTGGTGAGTAAATCAGCTACATTATCATCTGTATGCACCTTGACAACATTAATGAGCCTATGCTCATAACAATATCTGTTGAAGTAGTGCTTAATCTGAATGTGCTTGGTCTTGGAATGATAAACTGGATTCTTCACAATGCAAATGGTACTCTCATTATCAATATTGATAGGAGTATTCTTGAAATTGAACCCATAATCCAATAGTTGATTCTGCATCCACAAAACTTGTCCACAACAGCTTGCAGCAGCCACTTATTCTGCTTCAGTAGAGGATGTTACTGCAATTGTTTGCTTCTTACACTGCCATGAAACTAATCTTCTTCCAAGATATTGGCATCCTCCAGTAGTCGATCTTCTGTCATAGTTGTCACCTGCATAATCACTATCTGAAAAAGCTTCCAAGTGAAAAGGTGAATCCTTTGGATACCACAACCCTAACTTAGGTTGTTGTTCCAAATAACTGAAATTCTCTTCACTGCATTCATATGAGAGACCTTAGGTGAGACTTGATATCTTGCACATAAACAAACAGCAAACATGATATCAGGCCTAGATGCAGTGAGATACATAAGACAACCAATCATTGATCTGTACAACTTGACTTCAACAGGTTGTCCTTCTTCATCCTTGCCCAATGAGTTGATAGATTTAATAGGTGTAGTAACAGGCTTCATTGCATCAAAATTGAACTTCTTAAGTATGTCAGATACATACTTGTCTTGACTTATGAAAATTCCCTCCTTTGACTGCTTAACTTGAAGTCCCAAAAAGAAAGTTAACTCACCTATTGAACTCACTTGAAATTCATTCTGCATCAGCTTCTCAAACTCCTTGACCATAGATTGTTTTGTAGCTCCAAATATGATATCATCAACATATACTTGAACCAACATGATATCCTTCTTGTCTTTCTTGATAAATAAAGTCTTGTCTATAGCTCCTCTCCTGTAACCATGTTGCAATAAGAAGGTAGAGAGCCTTTCATACCAAGCTCTAGGTGCTTGATGTAAGCCATAAAGAGCCTTAACCACTTTATAGGCTTTGTTTGGATGTGTTGGATCTTCAAAACCAGGAGGTTGTTTGACATAGACCTCCTCTGTAATCTTGCCATATAAAAAGGCACTCTTGACATCCATTTGATAAACCTGAAATCCCATATATGATGCAAAAGCAAGGAAGATTCGAATTTCTTCAATCCTTGCTACAGGAGCAAATACTTCATCATAATCTACTCCTTCTTCTTGTCTGTAGCCTTGTGCAACTAACCTTGCCTTGTTCTTGATAACATTCCCTCTTTCATCTCTCTTGACTCTGAACACCCATCTTGTACCAATGACCTTCTTTCCATCAGGTAGATCACATATTACCCAAACTTCTTGAAGCCTGAACTGAAGAAGTTCTTCTTGCATAGCTTCAACCCAACTCTCTTTAGTCAATTCCTGAGCTATATTCTTCGGTTCTTCTTGAGAGATAAAGCAAGTGAACAGGCATGTTTGATGATCCTTATGATTTAACCTATTTTGTTTATAAACAAAGCTAAGCAAAGCATTATGTGGTGTAGAAAAACCCTTAGCTTTAGTTCTTGTCATCACTCCAGAAGTAGAAGGACCAATGATTTGATCAGCAGGATGATTCTTATGAATTCTTAAGATCGGAGTCTGTGGAACTTCATAATTATCACCCAAATTAGTGAAATCAGCATCTTCATTGGAATCGGAGAAAATACCTTCATCTTCAAACTCATCATCAGTATCTTCGAAACCAGGCATGGTTGGATCATCCAAATCATCCAAAGTGCTGTTAACAGGTGCTACAGTACTTTGATCGAAAGTACTGTCACCCAAAGTACTGTGAGTGAACTCTGCAGTCTTGTTCTTTTTCTTTGCTTTCTCATAAGCTCTTATTTGTTCATCATCATAAGAATGTGCTATAAGATCTTGAAAAAGCATCTGATTAAGTTCATCTTGAATAGATTGATCCTCAGCAGACAATGAGGATTTTGGCTCATCAGTACTTTTCTCCTTCTCAACAGTTTTAGGTTCTTCATCATGAACAGCATCAGGTCTAATATGGACTCCATGAACAAAATACTGTAACTCTTCTCCATTATGTACAGGTTGATTTTCTTCTTTAACAGGTACATAGTTCATAGAAGGAGTCAAAATATCAAGATCAAACATCCAATCAGGACCTTTACCCTTTTGATTTTCTTGATCTTCTAAAAATTCAACATGAAGACAATCTTGAACCTTCTTGGTGACTCTGTTGTACACTCTAAAGCCTTTGCTATTGGTGCAATATCCTAATAAGTATCCTTCTTCTGACTTGCCATAAAATTTTCCCAAATTATCAATTGTATTAAGAATAGTGAGAGGGCATCCAAAAGGTTTCATAAAACGAATTTTGGGTTTGTTGCCCATCAGCAACTCATAAGGTGTCTTCATCGAGGTTTGGTGGTGATACTGTTAAGCACATAACAAGCAGTACTTACAGCTTCAGCCCAGAATTAAATAGGTAATTGTGAATCTGCAAGCATTGTTCTGGCTGCTTCAATCAAAGTTTTATTCTTTCTCTCTGCAACACCATTCTATCGTGGTGTCCTTGCAATGCTAAACTCCCTCTAGATCCCTTTGTTGGCACAAAATTCATCCATAAGCTTGTTCTTGAATTCAGTCCCATTGTCACATCTAATACCTCTAACTTTGAGTCTCAGTTGGTTTTCAAGAGCTATGATTAGATCATGAATTGCATCAAAAGTATCATCTTTAAATCCCATGAAAAATACCCAACTGAATCTACTACAATCATCTGTCACAACCAAGCAGTACTTTTTCTTGTTTAGACTTGTAACAGAAATAAGACCAAATAGATCCATGTATAGCAGCTCCAAAGGTTCTCTAACAGTTCTTTCCTCTAGCTTCTTGCCTGAAGCTTTGTGTTGTTTACCCTTCTTGCACGCCAAACAGGAGTGATCATTCTTGTAGGTTTTGATGGGTAAACCTCTAACTAAATTTCCTTTGACCAATTTGTTAATATTCTTGAAATTTACATGGCCCAATCTTCTATGTCATTGATGTGCTTCTTCAAGTGATGCCTTTGCTACTAAACTGGTAGCTCTTTCAGAAGAGTGAAGATTCTTCATATCCGAACTATACACATCATTGGTTCTTGGTACTTTCAGTATCACCAAGTTATCATCATCAAGCTTGAATTCAGGTGAAAGAATGAGACATTCTGTGTCAGTGAATAACATAGGGTGCTTTTTATCACAGATTTGAGAGACTGACAAAAGGTTGAACTTGAGCTCCTTCACATATCTAACATTCTCAAAATCTATTCTTCCTGCCTTGATGGTTCCTTTGCCAGTTATTCTTCCTCCACTAGCATCATTCCCAAATGCAACTCTTCCTCCACAATAAGATCTAAAATCTGACAGAATCTCCTTGTCTCCTGTCATGCTTCGAGAGCAACCACTATCCACAATTAGATGATCTTTAAGCTCCTCTTCTGGGTTGCCCTGCACAAAGATAAAAGAGTTAGTGCCTTTTAGGAACCCAAGCCATTACTGACTTGTGTTCCCCTTGTGGAGTGACATACTCAAATTCCTTGAGTATGTAATCTTCACAATTTTTGTAGACAGAATCAAGCATTATCTTTTGTTTCAAAACTTGTGGTGGATTTTCAGCAAAACTTTCTTTTTCAACAAAAATCTCTTTTTCTTTTTCAACAAAATCATCTTTATCAAAAATCTCTGTTTCACCAGTACTTGTTGAAAGTACTGTTTGTTCATCATCAGTACTTTCTTTCTTATCCCATTTAGTTTTAACTTCTGGTGTAGAGTCCCTTGATCTAGCTACTTTCTTTGAGTTGTAACGCCTTCTAGATTGATAGTAATTAGATCTCCTAGGGTTCCTATTCCAAAAGGTGTTTGGTGAAAATTGAGCAGTGCTTTGAGAAAGTACTGTATTTTGCTTAACAGTACCTTGAAAAGTGTTTGAAGGTACTGGAGGTTTTGAAAAAGGTCTTCTCTAGTGAGGGTACCTATAGTCTGATGAGAAGTTTCTATGGTTAACCCTATGTGAATGATTCCAAGCTGGTCTAGTCTCCCTTGGTTTTTGGTTGACAGTTCTGTTCTTTGGAAACTTACTTAGGTACTCTGAGTGAAAGTCAAAGTCCTTAATCAAATGATCAGGACTAAAACAAACAAAACATAGTTTTTGATCTGTAATCCCAAAATTTCTTCTTCTATGTGTATGACCAAACTTATCCTGTCTTTTAGGTGAATGATGAAAACTATTTTGACCAAAATTATCCCAAAAAGGTTTAGCCGTATTTTGAAAAGGTTTTCTTAAAGGTACTGCTGAAGGTGTAGCAGTACTTTGAGTTGAAAGTACTGCTTGGCTTTTAACATCATCTACCTTAGGTGTCTCAGGTGTTTCTTTTGAGGTTTTAGACCTAGATTGACCAATAAGCTTTTTCCTAAACTCTAGGTTGTCTACTCCAAAACGAGAAACATCTGGTCTAAGAGGTTGAAAACTACCAGTGGGATGAGGGACTGCATGATAACCATTGTCTTTTTTAAACTCAGGAGGTGTTTCACTGACTGATTCCTCATTACTAGATGTGTCTACATAATTAATGAGTTCATCATCACTAGTTGTTATATCCTCAAAATCACATTCATCCTGATCACTAGGTGGGTTTTCTATGCTATTAAAGTCCATACCAAAACCTAGGCCAGTTCTAATGTAAGCTCTTCTCTGTTTTTCAACATAAGTGACATGTGAAAGACCTGATTGTCCCCAAGCAGCAAATTTGTCTAGCAATTCATCTCTCTCCTTAGTTAGTTTCTCAATTTCAGAGATCTTACAATTTAACTTCCATTCACTTAATTTTAACTGATAATCCTATTGTTCATACTTTTCTGCCTAAGCCATTTCATTATTTTCATGTGTTATGATTTTGGCTTCCATTGATTCTAAAGTGATTTGATAACCATGTTAGGTCACTAGTTTTACAACACAAGCATCAATGAAAGAAATAGAGAAGAGATAGAGGTCGGTTGAACAATACACACACACACGCACGTATGAAACTATGAAGGGTTAGGCATAGAGAGTGAATGAGGAATGAATTGAACAACCAACCCTCAAGTGAGGGTTTACATAAGGTATTTATAGGAGGGAAGCTAGGGCAACACTCCTAGTTCCCTTCCTTTCACCTATGGGCTTGGGCCTAAGCTCATGGGCCTTCTACATAAGCTTAAGGCTAATAACAAACATAAAGGCCATAATAAGCTAACTATAACATATGAGTAACTAACACTTGAATAAGGTTTAGGAGTGATTCCAACAATCTCCCCCTCAAGTGTTATTACATATGAGTAACAAACACTCAAGTGTTGGTGATGAAAAACGGTGAAGGCGTTGATGTAATAGTAGCTTTGACGCGTCTTCGACATTCTTCTTTCTTGTGAGAAGAATTGCCTTGATTTGAACAATCTCCCAGTGTAGAGAGATAGTTTACTTTGAACAGTTATGCTTTGGCGTCATCTTTAACTTTGTTCTTTGATCATTGTTCTTTGTGATGAAAGTGATAGTATGTTGTTGTCTGCATCATGTCCGCCTCAGTGCTTTTGCTCCAGTGTCTCTACGTCATTCTTCAACATGCTCACACGCTCTTTTGACGTTGGAATTCAGATCTGATGGAGTTCTTTAAGTCTTTAACTTTGTAGATTCTCTGTATTGACGAAGAATCATTACATTTGTTGTGTTGCTTTAAGATATAACTTCCATTAGTGATGATGTTGGCGTGAGCATGAGAAGAATCTGCACGATCATTCCGCTCTAGAGCTTCCATAAGAAGAAAACATTTAAACGGTTAGTAATAAGCGGATTCCGGCACTTACAAGTTTGAACTTCGAGAGTGTTAACAGCATAGTGTGAAAACACAACTCTAATTCTTACAAAGGCCGTTCCTGAATCGGAGACCCACAAGTGAGATAACACGATGTACCGAAGTACACCTACGATTCAGATGAGTCGCTGAGGTACAACAAAGCATCACCTCACGATTGTAGACCGTTTGAGACCACTAAGCGCAATCCACGTGGAGTTGCCGAAGCGACCTGCTGTCAGGGTTGTTTGATGTTGACCCTGGCAGGAGTTTCCATTCAATCGCTGAGGATCACAAATGTGAACCTCTCATAAATGTTCTCGACAGATTGCTAAGATCTATGAAGGACTCGATAATGTACCACTGAAATTCTTATTTTTGAATATCAAGTGATGAAATGACAAGTGTACCTAAGAGATCTTTTGATGAATCTCGTGTCTCTAGACTCAATAGTGCGTTTTGGTTTTCCTAAGCGGAGACTAGGGAGAGGGTCTCCTTCTTCAATACCAGCGATCTCTAAGAGAAAGCCAATAGTTTACGTAGGGTTCCCTGAGAGAATGAAACAAGCTTCCGTTAAGAGTAACTTGAGTGGATAAGAAGGTTTAGTGCATGCGTCACTGGGTCCATGACGACTTTTAATCTTCAATACCGGCGTCACTAAGTGACAACCAAGGTAGCATATGAATTAACCCCGGTGTCTGCCCTAAGTTGAATAATCTGGAGGGCTATTTCTTTTCACCATTTTCTTTGCATTTCTTTTTTTTTTTTAATTCTTCAACTCCTTCTTTCTCCGATTCTCAATTTCTCCTTTTTATAATCATACCTAAGGACTTCTAAATTCTAACTATTAGTGGTGTCCTTGGGTAGATCCATCCGGCTCTGGCGGATCATAGGATGGTTATTCCTAACCTTAGTCACCTTATAACTCCATGACTAACCTATGTTGCCATAAAACCATGATGTGAAAAATCTCTCAAGTGTTTATGAATGAAAAACATTTTAGTACAACTTGTTGAGATAAGATTTTGTATAAATACTACCCCTCCACATGTGCTTAAGAGTTTTAACGGTTAAAATGCACAGTGAGGAAAGAGCGCGCACTTTTGAATTGATTAACTCAAGATAGACATTCCCCCGCGAGACACGGTTACGTGGCATAGTTAAAGAGTTGCATTGTCGGCTTTTAGGTGACAACTGGCTCTAATAACTACCTTGAAGGTGTAGACAATCCTCGAAAGGTTGTCAAACCCGTCGGAGTTCATGTCTACCAAGAGTTTCTCGAATGGTACATTCTATTCAGACAAGTCCTTTGCGAGACACGTTTACATCACTAGCGAAATAGCTTGAAATTATTACCCGTCCCGGACAAGTCTTTTCGAGTTACTAACAGTTGATATCTCTTCAATTCATGAGTTAATTCTATAGCACAAAGATTCATTTGCATTTACATAACATATTTCTTATCACGTATTTTCTCCCCCTCAAAAATGGCATATGTGATGTTATTTTTGAAAAGTTGAGAATAAATATGACCATTTCGAGTGTTGCGGGAAGAATGACCACTGTGAACAATTTTTGAACAAAGTTTTAAGTCAAGTACTCCCACTCAACGAGTGATATAAACGGTTGAGGTTTTGAAAATCATAAGGGAAAGTACTTGTTTTTTTGAGCAAAACCTTGAAAAAAAGAAAGGTTTGATAGGTTTTACTCAAAAGTAAGAAGCTTTCGTTCCTTGTCTAAGGATTGTGGAACTGAGGTGTACCACATGGTCCTTTATTTACAAGTACGAGTTGTACACTGTTATATGTGCACAAGCCATAAACATAATCAATCAAACATCCAAAATTATATGAAGGAAGCAATTCAAGGGGTACCGGAAGTGCGTGATGTTCCAGGGTGTGCACGGGCGTTGAAAGCCGATTAGGTTAATCCTGGGTCGACCACCGACATAACTCTCCAATCGTCTGAACCGATCCCTTTGAAACAACCGTTCATCAATCATTGTGATGATCCGTCTCACATCCCTCCTTTCCTGAGAATTCCGGCGCTTAGGAGACCCAATTTTCTGGCGTATATCCTTCAACCCGTATGCCATTCCATCCCTAACCAGCTTCAAAGTATGATCCCCGAACTTGTGGAGTTCGCTACACGCCATTAAGCAGTTTCTTTGAAGTTCACTACGGTAAACAACGCCGAAAGGTTTGCTGATGAGTGTATATTGAGATAGCTGGTTGATATCGGGAAGATCAAGCTTTGGAGGAGTGAATTTGACACGCGTCTGATAAGATTCAACAATGGAGATCTTCTACACGTTCCTTGATGACAATGCGTCTTATGAAGATGAGAAGTGAATTGATAAATTCTCGTTGTACTTCAGTTGAGAATTGTCTCATGCGATCCTGTACTTTGGCAAGGTACATGTCTTCGATGTCATTGAGAGACAAATTCTCAAAGTCAGAGATAAAGCATAGTCCCGTTAATCTTGTCGTTTGACTACGATCTTCTTTAGGAATGTGTAGTCCCACTTAGACGAAAGGTCAACGTGTATGATGGCAACGATATCCTTAGAACTATACACGGCATGTTGAGACTTCGAACGGCGGACTTCGTAGTAGATTCGTCGGCGTTCGGCCATGATGAATCCCATACAATGCATCTCGGTCGTATGCTTCCACTGTGTTGGAGAACAAGTGATTGCATGTTCTTCAATGGCTATGCAGTTTGAGTAGACAGCTGCTGGGAATGGAAGTGTCAACGATGTAGCGTATTTTCTTGAATCATCGCCACCGTGTAGAAGAAAATCCAAGTCTTTGTTGAAGAAATATCTGAAAGGAATCCTTGGTTCAGGTGGTTGGCCAATTGTTGGTAGAGGTTTGGTCCAATCGGTGTAGTATGGAGGGTTGTCCCTGTGTGAAGTCAATGTTTGCTTCCGGGTTGAGCTAATCCATGTTGTTAGACATAGCTCGAGCAATGTTTTCAAGGTGATATTCGACCTCGAGGGCACTTTCGGAGCTGTCTTTTAGAAGTTGAAACGCTTCATTCTTGATTCGCTTCAGCTCAGATTTCGTCATTTTCTTCACATGGAACTTTTCTTGCAGAATTTTAGCATGCTCCAATGTAGAACCGTCTACCAAATTCTGACCTTCTTCAGGGTAGGGAGTGTTGTTAACAAGAGTAGCAAACCATTCAAATTCCTCTATTTTATCTTCATCTAGCCATGATACGACGTCATTCTGAGGCGTCTTCTTCTTCTTCTTTTTCCAAGGCCTAGATGATGATTCTGGTTTCTGAACTTGTTTGGGAGAGGTGGGTTGTTGTAGGGGCTCAAGGACCTCTTCATCGTCACCACCCGTATACTCAAAGTGATCAACGGTTTTCTGAGTCAGGGGTGGTAACTCGGAATCGTCTGAGGTTTTTCAGAGAAGAACGAGTAGGAGATTTTTGTTGAGCAGGAGGCCGTTGGGGAGGAGGTTGCATCAAAGAAGATTCACCGACTTCCGGCGTTTAGGTGCCGAGTCTTTATCCTTATCCTTGTCTTCATCGTCTATAGGACGTTTAGACTTTTCAGCTTCGAATCTACAAGCTTCTTGAATTTGGTAGTCCAGCAATGCTTGAAACAATTTTGCTTCTTCAGAATTGAACATTCCGATCGACATTTGTGGTTCAAGCTTGGCCACCAATTCATTATTAGATAAAACTACCGGATCGGTTGGATTGATTGTGACGGTTAAGGGTGTTGATCGAATAGTTTGCTTGGCGATCTGCATAAGATTTGGATAAAGTTGTTTGGTGAACAGATCCTTTGTGACTTTAGGAACGTACTCCAGAAGGTACTTTTTCGTGTATCCTTCGATCATTTCGTTCAGTTCCTCTTGACGGTGATTTTTCATGAATTCTTGAACAAACTTCCTTTCTCCTTGCATCTTTTCATTCTCGTCATACAGATCTTGTATGTGATCAAAAGAAATTCAACTTTTTGTTGAGCACGTCTTTCTTTCTGACTTGTTTGACAGCATTCACAATTCTTTTATGAGTGAGAAATCCAATATCGAGGTGGCTTCTTCACGATTGGATGATGATTTTGTTGATCTTTTTGATGGTGGTGGTGAAGAGTGAGAAGACGAATCGATAATGAAGAGATATGAGGAGACTCTGGATCCTTCGGAGGTTCAGAGGTTTCTTCCTTTGATCGTGCGGGACTATCTAGAAGAAACGTATCATAATCAACATCTTTATCTTTTTCGGACTTCTCAGTTTCGGGTTCCTCAAACTCATATTCGATAGTATCCTCCACAAGCTTTTGTTGTTGCACAAGAGTGGTAGCACCGGCTCCTTATCGGGTTGATTAACCGCATCAGGAGATGGTTCAGAGTGGCAGCACCACTTGATCCTCCGGGACCACCCATTTGGTCTTTAGAAAATTCTTCAGCTTTGTGTTGGTGTCTAAGGAATTTGATCGTCTTCTTGTATACATTTTCCGGTGGCTCTTTATCACTCTCCGAGCTTTCATCATAAGGTACAAGTACATGAGTCTTCCCTTTTTCTTTATCAGCTTGAGGACTTGGAGGTTTTGGTACTGAAGGATTGTCATCCTTTGCGGTTTGAGTAGGTAATCTCATCATCTGTGTCAGTACCTTCAGAGCTTTCGTCCACAAGCTTTCTTTGCGGTTCGGTGTGGGAATAGGTTAAACTTCCTTTACGGGAACAATCCTTTTACGAGGAGGATTCCTTTTGGGAAGCTTCCTATAAATATCTGTACTTGTGACACTTCCAGCACTGCCTCTTCTGGTCCTCCGATACCTTTTGTATGTTTCAAGCTTTTTGATTTCGTTAGCGAAGGTGATCGTAATACCGTACCACTGTTTCTTTGTTGACAATTCTTTGATTCTGACAGATAATATGGGTTCATTCAATATGTCGTGATTATCTGGGTCATTGAGCCTCATGGGGATGTCAGGATGAAGTCCAAGTGCTCTCTAGATCAACAGTTTGGTGTATCTGACATAGGGAATCTTGGAGCCAAGCTTCTTGTGAAATAGCATCATGTCCTCCTATATCAGTGCTTCGAGTTCAATGTCCTTCTTGTTGATTAACGACCAGAACATTTGCAGTTCCATGAGCTTGGGATGCTCATAGCCACTGTCACGACCAGAGACCGATTTGGTGATGATCATGTAGAGTGTTCTCCATGGTTGAGGAATATTCTTCACCTCTACGTGAGAGTGCTTAGTAATGATTCCTGAAGCTTCATCATAACCAATATCTATCAAGAATTTGGACTGTCTCTTGAGGGGTAGCAAAGAAGTTGGTTGGAAAAATGTCGAATGATGAGAACACCCGTAAGTCACAGGAGTGATAGTGACTTGTTTGTGATTAAGTGTCACATTCATGCACTTTGACCGTGATCCTCTGCATAGAATCCCAGAATTGTTGAATGTAGACCTCTGGAACTGTGGCAGAGTGTGAGAGCATGTTATGGTAGGGATGATTCCTGAGAATATCCACTGCAATGAGACAAGAAGATTCGAGCATGTGAGGGTATTAAAGTCAACCCTAAGGTTGTTCTTTCCAATCTTTCTCGGATAACCCTTTGGAAAGATATCAGCAATTGTAAGAACTCCTGATGCATCCACATTCATTTGTTCAGCCATGTCGTGATCTGAAATAACATTAGCCAAAAGAACCAACATATCGAAAGACATAGTGTTAGTCAACAGAAGGTCTTATTGTCTAGTTATTGAATGTACAGTGTCAATGATTGTTACGAGTCCTAAGTCACTTGTTTGTTCAATAGTCCAATGATGTCGTGAAATGTTTCGTGAGTTAGTTAACTTTAAGTTTTAAAGTTTATGTTATCACTTATTGTTCACAACATATCAAACGTTTAAGTTTATTAGTGACATTATTGGATTTGTGACGTTATGATAAGTTTATTAACAAGTTTGTACACGTAACAATTCATAATGAAGGTCAATCAAGGCATAGGCGTAGAATTGGCAAAGTTAAGCGTAAAGAGTAATGACATACGCGTAGACGAAAGCTTATGCGTAGGATCTTAACTTACGCGTAAGAAATGTTACGCGTAGGAAAAGGGGACCTTATGCGTAAAGCTTACGCGTAGGCGTATTTATACCTTACGCGTAAGGCTTACTCGTAAGAGTAGACCTTATGCGTAGAGGTCACTATTTACGCATATCCTTCACAGGATACGCGTAGTCCCATTGTAGAACCTTACGCGTAATAGTTATGCGTGGGATTTTTCTTACGCATAACTGACTACGCGTAGGGTAATCCTTATGCGTAGAGATTCAAATGACCTTGATTCTGAATATTAAGCGTAGCAAAGCCTGAAATAAATTCACCAAATCATCAATATTAACACAAGAATTCATTTTAACAACAAATCATGGCATGATAACTCATTAAATATTTACGCGTAGAAAGTCATACGCGTAGGTCAAAACCCTAAGGGTTATGAATTACGCGTAAGTTTTCTAACCATAGGATTTGCACCAAACTTATTCTGGTAGTTCTAAGATGTTGTGTGAGTTTATAAACCAAGTATTAACATTTAATTCGTGAAGAATCAAAAATACCCAAACTTTAGAGCTTTAAACCCTAGTTCCTAATTCTGAATCAATTAGAGTTTCTGGGTGGTTATAAGGCATGGATATCATCAATTCAACATCATGTAAGCAAAACACAACGATCTATTTGACCAAAACTCTTCACATTTGAAAATACCCAATTCGACTCAAGAACCCTAGTTTTCAAAAATCATCAATTCGTGTTTCTGGGTGGGTTTTGATGGTTAAAATGTTATCATTTATGTATTAGGAACGTTTTGACACTATCCATTTAACCACAAACACACACACAATGATTGTGTGTTCATACGCTTATGCGTAGAACACATAATCATGCGTAACAAAAGTTTTAGCCGTAGGATTTACTAGAAATTCAAAACCTTAGCTTGTATTACTGTTAAGATCATGAAAACACTTACAAAACGATGATCTAAAGCACGGATTTCTTGAATGAATTCTAGGCGTAGGATGTTTAAGTTAAGAGTAATAAATGTGAAGTAAAGGTTAGGTAGGAGGTGTTTTTATTTAAAATAACTTTAAGATTTTGACAATTTTGGTCCCTCCACCTTTTCTTTTTTCAAACAAAACCATTTAACTTCCATTTTGGTTACCAAACAAAGATTTTAAGAAAGAAACTTTGACGACACTCCCCCTCGACTTAATAAATGATGAAAGGTTATAATTTTTAGTCCGAGGAGTGTCAGTGAACCAGAAACATTTACCACCATTGATAAAAGAAACAACCGGGATATGATAACATGCAAGTACACAGATGTTTTGAAACAGTTAAGTATTAATTTTCTCCCCCTCAACACTTGATCGAAAAAATACTGAATTTTGAAAGATTAGAGTGTTGACGGAAGAAACGTACTTGCCATGTTGAAAGAAAATTAGATTAGAAGAATATTTTTGTTGTTTTATCAGGTTTTATATTTTTGTATTTTGTTTTTGAAAAATTATTTACAAAAGAGATTTTGGTGTTTGAAAGGTTTTTAAGACTGTTTTAGGAGTTCATCCAATTCCTCTTGAGTCAAACACCTCATACCAATCCGGTGGACCAACTCATTAAACCTAGCGGAGGCAAGGCTTTGGTGAGAAGATCTGCCAATTGGTATTCTGTACCCACAAAATATAATTCAACTGTACTCTGTTCCACGTGGTCCTTGATGAAATGATATCGAAGATCGATGTGCTTTGATTTCGAGTGCCGAGTTGCACGAGATCGCAATAGCACTCCGATTGTCGCAGACATCGGGATTCTGTCAAATACGTAACCATAGTCTTTGAGTTGTGTTCTCATCCAGATGACTTGAGCACAACACGCGGACATGGCTACATATTCTGCTTCGGTTGATGACAGCGATGTACAATCCTGCTTCTTCGATTGCCATGACACCAGCTTATCACCAAGAAATTGTAAAGCTCCTGAAGTACTTTTCCGTGAGTCTAAGCATCCTGCGTGGTCAGTGTCTGAAAAATCGATTAGTTCAAAACCAGAATCCTTCGGATACCAGATCCCCAAGTTAACGGTTCCCTTTATGTATCGGAGGATTCTTTTAGCCTCAGAGAGGTGGGTTTCAGGTGGTCGCGACTGATAACGAGAGCAAAGATATACGGCAAAGACAATATCAGGTCTACTAGCTGTTAGATACATGAGAGACCCAATAATACTACGGTATTTTGTAGGGTCCACCAATTTCCCATGTAAATCAGCGTCTAGCTTCTTGGTATGAGCCATTGGTGTGGCATAGGTGTCACATGTTTTCATTCCAAATTTGTTTAACAATTCAAGGGCATATTTGGACTGACTCAGGAAAATACCACGGGGTGATTGATGAACTTGCAGTCCGAGAAAGAACGTGAGTTCACCCATCATGGACATTTCAAAATTTTTCTTCATTAGTTTTGCAAAAGCGATTGAAAACTTTTTATGTGTAGACCCAAAAATGATGTCATCCACGTAAATTTGAACAATTAAGATATGTGCCCCGTGATATTGTATAAAAAGAGTTGGGTCAACCAAACCTTTGGTGAAATTATTAGCAATGAGGAAGGATGATAGCTTATCGTACCATGCCCGAGGAGCTTGTTTGAGACCATACAGAGCTTTGTTCAGTTTGTAGACGTGATTCGGAAACTCGGGATCAACGAATCCATCTGGTTGGCTGACATAAACCGTTTCTTTAAGTTGTCCATTGAGAAACGCAGTTTTGACATCCATCTGATAGACCGTCATATTCATATGAGCCGCGAACGCTAGAAATATCGAACGACCTCAAGACGAGCAACCAGAGCAAAAGATTCTTCAAAGTCAATACCCTCTTCTGACGATAACCCTTAGCCACCGACGTGACTTATTTCAAATAACATTTCCTTCAGCATCCAATTTGTTTTTCCAAATCCATTTGAGACCAATGACGTAGACCCTGTTGGTCTTTCAACCAGTTCCCATACTTCAAGACGTTTGAATTGGTTGAGTTCTTCTTGCATGGATTCAATCCAGCTGTCTTTTGTCATTGCGTCTTTGATGTTTTTAGGTTCAGATTGGCAGACGATGAGAGCATAAATGCAATGTTCACCATCTGAGTGAAGACGTTGTCTTGTAACGACTGGTTGATTCGGGTTGCCAATAATATTTTCCAGAGGATGGTCTTTCGTCCATCTATGTGTGGAGGGTTGATGTTGGTATACATTGTGCGATTCTGAGGATTCAAATGGTTTGTTGAAGATTCGCGACATCCGGTGCAGCGATCTCATTAGCAAACGGGTTGAAGAACGCATTTGGATCAAAATCTGCAGGTGGGGTACTTCATTCAGAACATCATCAGCCGATTCATCATTGTTGGAAGCGGTGTGTTCAACTGTTGTGTTGGAGTCAACTGGTGGTGCTTCTTCAACAGTAGTTGTTGTAGCAGTTGTATCAGGTATAAGAGTATTATCGGTTTGAGCAGCGGATACACCAGTAGCACGTTCATCAATATCGTCACTGAACAGCGGAGCAAATAACCTTTCCATTTGTTGACGAGTAAGCGGGGGCTTTGTTCGGTGATGATGGGGTTTGAGGAAAGTTTAAGCGGTTGTGTCCGGGTTCCAAGCTGTTATACTCAGAAGCCATTTCCGTAAGTTCATCAAAATGAGCATGAATCGTTTCCATCACCTGTTTTGTACGACGATTCTAGATTCGAAAACCTTTTGAATTATCACAGTATCCGATAAAGACTCCAATGTCAGCTTTGGCTTTGAGCTTTCCAAAGTCATCACGATCATTATTCGGATAGCAAAGAGATCCAAATACATGAAAGTGTTTGAGATTCGGTTTTCTGTTGTGGACAAGCTCAAAAGGTGTTTTGTTGTGGCGTTTTGAATCATAGAACGGTTTTGAGTATAGCATGCAGTAGATACAGCTTCTGCCCATAAGTAATCTGGAAGTTTAGCATTGATTAACATTGTTCTTGCAGCTTCCACTAACGTTCGGTTTGGTCTTTCGACAACTCCGTTTTGTTCTGGTGTACGTGCAATAGATGTCGATCTTTGAATTCCCACTTTCTCATAGAATTCACGAAGAGTTTGATTAACAAATTCAGGCCTCTATCTGTTCGATTAGTCTAACGGTGTTTCAGTAGTGAACTTGTATTTTCATGAGAAAGGTGATGATCATTTGTGGAGCTTGATCTTTGCTTCAAAGAAAGTAGACCCAAGTCCAGTGTGAATAGTCATCAACAATTACTAAGATGTAGCGTTTGCCATTGATCGTTTGCAGGCGCATCGGGCCACACAAATCCATGTGAAGAAGATGAAGCACATGCTGAGAGCTGTGTTCCACCTTTGAAGGAAAATGAGCACGAGTGCTTTTGCCTTGTTCACAAGCTGAGCAAAGGTGATCTTTAGAATACCGAAACCGTGGGAGTCCTTCAACTAGTTTGTGTCGAGCAAGGTTGGTGATGGTTTGAAAGTTTAGATGTGAGAGACGACGGTGCCATAGCCAGGATTTTGTTGATGTTGCCTTTGAAAGTAAACAGATGGGAGATGAAGCAACCATGTCTTTCATAGAGATAGTGTAGAGACTAGAATTACGCGATCCAGACATAAGGTCATTTCCTTGTAGATCACGAATGAAACAAGTTTTCTCCCGGAAAGCAACCTCCAAATCTCCATCACAAAACTGACCTACTGAAAACAGATTATGACCGAGGCCTTCCACATAGTAAACCCTGCTGATTTCGATGTTCCCATTGACATAGTCTCCGTAGCCCATGATAGCTGCGAAGTGATCATTCCCGAACCTGACAGTGCCAATGAACTTTGCAATGAAGTTTGATAACAGTTTAAGATTGCTGTCATGTGTCGGGAACATCCGCTATCAACAATCCAGAGAATGATCTGTATCACCTGCATTACACACAGCCGACACAGATGGAATAGAAGTAGATGTGGAACCCGAAATGTTAGAGGGTTCCATAGCGTATAGTAGATATACAAACATCAATAGCTTTAGGTATCCACTTAAATCCTAGTGTGTTATATATCCATTTCGGCCATCTCCAACTAGTGTTTGCTTTAGTCTTAGTGAATGCACTAGGTGGTACTACATTTCTAGGAGGTGAAACTGGGGCTACAGGGATAACAATGCGTTTCTTAGAATCTAAAGAGAGCGGTCTACCAAGCACAGACTTAGAAAGATTAGTTGGCCTAGAGGTATTCCGGTTCTTAGGATTCTTTAAACGAGAGATGATAGCTTTAGCAACACATTTATCATGACAATCAGAATTCATACTTTTACGACAAATAACACAAGGTGCATCGGACTGAATATCAAAAGTACTTAACGGTTTAGCATTCGTTACATCACTATTTCTATTACATTTGCCGAACGCAATATCTATAGTGGAGGCAACGTGAGTCTTATTCATAGTCCTAGGGTGTTCTTCTACTTTAGCATTCTGATTGATCTTTTCTTAGGTCGTAACTTCCTATTCTTCGATGTAGTGCTCCTAGGCCGTGAAGTGCGGACGTTTGGAAAAGACGCAACTATTCCTATTTCAGTAGAAGGAGGCACGTTAGCAACTTGTGATTTGGCAGTAGAGATTCTAGGTTCATGAGTACTAAGTGTTACTGGGGCTAATCTCTTAATGATGGTTGGCGGAAGTTGTTCATACTTTCCTAACATTTCTCTTAACTTGAAGATAGTGTGAATCGATCTTGATTTTCGACCGAACATTTCCAACAAGATGCATAACTTCTTTAGTGTGTGCAAGATAATGATCAAGTTCATTTGATGCTTCATCACGAGTCTTTTGAGTAAATCAAATATGACACCATATTCCTTTTAACTTTTACAAGTTCTTGTTCATATTTTGAGATTTGACACTTAAAAGACACGTTTTGATCATCCAGTTGCTCAATTTTAGGATCGAAGATTTTGCATGCAACTGGCGATTTTGTGTTGAAAAGCAAGTTGTTGATCGTGAATATCTTTTTGACACCAATTAAGACGACGTATTGCATTTGAAAGTTCGTTTGACAATCGTTTGTTTTCAACTTTTAAGGACTCGATCCAAGCACATTATCGGTTTTCTCAACATTTATCATAGAATCAACGATATCGAGAGGTATGATCAAATGCATATGACAAAGAATTTAATAACACAACATTATGGACATCAGCACAGATGACATCTTCCAAGAGTCGATCAACATCTTTTCTCAACAGTTTCTTTTTACGTTTAGTGTTAGAAATAGATGTTTCGTTTTCTCGACCTTCATTAATCCAAAATCCTTATGAAAGTCCCTTTCCCAAGACAATGCACAACTTTTCAAATTTTTAACATTTGGTAAAAGATTTTTCGGAAAAATGTCTCTTTGTTCTCGCGCTAGAGGCGATTGAAAGTGTTGAACTTTGATTTCAGAATGATATTCTATCTCATGTTGTAAAGTTTTGAGGTCGGCCATGAAAAGGTCAAAATATCGAAGAATTTTGCGATTTTCAGGTTTTGAGTTTACTTCACGGATGGAAGGTAAAGGACCATAAGTTTGTGCATAATCTGGTTGGGGATTAACATTAGAAGACTCGGTGTTTTATGATTACCCTTTGTGTGTTAGAAGAATCCGTTGGTGTGACGAAAGTGACCGCTTTTGAATAGTTAAAAGGTTTGTTGTAAACAACTTTTTCTAATTTTGATCGACTCTCGTCTTCTTCATCTAATTCCTCTTGACGATGATATTCAACAACACTCATAAAAGAATTATCAATTTTATATTCTTTGGAAACTTCGGATTTGGTTTGAATAATTTGGTTGAAAGCTTAGGTTTGTAATCAGCAAGATTCGGTCCATATCCATTTGGATTGGGTTTTAAAGTAAACTTTTCAATGGCTGTGACCGACTCGCCATGTTTGTAAACAACAGTTTTAAACTCTTTAAGTTTGTTTTGCAAGCCGATGATTTCTTCAAGATGATCATCTATTCGTTTCGTTGAATGCTTTTTGTATGCAGAGAACTATTTTTGACAAGTTAACAACTCAGCCTTAGCTTTTTGATTTTCCAAGGTGAGAGCGTTAATTTGCTTTTTATGTTCATGTTTCAGTTGTTCTATTTCAGACAACAAAGCATTCTTTGAAGCGGCTAGATCACGCATCTGTCTTTCTAAATATTTTTCGTTTTGATAAGATTTGGCAAAGGCTGCTTCAAAACCGTTTTCACGTTTTTCTTGAGTTTTGAAACAATTGAGTTGCTTTTGTAGACATTCAAAATCCTTGGTTAACAGTGCATTTTGCATTTCAAGTCCTGATTAATGGCATGACATTTTTCCACTATGGTCTGTTGGTCTTGTATTAACGAGCAAAATCTGGATGAGGCAAAAGTTCGGCGTGTTCAACGTGAGTCTCAACATGATCATTACTGAGATCCTCAAGTATAACCACGGAGTCAATTTGATTATCAAGGGAAACCGGTTGGTCATCTTGATCGTCAAATATAACTACGGGGTCTAGTTGAAAATCGTTGGAATGAGATGTGGATGGCGCATTTTGAACATTCCGAGCCTTGCCGGATTCAGATGTTGGCGTAGATATGAGATCAGAGATAAATATGGTTTGTTCGGGTACCTGAGACAAGCCATCAGTGTCATACACTGGGCCTGTGTCACTCATTTGTAACTCATGCATATTAGCCATCAACATAAGTGCATTGGCCGCAAGTCCTCCATATCATCATCTGAGTCGCATTTGCCATAAAACTCGTTCTTTGTCGTGAGAGATCCACCATCTTCATCCTTAAGAGCCAAAAGAAGAGCCTCTTTGAAATAAGCACTGCCCTAGTCCTTGGCTTTGGGCATGCATTAGCCAGGTGTCCCTTCTCATTGCAGCTGTAGCATCGAAGACCATTCAACCCATTCGAGCATTTCCTGTTCCACCACTGGAGCTCGATTGTTATTCCTACCCATAGCATTAAACCCTTGACCACCGCCCATCTGACGACCATAACCACGATTCTGAACTTCAACTCGTCCATTGTTCACAACAGCTTGATTCCTTGTATTAGATGAGGAACGAATACGGTTGTTGGATTTGTTGGTATAACGGCTAAAGGCATTAGCAATCATAGCAAATCCTTGTTGCAATGCTTCGAACGGATCAGATTCCTCATTAGCTTCAGCTTGAGCATTGTTGTTGTTGTATGGAACCAATTGAGTTTGTTGAGATGGAGGTTGTGAAGGATCATGTGGTATGATTGTAGCAGTTGGTTGAGTTTTTGGTTGAGGAGAATAACTGTTTTGAGCATATAAGGCAAGTTGTTGATTTTTCGGATGTGTCGGTGGAGCAATTTGAGCACGGAGAATCCTTTCCCTATCAACTTCCTTTTCATGAGGCTTCAAGTAATCGTACAATAATCCATATGTAGATTGATGCATGTTTTTTGCTTGACGGAGGAAAATGACATACTTCTCCCATTCAGGACCAAGACTACTCAGGAACTTAGTATTCACCGCAATTCTTGGCATGTTGATGTTGTGTTTATCCAAATCATTGATGATGTCTGAAAATCAGTGATGATAGGACTCGAGTGTCTCTTCAGGTTCAATCATGAAGTGTTCATAAGCCAAGTAAATTTTGGATTCCAAATCTTCCTGATTGAGTATAGATCCTTCCATAAGAAGACGAATATGATCCCACATTTTCTTTGCAGTCTTTTGAGCATCAACACTACGAAGAATTAGGTTTGGTAATCCTAGGAGGATATATTCCATTGCAAGCTCATCTGCTTCATAGTGTAGAAGTTCTTGAGGATTCAAGTCTGCAACAGTAGCAATGTTTGTTTGTTCATCTCTTGGTGGAATGGCATTTGGATCTCCGGGTACAATGACAGTAGGAATCTCAAATGGACCTTCCAAGATAACCTGCTTTAAGAACTTTCCATGTGGCTTCTTTAGATCACAAAACCTAAAGAACCTTATCACCCATTGATCGTAGTTTCCTGGAGTGAGCATTGGAGGTCTATCAAGTGATCCGGCCTCATGAATTGATTGTTGGCTGCTTAAAGTTTCAAACATCTTTTCAAACCAAGTGGGTTCCTTCATAGTGATCCTTGATGGATGTTGATTGAAGTCATTTGTGTACGGTTGAACTTGAAGACTTGGTGGTGGTTGAACCATTTGAGGTTGTGGATTTGCAGCAAGTTGTGGAGTATGTTGTTGGTTAAATTGTTGTTGATAAATTGCTTGTTGTTGATTCCATTGTTGATATTGTGGAGTTAGTTGTTGTTGACATTGAGGATGAGGATAAGTGTAAGGGAAATAGTTAGAGTATGGTGGTTGTGACATTTTGAAAACTTGTGTTGGTAAAAATGGATCTTTGTAGTCGAATGAACCTTTGTTGATGAAGTATCCTTAGGCGTAGAAATCACAATAGACAAGTAGCACTTATGCGTAAAAACACCAAAGTTACGCATAACAATTAGAGGTTACGCGTAGAATTTAGCTTACGCGTAAGTAAGGAAAAGACGCTAAAGTTATGCGTAGACAAAAGTTAGGCGTAGAAAGTTAGGCGTTGGATTATCTTATGCGTAAGACTAGGCTTAGGCGTAAGATAAATCTTATGCGTAGGATTTCTACGCGTAAGCTTATGCTTATGCGTAATTTTAGGGTTTTATCCCAAGTGATCTTTTACACTTCACAGTGCAAAAGATATCCAAAGTCGACGTATTTTCAGACTTATCCAAGTAAGAAAACACGGAATAAACCACGAAAATGAAGATCAAACCAAGGAAATACTTACGCGTAGTTTTAGGGTTTCACTACGCGTAGATCTACTCGTAAATTTGATATTGCTCAAAGATGTTTCTAAACTAGTTTTTGTGTGATGAAATAGCTTCAAGATCACCAAATAACACAAGGATGTGAAATTTGTTGAACCAAACCTTCTAAAACCGTTACGCGTAGAACTATACCCACGAATAAAAACTAGCTCAAAAACAATGATCCACGCATAAAGTTCGAAACTTTTTGCCAAAAACAAGTATTTTAACACCTTAAAACGTTGAAAGTACAAGAATCTTGGATTAAAAAGTGTAAAAAACAAGTTTTTAAGCGAAGCAAAGAATAAGTTATCTTTACGCGTAAGACCCAAAACCAAAATCTTCAAAACAAAAGTGTGCACCCAACTATTTGGCGATTGATACCACTGTTAGGTCACTAGTTTTACAACACAAGCATCAATGAAAGAAATAGAGAAGAGATAGAGGTCGGTTGAACAATACACACACACACACGCACGTATGAAACTATGAAGGGTTAGGCGTAGAGAGTGAATGAGGAATGAATTGAACAACCAACCCTCAAGTGAGGGTTTACATAAGGTATTTATAGGAGGGAAGCTAGGGCAACACTCCTAGTTCCCTTCCTTTCACCTATGGGCTTGGGCCTAAGCTCATGAGCCTTCTACATAAGCTTAAGGCTAATAACAAACATAAAGGCCATAATAAGCTAACTATTACATATGAGTAACTAACACTTGAATAAGGTTTAGGAGTGATTCCAACAAACCAGCTACCTCAGACCTAGCCCTTATACAGTTATCTCTTTCAGTCACATAACTATTAAGTACTTTTTGATAAAAGTCATGACACTTAGAACATACCTCAGAGATAGGGGGTGAGCTTGGTGAAGTGGCTACCATAGCAAGTAGAACAGGATCATCTTTACACTCCATGCTCCAGTCAAAGCTTCCATAACCATCTCTAGACTCCATAGCAGCATATCCAGGTTCCTTATCAAAATCTGTGCTCCAGTGAAACTCTTCCACTGATTCCTCCACAGCTACTATACAATAAGTTACTGGTTCATCATCAAACTCAGCACTCCAGTCAACCTCTGATAAATTCTCTTGAGCAACCAAAGCTTTTGTTTCAGTAATAGGAATTTCTTTTAGCTCAAGATTTGGTTTCTCAGTCATCCTGTTTGCTTGATATAAAGCAAACCTGCATTCCCTTGCAAAATGTCCAGTCTTTTGACAGTTGAAGCATTCAATCTTGGATTTGTCAAAAGTGATTCCTTGTTTTGGTTTGAAGTCAATGCCTCTTCCTGTCTTCTTCATAAACTTCTTGATCCTTGCAGTGATCATAGCAACTTGCCACCTGATATCAATTTCTTCAAGAGCATCCTCTTCAATCTGTGATAGATCTTCTTCATATGTAACAGGTAGGGTAGCTTGCTGTGCAAAGAAAGAGCATACGACTTCATCTGAGTGGATGGTATTTGTTGGTGTGGCTTGCTGAGCAAAGGTGGGGGTAGAGTAGGCAACAGTACTTTGAGTAGGAGAAGCAGTACTTTTAGTGGAAGTACTGCCTCTCTTTTCAGATGACACAAAAGCAATACTGTGAGACTTTGAACTAGTTTGACCATTCATCTCATGCTCATACACCTTCAGATGGTTGTAGAGATCATCAAAGTCCATAGTGTCCAAACCAGGTTGTCCTCTGATCATTGTAGCAATCACATGCCATGTAGATGGCAAACTCCTTAAGAACTTCAAATTGGCATCTTCAACAGATACCTCTGCCTTGTATAACTCTAGCATGCTGAGGAGATTTTGAAATCGATCATAGGCAGCATCAAGACTTTCTCTTTCACCAACAGTGAAAGTTTCAAATTGTTGCTTCAGCAGATTTCTGTGCATCTTCTTGGAAGCATCATTACCTCCAAATCTTGTCTTGAGAGCAGCCCAGAGTTGCCTTGCATCTTTAGCATCATGGAACTTGAGTAGATGACCATCTGGAATAGCAGACAACAGTATATTGAGAGCTTTCTCTTGATTTCTTATTGTTGCTGCTGGTAAGACTGCCTTAGGTGGTTTAGGTTGTCCAGGAATCTCTATAGGTTCTGGAACTACTTCATTACCATTGACAATTACATTCCATAATGCATGGTCTGTAATAGCAATGTACTGCCTCATCTTCATGCTCCATAGGTCGTATTCTCCCTTCTTAATGATTGGTATTCTTAGTGAGGTGATGGATGGGGGTGGAACAGCTTCAGTCGACATCTTTAGGTTTTTGTTGTTAACTAGGTTTTAAGGTTTCTTCTTAGTCAGAGTTTCCACACAAGCTCTGATACCACTTGTTGGATCGATGTACTCTAACCAAACTAACTTATATAGCTTGTTAAGGGTTTAATAACCTCGGATAAATCCTAAGTTATTAACAATGAAACACTGAGCAAACTCTATTAAGTATGCGGAATTTACTTAACAAAGCTAAGAAGATTTAACTTTAACAATATTATTAATAACTCTAAATCTGCTTGTTATGCAGATTCTTTAACAACTCTAAAACTCTAATATCGTACTTCTCTAAAACTCTAATAATGCACGTACTTTAGGATTTTAAAAACATATATCTCTAATACCAATCTAGGGATCCTTTTATAGGCTTAAGGATAACCCTAGTCGGTTTACAATTTGTAACCTTGTACGACAAGTAATCTAAACAAAGAATATTCTAGAATAACAAAGCTTTCCATAATCGAATATAGCAGTTCTTTAGCTTTGCAGTACTTTGACTTCGACAGCAGTACTTTGACTTTCACTTAGCAGTACTTTGAATCTTCAGTACTTTAACATTCTTCAGCACTTTCATATCCCAACACTTATGTAGGATGATATCTTGCTCAAAACTAACTTGAATTCAAACATAAGAATCACAAGGAGATAGATGAGAGTATGTCGTGTTGTAGCAGTAGAAGGAGGGAGAGTTTTCTGGAAATTTTTGTTTTTCCTGGGAATGAAGTAAGTTAAATAGTTATATTTATAAGTTTGACCAATTTGACAAGTTTAGTCCCTGGTGGTAGGACTATTGCAAAGATAGTCCTAATTACTTTAACTTCACTTCATGAGAGGTCCTTAAAAGAAAATAAAAGTGTATATATCATTACCTGAAAGGTTGGGGTGTTACAACTCTCCCCCACTTATTCGGTTTGTGTCCTCACAAACCATTCCTGATAAAAAGCGGGGTAGTATTTGATGAGATCCTCTTCGGGTTCCCAAGTATACTCCATTCCCTTTTTGTGCTTCCATCTGACTTTAAGAACAAGGACCTCTCTTTTTCTGAGTTTCTTGACCATGGTGTCAACAATCTCTACCGGCTCTTCAACGTAGCCAAGTTTCTCATCAACTACTATGTCCGCTAGAGGGACATACTCTGCCTCATCTGCCAAACATTTTCATAGCTGGGACACGTGGAAAGTATTATGTATGTTGTTTAACTCATCTGGTAGCTCAAGTCTGTACGCTACCTTTCCAACTCTGTCAGTTATTCTGAATGGACCAATGTAACGTGGTCCTAGCTTTCCACGCTTCCTGAAACGGATAACACCCTTCCATGGAGAAACCTTCAGCATAACATGATCACCGACCTGAAATTCTATTGGTCGTCTCCTCTTGTCCGCATAGGACTTCTGTCGAACCTAGGCAATCTTAAGCCTTTCTTTGATTTGATCAATCTTTTCATTCATCTATTGGACAACATCAGAACTGGCTAATTCTCTTTGCCTAATCTCACCCCAACGTATAGGAGTTCGACATTTCCTTCCATACAACATCTCGTATGGATGCATCTTAATACTGGAGTGATAACTGTTATTGTACGAGAATTCTGCTAGCTCTAAGTACTTATTCCAACTACCACCGAAGTCAATAGCACAGGCTCGAAGCATATCTTCTAGTGTCTGAATGGTCCTTTCACTCTGACTATCTGTCTGTGGATGATAAGATGTGCTAAAATGGACACGAGTACCTAGATTCTCTTGAAATTTCTTCCAGAATCTAGAAGTAAATCTGATATCTCTATCTGATACTATAGAGACTGGTACTCCATGTCGGGCCACTACCTCGCGAAGATACAACTCCGCGAGAGCTTCTGAGGACATCGATTCCTTAATAGGAAGGAAAATCGCACTTTTTGTTAAACGATCTACAATCACCCATATAGCATCATGCTGACACGGTGTCTTGGGTAATTTCGTGATAAGATCCATAGTAATCCTTTCCCATTTCGACACAGGAATTTCAAGAGGTTGTAGCTTACCATAAGGCTGTTGATGTTCTGCCTTAACTTGGAGACAAGTAAGACACTGCTCGACATATTTTACAATGTCTCTTTTCATACCTGACCACCAATAATCTGGTTTAAGATTATAATACATCTTGGTGGCACCTGGGTGAATGGAATATTTTGACTTATGAGCCTCATCAAGCAACAACTTTTTGAGCTCCTCATCATTCGGTATCCATATTCTACCAAAGCGTGTTCTGAGCCCTCGTGAGTCCATAACTAAGTTGTGCACCTGACCCACGAGCCGCTCTGAATTTACATCGCCATTTTCCCATGCTTCATGCTGAACTGATTTAATATGCTCATAAAAGTCTGGGGTAATCACCATCTGAAGTGATTTGACCAATAAGGAGTTGCGTCTTGTTTTACGGCTCAAGGCATCTGCTACAACGTTGGCTTTCCCTGGATGATAAAGGATTTCGCAATCATAGTCCTTGACTAAATCTAACCAACGTCGCTGCCTCATGTTGAGGTCACGCTAATCAAAGAAGTATTTGAGGCTTTTATGGTCTGTAAAGATCTTGATCTTTACACCGTAAAGGTAATGCCTCCACAGTTTTAAGGCAAGGACTATTGCCGCTAGCTCTAAATCATGAGTAGGATATTCTTCCTCATGTTTCTTAAGCTATCTAAAGGCATAGGCGATGACTCGACCTCTCTGGATAAGAACACAGCCGAGGACATTAAAAGATGCTTCACAATAAACTTCGAAATCATCATTGCCTTCTGGTAATACTAAGACTGGAGCCTGACTTAACTTCCGTTTAAGAGTCTGGAAGGCGACTTCCTGATCCTCATCCCACTCAAAATTTACATTCTTGCGGGTGAGCTCAGTAAGCGAAGAAGCAATCTTTGCAAAATCTTGGATAAAACGGCGGTAGTAACCCGCAAGTCCAAGAAATGGTCTAATTTCTGTGGGAGTTTTGGGTCGTTCCCAATTCATGATGGCACTGATTTTAGCTGGATCTACTTTAATGCCCTCACTATTTATGACATGCCCGAGAAATTGAACTTCTCGGAGCCAGAATTCACACTTCGAGAACTTAGCATAAAGTTTTTCTCGCCTTAACATGTTGGGACTTGGCGCAAGTGGTTTCATGATCACTAGCTGATTTGGAATAAATGAGGATATCGTCAATAAAGACAATAACTGATTTATCTAACATCGGACAATAGACCCGATTCATTAGGTCCATAAAAGTTGTTGGGGCATTCGTCAAACCAAATGGCATAACTGTAAACTCATAATTGCCCATATCTAGTCCGAAAAGCTGTCTTCAGGATATCTTCTTCCCGAATCTTTAACTGATGATATCCAGATCTAAGGTCTATTTTTGAAAAGAAACTTGCGCCCTGTAACTGATCAAATAAATCATCTATCCTAGGAAGAGGATAATGATTCTTGATAGTAACTTTATTAAGCTCTCGGTAGTCGATGCACATGCGCATACTACCATCCTTTTTTTCACAAAAAAGAACTGGTGCTCCCCACGAGGAACTACTTGGGCGAATGAAACCCTTATCTAGTAGTTCTTGTAACTGTTTCATGAGTTCTTGCATTTCTGATGGGGCAAGTATGTAGGGAGTTTTGGCAATAGGATTACTCCCAGGAAAAAGATCAATGTGGAACTCTACCTATCTATCAGGTGGCATACCCGGGAGTTCCTCTGGAAAGACATCGGGAAATTCCCGAACAATTGGAATATTATCAAGGTTTGGAATAGATTTATGAATATCGATAACATGAGCTAAATAGGCTTGACAGCCACGTGCCAAGTATCTCTTGGCTCTAGCATAAGTACAAATAGCAAGTTTAGCCTTCTTACGCTCGCCATAGATGATTGTTTCTCCCTTAGTTGGGGTTCTGAGTCGGACTAGCTTATGTCGGCATACAATGATGGCTTCATTCATACCGAGCCAGTCCATACCGATGACTACATCAAGCTCTCCCATAGGGATGGGAATTAAATCGATTAGATACTTATCATTATCGACTTCTATCTCGCAATTCTAGAAGACATCGGTTACATGTATCACTTTGTTATTAGCTACTTCCACATCTAGTGGTGGCTTAAGCTGACTAATCAGAACAGAAAATCTCCTACTAAACCTTTCAGATACAAAAGATCTATCAGCACCAGAATCAAATAGCACACGAGCAGGTAATAGATTCACAAAGAAGGTACCTGTCACAACGTCGTATGCTTCCTTAGCTTCATCTACAGTCATCTGATGAACACGGGCTGGTGGTCTATGTGGTCTTTGAACAGTAGGAAGGCCAGGGGCTCCTGAAGGTCTAGAGGTGGATCGCACCCCTCGCCTGTCTGTATTCCTCCTAGGCTCTTGCTGACGCTGAGGAGGAAGGGGTCTGGCATTGGGACAAGACTCAGTTGTGTGCTTCGGATCATAGCATCTCCTGCAAACTTGAACTGGTTTTGGACAATCTTTACTGATGTGACCAGGCTCACCACAACTATAGCAGGTCTTGCTACCTGCACGACATTCTCCTGGGTGAAACCTTTTACAATTCGCACACTATGGAAAGCTCCTACCCCCCGTGCTAGGATAAGCCTCATTCGGCTTAACTTTCTTCTTAGAAGAACTAGCCTGCTCCACCTTTCTTTTATGAGGAATTTCTTCCTCCTTCTTTGTTTCTTGTTCTCGCTCTAAAGCTGCATTCATGAGCTGATCCATGTTTTTCCAATCCTTGGCTGAAATAAACTAACGGATATCTTTTCGAAGCATATCCACATAATGTTTCATAAGTAACCTTTTGTCATTAGTATATTCAGGTATAAAATGTGCTCTGTCAAGGAAGGTCATGGAGAAATCATGTACTGACTTTGTGGTCAGGTGGGAACCCAAGAAGTCTCGGCGAATCTTATTAAGTTCCGCCTCCGGAGCAAAGTTCTGAAAAAGTAATTCCTTGAACTCCTTCCAAGTCATACTCTTACCAATTTCTGGTCTTTTTGATGCAAGGGTCCAATTCCACCAAGTTTTAGCCCGATCACGAAGGAGATTTATAGCAAAATTAACCCAACGTTCCTCAGGGCATTTACTGGTGGCAAACGCCCCTTCAACATCCTGGATCCATCTGTAGCATTTAAAAGGATCTTGTTCTCCCGAGTAAATCGGGGGCTTGCAAGCTGCGAAGTCAGTATAAGTAACTTCCTTGGGTGGCGCGACTCGTGCAGCCAATTTCTGATCAAGTTCTGTTGTGATAGTCTTAGCTATGATCTCACTGAGACGTTTTGTATAATATGGTCTAGCTGCTTCCTGTGCCTTGGCTATCTCTTGAGATATCATATCTCTTATTTGTCTAGCCATAGCATCAAAAATAGGAGCATTATCATGCTCATCTGTTTCTGTTGGATCGGAGGAGGACTCCCGATCATCCTGTTCTGGAATTTCTACATGAGTCGGCCACTCAGAGCTTTCAGGAGGTCTTTCAGCCATATCTACGCTGAAAATTAAACATATTGCACGATAAGGGAACAATAAGAGTCACTGCAAGATTCATAATGTATAGATTTCTATATGCATGAGCTTAATATTACTATCGGGGTTCATTCCTTTGGTGTAATATAAAATCGGTAAATTCCCGTTATGTGACGCGATTATTACCACGTTGGCCAGGCGTCGCAATAATTCCATCAGATAACCAAGTGCTCACCTTGACCATGTTACACCAAATTCATGAATACTAGTAATATGTTTAACATACAAACAATGTAGGCTGCACTAATACTAATACTGATGCTACATAATAATTCGGAAACGTGTCTAATACTATAGGTCCCACAGAGCCTAGGTTTAAGTCTAAGTACCCATCTACAGCGGATACCTAGATCCCTTAAACCATCGCTCTGATACCAACTTAAAACGCCCATGCTAATTTTTTTTTTTTTTTTTTTTTTTGGACTGATATAATATTAACACCAAGACTTATATTAACACATAAAGCTGTACATAACATATATCATTCGTCTTGACCCGTACATGATCAAAATGGGTCAATATGGGCAAGAATGGCACTATGCCAAACACCCTTTAAACTATAAAGGAAACTACTTATGTACTTGATTATTACATAACCATGAGTTTATATGTTCATACACAAAAGCATACAACCTAGGGCGTTTCTTGGTATGAGAGCATGTAGGGAAAAGGCTCATTACCCAAGTATCCCACCGAGGTCTAGTTCTCGGTCTTCGTACCCTTCGTAACACTACCACTAGCTTCACCTATAACAAGTACAACAAAGCAACGTAAGCATAACGCTTAGTGAGATAACGTATAAAAGATGCTAATCATAACATGGCATAATATTATGGTTGCTTCGTAGACAATGAGTACTTGTTTTCTATTATATACTAGTCGCCCACTAAGGACGTTGTGAACCCATACTGGTTCAGTATAACTGAAAATGTTCTAGTTGTCCACTTAGGACGTCTAAGTCATATACTCAATGAATTTCAGCCGCTATACACACTGGTCATCCACTTAGGATGTCTAAGTCTTATTTTACAAAATGAGATGCTAATAAGGCTCGGTCGTCAACTTAGGACGTCTAGGCTCCCTTTCGGAGCATGTCATGACATAATAACACATGTCGTCCACTTAGGACGTCTATACCCATCTTTTGGGTCATAATGCATATAATTATGCAAATTATCCACTCAGGACGGATAATTTATGTGTGTCGTCCATTTAGGACGCTATACAAATAATATTATAATATGTAGGCAGAAAATACTTAACTAAATCCAAACGGGTCATTTGGGGCTGTTTTGACCCGTTTAACATGGTTCACTTATAAACATACTATGAGTGACTCATTTAGGTACATAACGTATAATTATAACACCATGAAGGCGTAACTCGAATATACTACATGAACATTGATGTGTAAGAAAATATATCAAATATACGATACACGCGAGAATCGACAAATCAACCTTTTAGGAAAAGGGTTAACGTGCCAAAACTCACGAATGTGATATAAGTGATACCGGGCAAGTGATTACCCGGGTCGTTTCCCAACGAGGAGTGAATTGACGGTCACGTTTGAGGTTTGTTATTAAAGTGCTTGAATGGATCAGTAATTTATGTTATGATTACGGTTTCTAATAATTAAAGCACGGGAACGTAAATAAGGCAAGGGAACAAAGTAAATAACTAATTTAGCAACTAATAAGCATAAAGACAATAGAACTAAGCTAAACTACATCCTAGTGCATAAAATGCAAAAACGTGAAAACCCGGGCTAATCCCGAGCTCCAAAAGTGAAAATAATGCAATTTAAGGCCTAAGGATGTGAAACTAATTTTCATACATTCTAAACGACTAAAAATAATTTTAGGAAAAAGCCGGGTATTTTTTCGACTTTTAAATTATTTATTATGAATTAAAAACTAGAAAATAGAAATTAAATGTTTAAAAATATCAAAAATAATTGGAAAAATACAAAACTTTTCAGGAAAATACTTTTTGGTAAACTAAATCTAAGAAAAATTAGAAACTTGAAAATTCAGCAACCAATAAGCAGAAAATAAGCTAAAGGCCTTATTTAGTATTAAAAGTTAAAACGTATATAAGTAATTAAGTGTGCAATGAATGACAAGAAAGACCCAAGGGCAAAGATGGATTTGTGAGTGGTCTGTGAGGCGTGGGAAGGCTGTTTAGGAGGTCTCAGGTTCGATCCCTGGCAGTACCTTTTTTTGCCATTTTTTTTTTTTTTTTTTTTGAGTTTTTCTTTTGGAATCTAATAAATAAAATAAAAATAAGCATTGTTATATGAAAACTTAACTTTGGAAGAAGCCACAAACAAGCTGATAACAGCTTATTAATTCAGCAAATCCCACAAGGGGCTGTTTGGGATAAGGGACTAACTAAGGGGGCTGTTTGGTTTTAGGGACTAACTAAGGGCACCTATAAGCTACAATAAGCTGTCAAAAGTAAAAAAACGAAACAGAAGCTTAAAAAAAATTACTAAGGGACAGTTGGCTACTAAAGGGCTACTAAAAGCTATAATAAGCTTGTAAAAAGCTAAGGAAAAGCATAAACTAAACTAAGAGCCTAACATTCCTACTCTAAGATACCTAAAGGATCACTAATAAGCACTAAGATAAGACTAATAAGATAATCAAAAGCCATTCAAGGCTGCTACACTGCTGTCCTAAAACAGTCATATGGGCTTATTTGAGGGGGAAAATGAGTAACTGAATAAGCACTAAATCCAAGAATAAGCTAAAACGGATAAGCCTAGTACTACTAACTACTCATAACATCAAAATTCAAGGCCTACTTCTAACATTATCCTACCTAAATTAAACTCAAAAAGTGACTGTGAGGGCAGGATGCAAAGGGAGAGATGACAGATTTTTGAAAACATTTTAAAACTTGTTTTAACCACTATAAACACTTCACTACTCATAAATTTCACTTAAACAAAACTATTTAAGAACTCAACTTGGGTCAAAAGTGGGTCTTGACCCACACAAAGTGCTGTTCCAAACAACCCTATAGAGGGCAGAAATGGTGAAAACAACTTGTAAAATTTATAAGAAAAACTGTTTTGAAAACTTAATCAGAGGTATCAAATTAACTTTTACAATCTTGCCAAAACTTTCTAACCAAAAATTTAAATCAGACATAATTTTAAGAACTTGAAAAAATGCTTCATAAACCTTAAAACTTGAATGGAACTGAAATTGAATTGCATTAACTGGAAAGTAAAAAAAATTAAATGACAGTAATGTAAATTGGTACTAGAAATAAAAATTTCTAGACAAGTTGTTACAAGCAATCTTTCTCTTATTTATACTAAAACGAATTCTGGTCTTCCTTCTTGTTGTCCTCATCTTGGTGTGCTTTGTTTGGGAGATAGAAAGAGAGTGTGAGCTTGTTGAATCAATCACAGCCATTGGTCTCAAACCTTGGAGCCCAAGTAGATTAATCTCAACCAATGATCCTTCTTTTGTTGTTGGATTGCCAAGGTGGCACTGATGTCCCATGTGATTGTGGGGTAAGGTGAGTGAGCTTTGGGGACCAGTCGGTGAGAGGGATGTGTGGGGAAGGAGACAAACTGTGGGGTCTTTGGTTTTGGCGGGCAAACTAGTTTGGGGTGTTATGGGATTTATCTGATTTGGGATAATAAGGAAGGAGATGGGTTTTAGTAAAAGGGTTAAAGGGGTAAATGGTGGGTTGGGGTAAAAAAGGTTTCAAAAGGTAATGGTTAAGAGTTTTTTTTTTTTTTTTAAAGGTGAGAAAAAAAAATATTTTTAATAAAAATTGGTTTTAATTAAAATAATTGTTGTTAAATAAAAATGGTTAAAAATAAAAAAAATTGTTTTTAGTAAAAACGTTTTAAGGGTAAAAGTGGTAAATGGGGTTCGGGTACAGGGAAGAAAGGTAATTATGGGTTTAGGGTTCGGTTTTGATTTTGTTTTCCCCACTCTCACTCCAAATATGCGTTTCGGGATCCAAAAATGTAGAAAATCCACTCCCGGCTCCGTCCGCTAAGCACGTTTTCCATTCCAAGCTCAATTCTGTCCGTTTTTGCCATGTTTTCGATCCTTTGTACCTGAAACACATAAAAACACACTCCAAGGATATCTGTAGCATAATTGGTAATATTTTCGTGTTTTTAGACGTCTTTGTGGTCTTAGATGGGTAAAAATCATGAGTGAATAAGCACTCATCAAATCCCCCACACTATCAATTGCTAGTCCCTAGCAATCCGATCATATGAAGTAATGAAAGGATCAAAAATACCAAGAATACCCCGTTTCGACTTTTTATTCTACTACTAGAAATTTAAACTTGAACGTAAATAAATAACATGCTTTATTATCAAAACATGGCATCATAGAACGGGATTCACGCAAAATGGGTGTCTCCGGGGAATTGTAATCGTCATCCTCTTTTTGATACTCTCAAACCAAGCTTAAACTTATTGTGCAAATGTTTTTGTAAAATGCTAACACTACTTATATCAATAATCTATGTAAGTCGAGACTTAACTTTTTACTCCCGCAATTTATAAAATTTAAGTGATTGTGCTCATTTTCAAAAGTTTGACCATTGAAATTGACATTTGTTATGGTTGTTATCCACTTAACTAAAGTACTAACCCACCGGAAACGATGAAAGTCTAAGGATCGAAAGGGCCTCTTCCATGTAGTGGCTTTCTTCTCGGCACATCCCAAAACATAAGTTTTAAGTGACCGGGTTTTTGACACCTCACAGAGAATAGTACCAGAATTAGCGGGAATTCGATTCCAAAGATTTACGAAGCTACCGTTAAGTTAAAACTAAACCTAAATGGATTACAACCGACGATGATTTAGAAATTCAAGACTTAAAGGTGAGATCACTCCATGTAACGACTTTCTTCTCAGCTTGTCCTTTAAGGAGGCTAGGTTTTCACCCTCGAGAATAGTATCGGAGCTTTCGGGATCTTTGAAATCAAGGATTTCCAAATTACCGTCAAGCTTTTAGACAACTTTGACGAATACGAGTTCAACTTCCGATTTAAATTTAAGAAAAAGCAAGTTTCGCACATTTATTCATAAGCAACATAATGCTTTTATTCACGCAACTCATATTTTTCATTTTTTTTTTCATTTTTCATTTTTCAACTTTTTTCACTTTTTTTTTTTTTTTTTTATTTGATTTTGAACTTTAAACTTGCAACTTTTGCATCATTCAAGCATTTTTCGATACTTTCATTTTGCACATTATTCAGATTTTAAGAAAGTATGCTTTCTCGGAAATTTAAATAAAAAGTTGAACTCGGACTCTAAATCAATTTTGCTTAAAAACTTTTTATTGTAACAAGACTATTTGAATTTTCAAAAGTTTGACAACGAGCACGTATTTTAGTCCGATTAGTTATCTTCTGGGAGAAAAAGCCATAGATTACTTATATAAGCTCTAAAGAGAACCAACTACTCCACGCTTAGCATATTCATTTGCACAACGCATAAAACCTTAGCCTAATGTTAAGAGAGCAGCTAGATCAACACTCTAGCAGAGTCGGGATTACCCTTGTTCTAGCCTAATCAAGACTAAACTATCATTAACACCGAAGCATCAATGCATTATTTTTGTGCAAAGCACTTCTTTTAAATGCAAATACTTGACTTAAAACGATAAAAATTTTAAATCTTTTGGTCAAAACGGGGGTGCTAGGGTACTAGAAGGTACAATGTGATCAAATTCGCTTAGAATTCCCCCCCCACACTTAGAATTGAATATTGCCCTCAATATTCAAAGTACCGGCCGTAGCCGAAACTATAGAACGGAAAAAGGTAATACTACTAGCCAAGTGTGGAAGCGAAATCTTTTTTCACAAAAGGATTTTTAAAGATATCCCTAGATAAACGTTAGTAAAAAAATCGGATATTGGGCGGCTGGATTGAAAACAGGCGCATCAATCATCACGATCTACGGGAATCCTGAAAACAGAGAGCAAACACACAACAAGCAAACAACAGTGGGGGTATCCCCCCACACTTAGTGTCAGAAAATAGAAAGAAGTCAGAAACATGGGTGGATACCCATGAAATGCTACTGTTTTTGTTAACCGAGTCGCGAGCTTGACTCGACCCCGAATTCATTGGTCCATGGGGGAGCAAGTGGAAGAGAACATCTCCATCGGACTTTCATTCAAATGGTTAGGATAATCATTGAATGTGCTGAGAGTTCCACTCCGATGAGATACCCACGGTTCTAAATAGTACAACTATAAACGGTGATACCGGGGTCAAAGATGGTATCCTCACTCCCGCATGAGTGAAGAAGAGAAGAAATCAAATTATATGGAAGAAATGGAATAAAGATTTTGATAACGATAAGGATCCATTCTTCATTCTCAAAAGGAAATTTCATATAATCCTTAATTTGAATTTGATCATTTAAGCTCATTGGGTGATTTTCAACAAAAACTTTGGGAGGAAGAGGCGGGGTGATGTCATCAATAACGAAACTCTTTTGAGAGAGTTGCTCTTCCCCCAAACTAAAATATGTCTTAAGATCAAAATAGAAATGATCATACTCTGGAGGAGATATGAAATGAGAGAGTTCACCGGAGAACTCCTCAAAACGAAATGAATCATATTATGGAAAAGAGACATAAGCATGAGAAGTGGTGCTGCCACGACTCGTCTCTTCCGTATGATCGATATCAAAGAAAAACGACTCATAAGTCGTTAGAGAAAGATCGGGATGAGAAGTGGGATTGCCACTACTCTCCTCTACCGTATCAAATATAAAACTCTCAAGTTCAGGAACATAATCCTTGAGCTCGAGCTCCGGAGGATCTGACGACTTAGGTTCAACAATTTCTTCAATGTTATCTTCCTTCGGGGGAAGAAAAGGCGACGGTTCATCGTATAACATCTTTTCTAATAACGAAACATCTTCCCCCGGATCGCAATCGGTTTCAACAATTTCCAGCGAAATTGAAAAATCATTGACCTCTTCCAAAACGACGTCACTTCTCTCAACCGGCGTGAGCGAAGGGGAAGAGTCGGAAATGATAGGATCGGAAATGGGAGTGGGATTGCCACTCAAAGAATCATCATAAGCATCATCGATCTTTAAGTTCTCTTCTTCAAATGGTTCATCATCATCACTCTCGTCAGAATCTGAATAGTAAAAGGTGGGTGGATGACTCGGTCTTTGTTGATAATGGTGACTGATATATCTTTCTTGCTTGCCAAAGACGTCAATTTGAGCACTCATAACGGAAATTTTCTCGGAATAATGATCACTCAACATAGTGGTAGAATCGTAAGGAACGTCAGCATCCCACTGAAAATGATGTTGTGTCAAATTCTCGATCAAATCGTAAGCTTCTTGAGGAGTCTTCCGCATGAGATTTCCACCAGCTGCCAACATGATTTTGTCTTGATCAATCATAGTGATACCATGGTAAAAGGTTAAGATTTGATCAAGAAGCAAAATTCGATGATCGGGACATTTCTGCAATAACGATTTGAATCTTTCCCAAGCTTCAAATACGGATTCCTTGGGTAATTGCTAGAAATTAAGAATTTTTTTTCTCAGCTGCATCGTTTTCGAATATGGAAAGTATTTTGAAATAAACTTGTGAAACATCTCTTCCCAAGTATGAATTGAATGTTTTTCAAGGGTGTAAAACCAAGATTCGGCTTCGTGGGTTAAAGAGAATGGAAAGAGATTCAATCGGATATTATCTTGAGAAACGCCTTTTTGTTTCATGGATTGAGTAATAGACAAGAACTTGTTCAAGTGCTCATTAGCATTTTCATCGTTAAATCCATGAAATTGGCAATGTTGGCGAAGAAGACGAACCATATGATTTTTCAATCTAAAATTGGCTCCCGGAACGGATATCGGAGCGATCGGTCCTCCTCGACCGATAAGTGATGGACGATAGAAATCCTCCATGGTCCGAGGATCATGGGGATCAAATGGCGAAAAATCGAGCATTATGAAGAATTAAACAACTTAGAGGGTTAAGAAATAAGAATTAAACATTCAGAGGAAAACGAATAGTATAATTAAACGGTAAAAGAGGGTAAGAGAAATAAAATTATACGGATAAGAGGAACGAGAAGAATATTTTTGGGGTTTTGTAATAAAATTGAGTGCACATGCACAAAAACCAATCAATCAAAACGATACCGAAGCAAAAACACAAGGAACTTAAACCAATAATCACAAGTGTATTCACGCAAGTGACACAAAGGCAAGTTTTGAATCTTTTGTTTGGGAACTTATTATGATAACACTCCAGTTGAGAATGTTATTTGATTGATGTCTTTTATCTTTTATTAAACAATGAAAACAAAATATTTTTGGGGTTTTTAACTTTTATATATATACAAAAAGAAAAGGAAAATATTTTTGTGCTTTAGGGGTTTTTGGAAAGCGAATAACTTCACGAGGAAGGTTCTTCAAGTCACTAATCGTCAAACCGTAACGATATTGTCGCAACACACCTCCCCGGCAGCGGCGCCAAAAATTGATGTGTAAGAAAATATATCAAATATACGATACACGCGAGAATCGACAAATCAACCTTTTAGGAAAAGGGTTAACGTGCCAAAACTCACGAATGTGATATAAGTGATATCGGGCAAGTGATTACCCGGGTCGTTTCCCAACGAGGAGTGAATTGACGGTCACGTTTGAGGTTTGTTATTAAAGTGCTTGAATGGATCGGGAATTTATGTTATGATTACGGTTTCTAATAATTAAAGCACGGGAACGTAAATAAGGCAAGGGAACAAAGTAAATAACTAATTTAGCAACTAATAAGTGTAAAGACAATAAAACTAAGCTAAACTACATCCTAGTGCATAAAATGCAAAAACGTGAAAACCCGGGCTAATCCCGAGCTCCAAAAGTGAAAATAATGCAATTTAAGGCCTAAGGATGTGAAACTAATTTTCATACATTCTAAACGACTAAAAATAATTTTAGGAAAAATCCGGGTATTTTTTTGACTTTTAAATTATTTATTATGAATTAAAAACTAGAAAATAGAAATTAAATATTTAAAAATATCAAAAATAATTGGAAAAATACAAAACTTTTCAGGAAAATACTTTTTGGTAAACTAAATCTAAGAAAAATTAGAAACTTGAAAATTCAGTAACCAATAAGCAGAAAATAAGCTAAAGGCCTTATTTAGTATTAAAAGTTAAAACGTATATAAGTAATTAAGTGTGCAATGAATGACAAGAAAGACCCAAGGGCAAAGATGGATTTGTGAGTGGTCTGTGAGGCGTGGGAAGGCTGTTCAGGAGGTCTCAGGTTCGATCCCTGGCAGTACCTTTTTTGCCATTTTATTTTTGTTTTTGAGTTTTTCTTTTGCAAACTAACTAATAAACAAAAATAAGCATTGTTATATGAAAACTTAACTTTGGAAGAAGCCACAAACAAGCTGATAACAGCTTATTAATTCAGCAAATCCCACAAGGGGCTGTTTGGGATAAGGGACTAACTAAGGGGGCTGTTTGGTTTTAGGGACTAACTAAGGGCACCTATAAGCTACAATAAGCTGTCAAAAGTAAAAAAAAACGAAACAGAAGCTTAAAAAAAATTACTAAGGGACAGTTGGCTACTAAAGGGCTACTAAAAGCTATAATAAGCTTGTAAAAAGCTAAGGAAAAGCATAAACTAAACTAAGAGCCTAACATTCCTACTCTAAGATACCTAAAGGATCACTAATAAGCACTAAGATAAGACTAATAAGATAATCAAAAGCCATTCAAGGCTGCTGCACTGCTGTCCTAAAACAGTCATAAGGGCTTATTTGAGGGGGAAAATGAGTAACTAAATAATCACTAAATCCAAGAATAAGCTAAAATGGATAAGCCTAGTACTACTAACTACTCATAACATCAAAATTCAAGGCCTACTTCTAACATTATCCTACCTAAATTAAACTCAAAGTGACTATGAGGGCAGGATGCAAAGGGAGAGATGACAGATTTTTGAAAACATTTTAAAACTTGTTTTAACCACTATAAACACTTCACTACTCATAAATTTCACTTAAACAAAACTATTTAAGAACTCAGCTTGGGTCAAAAGTGGGTCTTGACCCACACAAAGTGCTGTTCCAAACAACCCTATAGAGGGCAGAAATGGTGAAAACAACTTGTAAAATTTATAAGAAAAACTGTTTTGAAAACTTAATCAGAGGTATCAAAATAACTTTTACAATCTTGCCAAAACTTTCTAACCAAAAATTTAAATCAGACAGAATTTTAAGAACTTGAAAAAAAATGCTTCATAAACCTTAAAACTTGAATGGAACTGAAATTGAATTGCATTAACTGGAAAGTAAAAAAATTAAATGACAGTAATGTAAATTGGTACTAGAAATAAAAATTTCTAGACAAGTTGTTACAAGCACTCTTTCTCTTATTTATACTAAAACGAATTCTGGTCTTCCTTCTTGTTGTCCTCATCTTGGTGTGCTTTGTTTGTGAGATAGAAAGAGAGTGTGAGCTTGTTGAATCAATCACAGCCATTGGTCTCAAACCTTGGAGCCCAAGTAGATTAATCTCAACCAATGATCCTTCTTTTGTTGTTGGATTGCCAAGGTGGCACTGATGTCCCATGTGATTGTGGGGTAAGGTGAGTGAGCTTTGGGGACCAGTCGGTGAGAGGGATGTGTGGGGAAGGAGACAAACTGTGGGGTCTTTGGTTTTGGCGGGCAAACTAGTTTGGGGTGTTCTGGGATTTATCTGATTTGGGATAATAAGGAAGGAGATGGGTTTTAGTAAAAGGGTTAAAGGGGTAAATGGTGGGTTGGGGTAAAAAAGGTTTCAAAAGGTAATGGTTAAGAAGTTTTTTTTTTTTTTTTTTTTTTTTTGTTAAAGGTGAGAAAAAAAATATTTTTAATAAAAATTGGTTTTAATTAAAATAATTGTTGTTAAATAAAAATGGTTAAAAATAAAAATAATTGTTTTTAGTAAAAACGTTTTAAGGGTAAAAGTGGTAAATGGGGTTCGGGTACAGGGAAGAAAGGTAATTACGGGTTTAGGGTTCGGTTTTGATTTTGTTTTCCCCACTCTCACTTCAAATATGCGTTTCGGGATCCAAAAATGTAGAAAATCCACTCCCGGCTCCGTCCGCTAAGCACGTTTTCCATTCCAAGCTCAATTCTGTCCGTTTTTGCCATGTTTTCGATCCTTTGTACCTGAAACACATAAAAACACACTCCAAGGATATCTGTAGCATAATTGGTAATATTTTCGTGTTTTTAGACGTCTTTGTGGTCTTAGATGGGTAAAAATGATGAGTGAATAAGCACTCATCAAACATGAACGTGAATACCACAATTATAATGGCGCACTAACAGGTTACCAAGGACCCGTTTCTATACTTAAATATGTTACTCACCTTAATGCCGCTTGAATAGAATCACGAGCTTCCTAAAGATGTCCCCGGTTAACACTTATAACCTTAAATTAGATGATGGAAACCCTAGCCTATTCGTTTATAAGCTTATGTAGGATGATATCTTGCTCAAAACTAACTTTAATTCATACCTAAGAATCACAAGGAGATAGATGAGAGTATGTCGTATTGTAGCAGTAGAAGGAGGGAGAGTTTTCTGGAAATTTTTGTTTTTCCTGGGAATGAAGTAAGTTAAATAGTTATATTTACAAGTTTGACCAATTTGACAAGGTCATACCTGGCCACCAATAATCTGGTTTAAGATTATAATACATCTTGGTGGCACCTGGGTGAATGGAATATTTTGACTTATGAACCTCACCAAGCAACAACTTTTTGAGCTCCTTATCATTCGGTATCCATATTCTACCAAAGCGTGTTCTGAGCCCTCGTGAGTCCACAACTAAGTTGTGCACCTGACCTGTTAATACAAATATCGTCATTAAACGTTATTTATATTCTTGATCTTTATCTAAGTTTTGTTAACGACAAAAGTAAATTTATTTTATATAAAAGCTTAAAGCTTGTCAAGTTTAATAGAAATTAGAACAAGCTTTTTCAAACAATATATTCATCATTCATGCATTTACATTTATGATTAGACATCTTGATATAACTCTAATCATTATGTATGATAGTAGTTTTTAGAATGTGTTAGGTTCTTAAAACCAAACACTACTTAAGTACTTGCATATTTCTAAATATAGAAATACAACATATGACATCATGTGTTGCATCATGGAAATCATTGGAAGATTTCATTAGATATTTTTTGTGGATTTGTACTCTTCATATCTTGCACAATCTCACTTAGATATAGTTGACTTTAGCAAAGATTTTGATATCTTGCTGTCAGACCTCCACGGTACCAAAATGGTACACGGGCGGAACCCTTTTGAGGGTTCCGTGGTCCGTGGACGCTCCTGTCCATTTTGGCTATAAATAGCAAAGCCAAACCAAGTAGTTTTTCATCTCTTTCTATCATACTCTCTTACATATCTTCTCTCTAACCTTTCTAACTCAGTTTCATATCATATTAGTGATCTCTTTTGTAGCAAAGAAGATCAAGTCACATTCAAGCTTCAAACGAGAAGTTGGAAGTCTTGTTTGTTTAGTGTTGTATGATCTAGTGTTGATTCATACTTCATTGTTATATTAAACCATCATAATCTTGTGAGTGTGAGTGGTTAGTATTTTAGTCCTCAAAATACATTGTGTGTGGGAGTAGTTGTACCCTTGGAAAGAACTCAACATCTAGCTTAGTGTCGGAAATAGTGTAAGCGAAGTGTAAAGGTTTTCTCCGCCGGTGAAAGGAGCTTGTTGACTAGTGAAGTTAAACTCTCGAGTGTGAGACTCGGGGCGTGGAGTAGGGCAAGGAAAAAGATTCCTTGTAGACCGAACCACTATAAACAACTTGTTGTGGTTTGATCATTTCCTTCCTTATTTACTCTTTACATATTGCTTGCATATTTCATTAACATATCTAAGATCAATATCAATTGATCTTTTCAATAAGTTTCAAAACAAAGTTTTAATTGGTAAACTATTCAACCCCCCTTCTAGTTTTCTACAATTGGTACCAGAGCCTCGTTGCTCAAGAATTTCTAAAATAATCTGTATTTTATAAACTTGAAACGATCCATGGATTCTGAAAACTTTAAAGAAGGGCAATCTATGCAAAGACCACCACTCTTTGAAACCAATGGATTTATCTATTGGAAAAACCGTTTTGAAACATATGTAAAATCAAAAGATATAGATCTTTGGTTTATTATTGTTAAAGGAGATTTTAGTTCTACAACAAAGGATATTTCTGTCGATGAACAAAAGAAATTAGTTGCTAAAAATAACGAAGCTAAAATGATGCTTTATAATGCTTTACCTAGAAAAAATATGAAAGAATTTTTATGTGTGAAACCGCCAAAGATATTTGGGAATCTTTAATTGTTACACATCAAGGTAATTCACAAGTCAAGGATAACAAAATTGATCTTCTTGTTCAACTATATGAACAATTTGTTATCCCTGAAGATGAAACCATTGATTGCGGCTTTGCTCGCTTTAATACTATTATTACATCACTTAAAACACTTGATGAATCTTTTCGTAGTAAGAACTTTTTCAGGAAATTTCTTAGAGCACTCCATCCCAAATGGAGAGCTAAAGTGACCGCCATTGAGGAATCAAAAGATCTCTCAATAATGTCACTAGACGAGTTAATCGGTAACCTCAAAGTACACGAAATGGTGATGGAGAAAGATTCGGAAATAATCAAAGGAAAAAGGGAGAAGATCAAATCCGTTGCTCTAAAAGCAAAAGCGGAATCAAGTGATGATGACGAATCTTGCTCTGGTAGTGAAGATGAGGAATATGCCATGGCCATTAGAGATTTTAAGAAGTTCTTTAGAAGAAGAGGAAAGTTCGTAAGACAACCTCGAGAAGAAAAGAAGCCATTCCGAAAAGATCGGGATGACAAGAAGGGTAAAGGTGAAAGAAAATGTTTTAGATGTGGTGATGCAAGTCACCTCATAGGAGAATGTCCCAAGCCACCTAAAAGCAAAACTCAACGAGCTTTTGTAAGTGGTGCTTGGAGTGATAGTGAAGACGATGAAGAATCAAGCAAGGAAGAGATCGCTCTAATGGCACATGAGTCAAACGAGGTACTTTCCGATTCTTCTTATTCTTCTATTGATGATGACACTTTGCAAAAACAATATAATCAATTGTGTGAGCTAAGTCTAAAAATCATAACTAAAAATAAATTTTTAAAAACCAAAAAGGAATTTTTGGAAAATGAAGTTTATGAGTTAAAAGAAAAAGCAAAACGACTTGAAAAAGGAAAAGAAAATGACGATGATTGTAAATCCTGTCAAGAGATTGAACTTGAAATAGAAAAACTAAAGCTCACACAAGATGTTTTAATCGAAAACAATTCTAAATTTAAAAGGTTTAACAAGAACATCGCTCTTGCCGATGAAATAGTTAAAATTCATAAAACACCAGGAGACATGAATGGGCTAGGTTTTAATGAAGTATTAATTCCAAAAAGTCAAAACAAAACGGCCGAAAAGGACGAACAATCTGTCAAATCTGCTGCAGTACAGCACGGACCAGACGGAACCAAAATTAGGGTTCCGTCCGTTGAACAAATTGGTGCCGTGGGTACTTCAGCAGGACAGAATGTTCGTAATACGGACCGTACTGAATTTGTAAAAGTAACAAACAAAACCAAGGATAATGTTAAACTAAAACCAGCTGTTACATCAGGAGTAGGACTTGCTAAAAATGAATTTAGATCAAAAACTACTCAACAACGATATAAAACACCTTTTGCCAAACGCCCCTTTCCTAAGAGCAACCACAACGTACAACCCAACTACCAACACAATGGTTGGAATCAAAACTTCCCTAGACCATATCAAACTCCAGATTATATGTCATGGAACTCTTTTTCATCATTTCCATACATGAATCAAATAAATGGTATGTTTAACCCAAACGGACCCATGAGATATTGGGGACCAAATGCTTGAGTTATTTGCTTCCTAGGTATGCTTGAAAGTTGGATTGGAACCTGATGAATGGATAAAAGATAGTGGATGCTCACGACATATGACGGGCAACAAAAGTCTCTTCTCATCATACCAAGAGTATGACGGAGGTAATGTCACCTTTGGTAGCAATCTCAAAAGCAAAATCATTGGCAAAGGTACGATCGCTCATAACTCCCTAACTATTGAAAATGTTGCTCATGTGGATAGGTTAGGATTTAATCTACTTAGTATTAGCCAATTATGTGATAAAAAGTATAAAGTACTATTTGATGAAAATGGTAGTAAAATACTAAAAGATGGTATCACCATAGCTAAAGGAGTTAGGAAAAATAATATATACGTCATGAAAATAGATAAAACATCTAATGACAAACTTTGCCTAACAACGTTAGACGATAGCTCATCTCTTTGGCATAGACGCTTAGGTCATGCTAATATGAGACTTATACAAAACCTATCTTCAAAAGAGCTAGTTAGGAATTTACCAAAACTAAAATATGACCAACACTTTTGCGACGCTTGCAAAATTGGTAAACAAACCCATAGTAGTCACAAATCTAAAAATATGGTGTCCACATCTAAGTGTCTAGAATTATTGCATATGGACTTGTTTGGTCCATCCGCTATAAGAAGCTACGGAGGCAACTTATACACTTTGGTCATAGTAGATGATTACTCAAGGTTTACTTGGACGTTGTTTTGAAAACCAAAAATGAAGCTTTTGATAAATTTGAAATTCTTAGCAAGAAAATTCAAAATCAACTAGGTGTTAAAATTGTGTCGATCCGAACGGATCATGGTCGTGAATTTGACAACGAAACTCAATTTGAAAACTTTTGTGATACAAATGGTATAACACATAACTTCTCCGCTCCACGAACACCTCAATCAAATGGAGTGGTAGAACGTAAAAATAGAAAAATTCAAGAAATGAGTAGAACAATGCTTAATGAACAAAACATTCCTCAAAAGTTTTGGTGTAACGCCGTTGACACTTCTACATATATTTTGAATAGAGTTTTAATACGTCCTTTCTTAAACAAAACACCATATGAGCTTTATAAAGGTAAAAAGCCAACTCTAGGATATTTTAGAGTCTTTGGTTGTAAATGCTTTATTCTTAATACTAAAGATTACCTCACCAAGTTTGACCCAAAGTATTATCAAGGTGTATTTCTTGGTTATTCTCAAACTAGTAAAGCTTACATTGTCCTAAACAAATAAACAAAGAAACAATGATAGTCGAGGAATCGTTGAACATAACATTCGACGAAAGTCCACCTCCCTCTAAGACATCACCTTTGGTGGATGATGACTTAGTTGAAAGTCAAATGATAGAAGGTCAAGAAATAATTAATAATAACAAGGAAGATGAACCATTAAATAAAGAAATTATAAACATCAAAGAATCTAAGAGTCATCCGTTAGACAAGGTCATAGGACAACTAAATCAAAGAACCTTAAGGTCACAAGCCCAAAATCAAAGTAATTATTTTTGTTTTGTATCCACCATTGAACCGAAAAACATAAATGAAGCAATAAAAGATGAATCATGGGTAATTGCCATGCAAGAAGAGTTAAACCAATTCGTTAGAAATGATGTTTGGAAATTAGTTCCAAAACCTAAAGATCAAACTATAATTGGAACGAAATGGGTTTTTCAAAATAAAATGGATGAAAATGGGATAGTATCTAGAAACAAAGCTAGGCTTGTAGCACAAGGTTATAATCAACAAGAGGGGATTGATTATGATGAAACTTATGCACCGGTAGCTAGGCTTGAGTCTATTAGAATATTACTTGCTTATGCATGTGCCTATGATTTTAAATTATTTCAAATGGATGTTAAAAGTGCTTTTCTTAATGGGTTTATTAACGAAGAAGTGTATGTTGCTTAACCTCCCGGTTTCACCGACTTTGAGAAACCACATCATGTCTTCAAACTCAAGAAAGCATTGTATGGTCTTAAGCAAGCACCAAAAGCTTGGTACGACCGACTTAAGACTTTTCTTATTGATAACAAATATACTATGGGATTAGTAGATAATACTCTTTTTACCAAGAAAAAGGAATCACATATTATCATTGTTCAAATATACGTTGATGACATTATATTCGGATCAACTTGTCAAGAATTATGTGATGATTTCTCTAAAATCATGCACGACGAGTTTGAAATGAGTATGATGGGTGAGTTAAATTTCTTTCTAGGACTTCAAATTAAACAACTAGAAGATGGCATATTTTTAACCAATCTAAATATATAAAAGACATGCTTAAGAAATTTGGTCTTGAAGATTCCAAACCAACTAAGACACCCATGTCCTCGGACACTAAACTAACCAAGGATGAGGAAGGTGAATCCGTAGATAACACTAAATATAGAGGAATGATTGGTAGCCTACTCTATCTTACGGCTAGTAGACCCGACATTATGTTTAGTGTTTGTCTATGTGCTCGCTTTCAAGAAAACCCAAAGGCATCACACTTAGAAGCCTTAAAAAGGATTTTTAGATACATTAAGGGAACAACGTGTTTAGGATTATGGTATCCCAAAGGAACGGGTGTAGAAACCATAGTGTATGCCGACTCGGATCATGCCGGTGACTATGTCGATAGAAAAAGTACAAGTGGTATTTGCACTTTTGTTGGACATTGTCTCACCTCATGGTTTGCAAAGAAGCAAACGGCCTTGGCCATCTCAACTACTGAAGCTGAGTACGTCTCAGCCGGAAAAGCATGTCAACAAGCTCTTTAGATGAAGCAAGATCTCGTAGATTACGGAATTCATCTCAACGACATTTTGATACTTTGCGACAACAAAGGAGCCATCGATCTTAGCAAGAATCCCGTTCAACATTCTCGTACAAAGCATATTGAGATCCGTTATCACTTTCTTCGCGACAATGTTCAAAAAGGGAACATTTCAATCGAGAAAGTATCCTCCGAAGACAACATTGCCGACATATTAACTAAGCCTCTTAAACGAGAACCTTTTAATCTTCTTAGACTTGGTTTAGGGTTAATGGAACCAAACATGTAGGATAAACATAGCCTAAAACATTAGAATAGTCAAAACAAAACAAATTTGTCTTGTATCTGGTACTGTAGCCACGGCACCAAACGATAACACGGACGGAACCAAAAATTTGGTACCATCTGGTCCGTGGTGTCTACAGAAGCAAAACAGTTACCTACAAAACATCTTCTTTCTCAAAACTCACTTTACCAAAACGTGTAAACATTAAACCAAGCTCATTATTGACACCTTCCCACTCACTAATCACTGAAGATAACATCATTGTAAGTATCCTAACTACATTTTATCTCTTAATTCTGAGTCTAGGATTCTTATTTATGCACAAAACTATCACAAATCATTACATGGGGTTTTATGTATGCTTTTATATCAAATATGAATTCAATTGGCAAAATGCATAACTAGTCATTAAAATTAGGTACTACATTATCATATTGCATAAACAAATCATGCTTCCCACTAATTGATAGATAATGAATATAAGGCCTTATTCAAATAACCAAACACCCCATGTCAAAAGTTTTGAAAAGCTTCTCACTTATAGGAAAACAATTTTTTTTCATTGCTAATACAAATAGAAACGTTAAACTTTCATCACTTGCATGCTCTTGAATACTAAAGGTATTGCATAACTAATATGCATTCCCGGGTATATTCAAATGAAGCCACATTGAATAAGGAGCATTTGGGTTATCTCATGGTATTTGCCAAACACCCCACTAAAATCATTTTTGTGTATAAAATGAGTCGAGATAACCGCAACTCTAAATTGTTTTCATATAGGCACACACTAGAACCAAAAACGTTAAAGTTTATTCTCATTTTAACATATTAATTCTTGTCACTAGAAATAACCATGGTAGTCGCAAGATTCTATGATCACAAAGACACCCTTGGCTATATTCCCAAACATCACAAAACCAAAGGACTTTCCAAGGAACAAGTAGAAATATTTAGGGGTCTAGAATCAAGGTATTTCCATGAGGGTAGAACCATTCACTCATCCTTCCTTGAAAATACCAATCTCCGTGAAGAACTAGCCGCCATTCAATTCGATTGTCTTCTTGACATCGATGAACCAATTTGTCCTAGGTTGTGTTAGAATTCTATGCTAGTGTGACCGGATTTAGTGATGAAGACGATGATGAATTTTGTCTTAGGTTTAGAATCAATCAAAACGACTACACCATCACCTTAGCCAACTTTGCTCAAGTGCTAGGAATTCCCAACCGAGGGACTTGTCTCTACTCGGATAAATGGTCACTCACCGCTCTTGATGCTATCAATGACCGCACTCTTCCCTACCAAACCCGTTTAGCCGATAAGGATGTTATCCGTGAACACCTATTTAATCCAAGGGGTGATACAACCCGAGTTACCCGAAAGGGAAAGGAGGTAAACCGAGATCCATATGGAATGGAGCTAAATGAACTTAAGCCCGAATTTAAGAAAAGGGAGGAGCTACTTAGAGCCAACGTCATTAGCACCATAGGAAATAGGGATCACATCAACGCTTGTCTTTGTCACATGCTCTACAACTTGTCCACCCGTCAACCATTCAATTTAGCTTACTACATCGCTAGGAGAATGATTGATATTCCAACTCAAGGATCGGTTGCTCTTCCATACGGGATGTGGTATATGTGAAAACATATACCTTTTCTTTATCAAAACCGGACCAAAAAGACCAAAAACTAACCCCTAAAGCCATAAATATTTGTGTTTTTTTGTGTTTATGTATATGCAAGTAACGGATATTGCAAAATGGACAAAAAGAAGACAAAACCGAACAAAAACGAGCACGAGATTGGAAAGAGCACGAAGTTACGGGTCTAATGATAATTTTATTTGGAGCATCGAGGCAAGAGAAGAAAAAAATTAAAGACCACACGAAGCCCGAACGAAGATTGCAATTAATTAAGATGCTTAAAAAGAAAGAAAAATGAATCAGCAGAAAAAGGAAGGTTAAAAGGAAATTAAATGCAACATTAAACACAAAAAGTGATGTTGGTCTAGTGGTTGGGTACATGTTGCTAAGCAAGAGGTCATGAGTTCAAATCCCACCAATACCATATTTGTTCTATATTTTTTTTGTTATCAAACTACAGCATATACAAGCCCAACCGAGGCCCAAACAAATGCAGGGCCATGCTCCGATACCCAGCTGCAGATCCAGCCATCCAACCAAGGCCCAGCGCTGCCATGCTCCTTCCAAGTCCATCCACAGCCCAAGCCTAGACGCAAGTGAAATGCAATCATACATCTGCTATATGCCTTTGTAATTTAAACTTGGGGACCAAGTTTTGTGAAGAGATTTTTGTACCAAGTTCTAATAGTTTAGGGGCCATTATGAAAATTTAGTAAGGACCAAAGTGTAACTAGTGGGTCTATAAAAACCCACCTCCTCACCTCATTTTATAATCTCTTTTATTAATTTATTACCAAAACTCTTGTATTTTTTATGCTTATTTAATTTTATAAAAGTTTTATTTATTTCTTGCATCTCTTTATTCTTCTCATCTCTTAATCCTTTTAATTTCATTTTTTTTTATAAAACTTTTTATAAGAATATCCCATGAAGAGTTGAGTTATAGTAAGATTGTGTGAGTGTATTTTATACGCTCCGTGCACACGCTCAACATATCATATTTATATTTTTATAAAAGTTTACTTTTTATTGTTTATTTTTATTAAAGTTCACTTTATTCTTGTTTTATTTAGCTTAAAAATAGTAAAAAGTCTCTAAAAATTTTGTATTTTTTACAAAAAATCCAAAAATATATTTTATTTTCGTCATAAAATTTTCGTATTTTTCTGAGTTGTTTTAGTATTTTTAAAAAATCAAAAACTGTTTCTGTCCTTTTTCTCTAAAAAATCTGTTTCGAATTTTATTTTTAAAATATAGTAAAAAACGTAAAAAAAATATTTTTATATTTTCTGGTAGCTTCTCATAGTTTTCTTAAGATAGTGTGAAATTTTTATATTTTTTTGAACTAGCTTACTATTTATTTTGATTTATTGGCTATTTTAAATATTAAAATCGAAAAAAATACTTATTTAATTCCGAAAATTCTAAAACTTTTTCTGTGAGTTTATATCACTTTTATTATGTTTCTAAAAAATATTTGGAATTTTCGGAGTTCATTTAATATTTTTCCTTGATTTATTTCCTTTCCTTTATTTTAAAAAAAAAAAAAAATCCGAAATTATTTTCTTCTGTTTTTAATTAGTTTTTTTTTATTTTGAAAAAATAAAGTTAATTTCTTTTAGTTCACTATTTTATTTTAAATTTCCTAATTGTTTTAGTTATTTATTTTCTCTTTTCTTGTTAAAAAAAATAAATAAATAAATAAATAAAAAAAAATCCTATATTTTAAATCTTAACCTTAATAACCAAATTAGTTTTTGTGGAAACATATCTCCTTGAGAGAGTTTGGTGGTTAAGATTTGATTATTTAAGATTAGTTTATATTTTATTTTAGCTTTTTATTATAAAAGTTTATATTTATATAATTGTGCTAACCCTTAAAGTTTTGATTTTGTTTGTGTAATTCCAATCTACCGCTAAGGCCGGAGCTTAAGGGTATTTAAGCATTTTTAATACATAAAGTTGAAGCTTTAATAATTTTTAAGCTTGTTGGTGAATAAAGTTTTAAACTTTACTTACTAATTACTGGATAAGATTAATAAAGTTGTAAACTTTTGTATTAATTTGTGCTTATAAGATCGGGTGGTTTTTTTCCTCTCGTTTCATCATCCGGGTTTTATTTTCTTTACTTTTTAAATCTTTAGTAGTTAAAAATTTTAATACAATAGTTATGCTTATTTTTATTGAATTAATTGCTATGTGTTGGTTTGCTATGCTTAGTGAGTAGGCGTTTTATATACTTGTTGATTAGATTATTCCGTGAATTAAGTGTGGTTTTATAAAAGTTAGAAAATCTATTGGTTAGTAATTTTAAGTTACTTAGATTGAAATTTTGGTTGTTTAAGCGGGCAAAAGCCGTGAAAATAATTGGGTTTTAATCTAGATATTGATATCTCTTTATGAAAATTATTGTGACAAAATAATTATTTGTAAAAGATATTAATTCATCAATAAAGGACTTAATTGAAATAATAAACCACACTTAAGGATATTGATAATTTGCTTAACAAGTATATATTTTCATCATATATTTCTTATTCGCTTGCTTAGCATATTTTAGTTCGTTACTTTTAGTTGTTATCTTTTATCGTTAACTTTAGTTTATTTACTTGCTACTAGTTTTATTATTGTCTTTACTTTAACCATTATCATTTTAATTAGTCAAAAACCCATAAACTTATATGTTTTTAGTTTAATTTGCATAATTGCTTATTTGTGTTTAGCTTTCTTGTTTTACATGCTTAATTGTTTCTTTTTTATTAAGTTCCAAAACCCAAAATATTTTCATCCTATTCAAATCACTCGACCTTTAAACAACGAATCGATCATCCATTACACCCTCGTTGGGAGAACGACCCGGTAGTTCCGTACTTCCGGTAAATTCTATGTACTAAAAACGACGAATCAATTTTTGGCGCCGCTGCCGGGGAGGGCTTGTAGTGAGTTTTCGTATTCCGTCTCGATTCGCGTGTATTTGAAGATCCTTCCCCGAGTGAAGTTATCGTTGTTTTTGTAAATATATCTTTTTCAAAAACCCAAAAAAATCTAAAAAACCAAAACATTCTTCCTAGAGTGTTTACAAAACCAAAAAAAATTAAAAAACCAACAAAAGAAACTGAAACGTCAATTGTTACGTCGGCTCACCTTGAGAGTACAACCTATACACGGGGTATAAGCAAGTTTTGACATTAAATTGCAGACTGAAGAAAGATCCACTCTTCTTTCCCGCTCCTCTGCGAGTACTTTTGAGAGCTACCGAGCACCGGTTGACGCGACGGTTACCAAAAAGATTGTTTTTCAAAATTTTCTAAATATAAAAACCAAAAAGATTTTCCTTTCTCAAATTATTTTTCCTTTTTACTTTTTGATTTTGAGTTTTTGTGCATGCGCACTCGCTCTCAGTCACGACGTAATCGTAATCGTAGAATAGACGTACCCGAGTTACGTACTATCGTTGAAGAACCCGTCGTCATGGCAGACACTCGAACGATGATCGAGTTACTTCAAGCACCCGTAGACGGCTACGGTGATGCTATCGTTGTTCCACCACTTGATGCCGAGAATTTTGAACTAAAAAACGAACATAATTCAATTGGTTTCAAATAAACCTTTTTGTGGTTTAGACCATGAGGAGCCCCACGCACACCTCCGTTGGTTTAATCAAGTTGCTTCTACGATAAACTTTCGGGGCGTCACTCATGAGTCAGTTAAGTTGAGATTGTTTCCATTTTCTCTTGAGGGGGCAGCCCGGACTTGGCTCGAAAAAGAACCCCCTCAATCTATTACAACATGGGCCGATCTTTCTAAGAAGTTTGTGAATCAATTCTTTCCTCCTTCGAAAATTACAATGTTACGAAATCAAATCATAAATTTTCAACAAAAATTCGATGAAAGTTTTGGAGAAGCATGGGATAGATTCAAAGAACTTTTACGTAAATGCCCAAATCACGGTTTTACCGATCTGCATCAGATTGATACGTTCTACAATGCTCTAACGCCGTCCGATCAAGATTCTCTTAACGCGGCCGCCGGTGGTAACATCTTGATTCGTATGCCCGCCGATATTAGAACGATAATCGAAAACAAGTCAAAAGTTTTCTCGTCTAGAAACCGTCCGGTTGTTTCTAAGATTGCTTCGAATGATAATTATGTTTAGAGGAGTGAGTTGACTGATCTTACTCATGCTATTACTTCTATGACGAGAGAGTTTAAGAGTCAGAAATCCGAACAAGTCAAAGCCGTTACCGAAACATGTGTTATTTGTGGTGGTCCTCATCCGTACTATAATTGTCAAGCCACCGATGGCGATCTCAGAAATGCTTCCGTAGCTTCTGCTAATCCGATTCAAAATCAAAACCAAGGATACCGTGCCAACCAAATGGGACCACCCGGTTTTGCACTCGTTCCTCAACAAAACCAAAACCGTTATCAAAACCAATCTTACAATCAAAACCGAGGAGCTAATCTTAATCATGGTAATCAAAACTACCAATCTCCTCCATCTCAAGTTTATCAACAACCGTATCAACCGCCTCATCAAGCTACTCCGAACAACGAGTTTCTAACTTACATGAAGAATTCCGTTAATACCATTAAAAGTTTGCAAACTCAAATCACAAGTATGAGGAATGATTTCAAAAGGGAAATGGAAGCTACGAGTAACAAGCAGATGAGTGAAATGAGGAATATGATGGCTAGTTTCTTTCAAGCCAATCAAGCTTCTACTTCTTATTCTCAACCATCGGGTTCTAGTACTATTCCGAGTAATACGATTCCCAACCCGAGAGGTGACATGAAAGCGATCACTACCCGAAGTGGTGTTGCTTACGATGGACCCACGGCTCCTACCACTATTTCTTCTTCTCTGTCTCGTATGGTAGACCGTGAGACCGGGGTGACAAAGGACCCGGTGCTTCCTACTAA
>OU343223.1:281530192-281541236 GCA_910596185.1 Chrysanthemum makinoi | reverse complement strand
TCTGATGATCTAGAAAGAGATTAATCTTCAATGAAATGGCAATGTTGACTCTCAAACAGGAAGTTTCGAGGAGAGCGAGGACACAAGTTAAGTATGATGGTCAAAATTTGGGTTCGACAAAAGCAAGATGGAGTGCTGTAACTGCAAGAAGAAGGGTCACTTTGCAAGGGAATGTCGAACTCCTAAGAGGATTGAAGGTGTTAAGAAGATCACTGAAGAGTCTCGCTTCTTCGACGTTAGTGGCTCAAGATGGTCTTGGTGATTATGACTGGAGTGATGAAATTGAAGGACCCATTGCGCAGCTTTTCTTGCTAGTGAAGCTTCTAAAGAGCATAGCTTTGCTCTTATGGCTTATGCTTCATCTTAAGTTCAGATTGAGGTATCTAATGATTCTACATGTTCTTTTAAATCATGTCATGATAACTTAGAATCTCAAAGCTATCACAGAGTATGAGGAAAGAAGTAGAAAGGCGACTATGGATAACTTAGGTTATAGAGTTGGTGTAGAGAGTGTGGAAGAGAAGCTTAAATACTGTATTAAATGTGAGTTTTAGTATGTAGATAAGATCAATATATTAGGTGGTGAAATTGATCTTAAGAATAGAGATTAAAATGCTTAAGAGAAACTTGACTGGCGAGAGAGTGCAAAACAAAGGCCCTAGATGAAAAAGAAAAACATGTTGTTAGGGTAGCTAAAACACAATTTGCTTCTGATATGGTTCATAAATCTATAGAGAGTCATCTAATGAAAAAGGGTTACGGATAGGATACAACAATATGCCACCACCCACTCTTATGCAACATGCACCACCTGCTAAAGAACGTCATTTAGTAGTGAATTCATTTTAACAAACCTGTTGAAGGAATAAGTAAGCCTGAAACACCTAAGATAAGTTCTGATACGTTATTTGATGCTCCCATCATTGAAGATTGGGAATCAGGTTCTGAGGAAAATAGTAAAGTATCAACACGACCGAAAAGTTAGAACCTAGTAAGAAAGTTGATACTAGACAAGCTAATCTTGTACCTAGATTTGGAGCTCAAATTACTAAGAAAGTGGTAGAATACAAGGAAGTACCTAGGGAACAAATGAAAAGATATATACCTAGGGGCAATCAGATAAACTTTAATGGCCTAATATCTAATAGGTTAGGTAATGAGTTTCAATGTGTCAAGAAAGCTTGTTATAATTGTGGTAGTTTGAGCACTTACAGAGAAATTGTTATAAAAACAGACCACAAGTGTGGAATCAATGGAGGAGGGTAAATCACCAAAACTTTTCAAAGAAAACAAACCCTCATCCTTACAAAAACATGATTCCTAGAGCGGTTAATGAGGAATGGGAATACAAAATCAATTGTCGCCTTCTCCCAAATGGGTTCCAACCACTTGCTCAAAGTGTAAACACGGCTAAGCAAAATCAAACCACGATAAGCCAAAATCACCACAAATAACAAAGTTTTAAAAATTCCAAGGTGATAAGCTGTACAGGTGGTTGGAAATCATTTTTATCTGTTAAGGCCTCAGCTAGTTGGCAATGGAAACCTAAGACCAAGGTTTTACATCATGTCAGCTATGCATCAATGGACCTAAACAAATTTGATTATGTTGATGCACAGGGCATACCCAAGTCAGTATTGGCTTGGGTCCACAAAAGGAACTAATTTGTTTAATTTCATGTGCAGGGCAATCTACAAGATGAGCTAAAAGACAAAGGAGTTTTTGATAGTGGTTGCTCTGGGCACATGACTTGGGATGGGAGCAACCTGGAAGATTTTGAAGCTTTTGATGGCGGATATGTGGCATTTGGCAATGATCCAAAGGGAGGAAAGATACTTGGAAGAGGCACAATCAGAACAGGGAATTTGGACTTTGAAAAAGTCTACTTGGTACAGGGACTTAAGTACAATTTATTTAGTGTTTCTGAAATGTGTGATAAGAAAAACTGGGTACTTTTTGGTGAAAATGAGGGTGTGGTGTTGTCTCCTGAGTTTAAGATGCCTGATGAGAAGTTTATACAACTTAGGGTACCTAGGAAGGAAAATATATATTGTTTTGATCTTAAAGATGTAATTCTTAATAGGTCCTTAACTTGTTTGTTTGCTAAAGCATCTGTGGATGAGTCTAAGTTATGGCATAGAAGATTAGGTCACCTCAATTACAAAACAATCAATAAACTGGTTAAAGGGAACTTAGTGAGAGGGTTACCTTCTAAGGTTTTTAAGTGTAAGGAACTGTGTGTGGCCTGTCAAAAAGGAAAACAACATAGAGCTTCTTGTAAGTCCAAGTGCACCATTACACAACCACTTTTATGCTTCATATGGACTTATTTGGACCTACTTTTGTCAAAGTTTGAACCATAGCGGTATTGCCTAGTTATCACTGATGATTATAGTAGATTTTCTTGGTTTTACTTTTTGGCTGCTAAGAGTGAAACTAGTGAAGTTCTCAAGAGTTTCATTACTAAGATAGAAAATCTAGTAAATCATAAAGTAAAGATGATCAGATGTGATAATGGGCTGAGTTTAAGAATGCTGTGATGAATCAGTTTTGTGTAGAGAAAGGTATGGAAAGACAGTTTAGTGTTGCTAGAACACCACAACAAAATGGTGTAGCTGAAAGGAAAAATAGAACATTAATTGAGGCTGCTAGGACTATGTTGTCAGAGTCTAAGTTACCAACTACCTTTTGGGCTGAAGTTGTGACGCATGTTATGTGCAGAATAGAAGTAAGGTAGTGAAGCCTCATAACAAGACCCCTGATGAGTGCTTATTCACTCATCATTTTTACCCATCTAAGACCCACAAAAACGTCTAAAAACACTGAAATATACCCATTTATATTGCAAATATCCTTGGAATGTGTTTTTTTTGTATTTCAGGTACAAAGGATCGAAAACAAGGCAAAAACGTGCAGAAATGAGCTTGGAATGACAAACGTGCTTCTTGGACCGAGTAGAATGATTTTCTACATTTTTGGATCCCGGATGTTGTTGGTGAGTGGGAAAACAAACCCGAAACTAAACCCGAACCCAAATTACCAATTCACCCGTTTTTCATTAAAAACAATTATTTTTTTTATTTAAAACCATTTTTTGTTTTTTTTAAATATTTTTTTTTATTAAAAACCATTTTTACTTTTTTTAAAAACCTTTACATAAAGACCTAAAAACTAAACTTTACTAAACCTTTTTAAAACTAAACAATAATCCCATTTAAACCTTTACCCATTACCCTTTCACCCAAGAAATAACTTATACCCGTTTTCTGCTTTTACCCACTCATGCCCAGGAAAGTGAAAACCCAAAACCAAACCATTGGCGCCAAAAGTGCTAGTGCCAAAACCCTTCCCTGTCCCTTTCTCCTCCTGTCTCTTTCTCTCACAGAAGAGTCCAAGACTCATCACATGCTTCACCTTGCCATGTTGGCAATCCACACTACTAAAGCAAAGAGATCAATGGCTGTGATGCAAAGATTGGGCACCAAGGGGATTTAATGGTTGAGATGCAAAGAAAGAAGCACAAGCTCATTTTTCCTCTCTCTCTCTCTGACTGAAGTATCACAACAGATAAGACAAGAGACAGAAGACTATTTTCATGTTTAAGTATAAATAGGAGTAAGAACTTGTAAAGAAATTTGTCTAGAAATTTTTATTTCTAGTACCAATTTACATTACTGTCATTTAACTTTAATGTATTTTTTTTACTTTCCAGTTAATGCAATTCAATTTCAGTTCCATTCAAGTTTTAAGGTTTATGAAGCATTTTTTTTTCAAGTTCTTTAAATTCTGTCTGATTTAAATTTTTGGTTAGAAAGTTTTGGCAAGATTGTAAAAGCTAATTTGATACCTCTGATTAAGTTTTCAAAACAGTTTTTTTATAAGTTTTACAAGTTGTTTCACCATTTTCGCCCTCTATAGGGTTGTTTGGAACAGCACTTTGTGTGGGTCAAGACCCACTTTTGACCCAAGTTGAGTTCTTAAATAGTTTTGTTTAAGTGAAATTTATGAGTAGTGAAGTGTTTATAGTGGTTAAAACAAGTTTTAAAATGTTTTCAAAAATCATCATCTCTCACTTTGCATCCGCCCTCACATCACTTTTTGAGTTTAATTTAGGTAGGATAATGTTAGAAGTAGGCCTTGAATTTTGATGTTATGAGTAGTTAGTAGTACTAGGGTTATCCGTTTTAGCTTATTCTTGGATTTAGTGCTTATTTAGTTACTCATTTTACCCCTCAAACATACCCAAACAGCCCATTAGTGTGCTTCTGCTGCACTTATAAGCTGTAAAGAAAAAAAAAATAGGTGAAAAAGAAGGACAGGAGCTGGATTCGAACAGGTGACCTCCTGGTCTATTTGCCACGACCAAAGACAAACTTCACTTTACCAACTGCTCTATGGGTGTTTCGTGTCATACTTTGGCACCTTTAATATTTAATGTCACTTTTAGTTTAAGTTCATGTAGCTTATTTCCCTTATTAACAGCTTATTTCAAAAAGCAACCTTCAACTTTTTTATTTTTCTTAACTTCAGTTTCATTTAAAGTATTTTTTGTAAATTTCTCAGGTTTTTATAAAATAGTTTAGTATTTTTAATTAATTAATTAGTTTAACTTCATTTTTAATTCATAATAAATAAAATAAGTAAAAAAATACCCGACTTTCCTAAAATCATTTTTTTGTCATTTAGAATGTAAGAAAATTAATTTTAAGTTTGTAGGGTTAATATTTTTACATTTTCACTTTTAAAAGCGCATGTGGCACCCGAGCGTGCCGATTTTAGGTTAATTACGTTTTAATTAGCTTTAAGTTTCCCGTAGTTTCCCTTAGTATTTTAGATTAATTTTAGGACTCCTGTAGATTTCCTTAGTGTAGTTTTATTGCTTTCCTTTAAATTCCCTTTTACGTTTTATGCACTTTAGTTAATTTTAAGTTTCCCTTTACGTTTATTGTTGCCTTAGATTAGTTTTTAATTTTACGTAGTAGCTTTAGCTTAGTTTACTTGCTTTATTTAAATTCCCGTCATTTTGTTTAAAATTCCAAAATTTAAAATTCTTTGTATTCAAGCATCAATCCCAAACCAAAAGCGTCACGTCAGTTCACTCCTCGTTGGGGAAGCGACCCGGTAAACCTTTCCGGTATCACTTATATCACGTTCGTGAGTTTTGGCACGTTAACCCTTTTCCTAAAAGGTTGATTTGTTGATTCGCGTTTCACGTGTTATTTTTGATATTTACTATACTATTTGATATAATTGCCCCCTAAAAAGGCCGTTATCATTTTGGCGCCGCTGCCGGGGAGGTTGTGTTGCGACAATATCGTTAAGGTTTGACGATTAGTGACTTGAAGAACCTTCCTCGTGAAGTTATTTGCTTTCCATAAACCCAAAAACCCAAAAATATTTTCCTTTTCAAAATTTATTTTCCCGTTTATGTTTTCTATTTATAAAACCTCAAAAATATTCTTCTTTATCCTCTTATCTGTTTAATTATTTATTTGTATTACCCTCTTGAACCGTTTAATTCTATCTTCTTTCTCTTCTAATCCAATAATTCTTTTCTTCTTCTTCTAAAAGTATAAATTCTTATGGAATCTCTTAAATGTGCTCGATGTGGAGGTCCTCATGACCCCATCGTTCATGAAACAAAACAGTCCCTAGGCCGACTTTGCTTTCACTGTAAAAATCCGATGGAAGAAAATCAATATCGATGTTTAAATTGTATGTGCGACCGGTGCGGGGATAATTGTCGAAGCAGTTTTGTAATAAAGTGCTTTTATTAATCCAAATCAGATCCTTTGGCACTTCGCCCGTCTTTGTCTCGTCTGTGGAAACGGTATACTTGTTTCATTTGTGCGTATGGGAAGTATGAACAAAAGTTACCCTTAGTAACGAAGACGAGGACATCATGCATATGGTGGAAGGAAGTAATCAAGAACCTTATTCCTACCCTAGGTAAGAAAATGGAACATGTTTCGAGCGAGGTGACTCGTTCAAGAATCGAACCTATCATAGAATTCACTAGCTCTTATCGATTATGATTCTTCGATGTCTTCGTCTATTCAACTTCAATTGCATATGGTGCGGAGGACCGAATATGGCGGGATTGCCCACGTTGTAGCAATGGAAATTCAAGAACCGTGTATCACCAAAATCCTTACAATGAGACAACCGATTTCCCTAACCAACCTCCGGTACCATGAGAGAGACATACTCTTGTGAGTCTTGTGGAGGTCCTCACCAAGGTTTTCAATGTCAAGTTCCATTTAACAACTCAACCTTTAGTTATGAACCTTACCTTATTCCGTCACAACAATCATATTGTTGTGAGTATTGTGGAGGTCCGCCGCGTTAATTCCGATTGTCAAATCAGAACCCGATTGTTTATGAACAAGTTCCTTGTCACAATTACGACTATCCTTATAACCCACCTCCACAATACCAAGAAATTCAACCACAACCTTTACCATGGTCTGAAGAGTTTAATAAAAAATTTCATGAAATGATGATTGATCTTAAGAGTCTTGTTGATAAACTTTCTCAAGAAAAAGATCCTAATCAAAAGACCTATCGTGAATTATTAGTTGAAGAAGCCGCGAAAGTGATCCAATATCGTCCAACTACCTATTATTACGATTCTGATTCATGGCGATTATACTCCTCCGAGTGGCAATCCACTCCCGTTTCGCCTTTCATTTCCGACCCTTCCCCTTCAACGCCCGGTTGAGAGTGGCGTCATTTTGGAAGAGGTCGATGATCATATTTCTCGAAAATTGTTAATCCCGAAGATTCTCTATAATGGGGGCGGGCATCTTAGCACTATTCCGGAAACGGAATCGTCTAGTGTTGAGAGCCTTGAACCAATCCCAAGAGAGTCTGAGGATACATCCGATAGTGATTGTGATTTGCCTTTTTGTGATTCTCTAGACATTTCTGAGGTTACATCCGGGATTTTCTCAAATCCTCTTTTTGAATTTAATAATGACTACACTTTTGGGAAAGTAAATCCTCTTTTCGATGAAATGTCCGAGTCCGATATAGAGACCATCACGGAAGTGGTGGAAATTGCTAGCTCTCAGAGCACACCACTTGTCCCACCTCGTATTCTGACTTTTCTCTTCCGTCATGTGATGACGATTCTATCCTCACTGATGAGGTGTCTTTCGAGTATCCAGTTGAGCCATCTAGCGAAGACAAAATTTTTAATCCATGGATACTCGTTGGAAGAAAAATGCACATGGATGAAAATTTTAATGAGATATTTGAGCTTGAAGCGTGCATCATCGAACCTTTCTTCCTTTCATCACATATGGTGTGACTTCTCCTATCCTTACTCCTTAGGAATGAGGATACAATCTTTGATCCCGGAATTCTTATGATTGATGAATTCCACATTTGCTCCCCCATGGACAAATGAATTCGGGGTCGAGTCAAGCTAGCGACTCGGTTAACAAAAATAGTAGCACTTCATGGGTGACAACCCATGTTTCTGACTTCTTTCCTATTTTCTAACACTAAGTGTGGGGATTTCCCCATTTGTTACTTGTTGTGTGTTTGCTCTCTGTTTTCAGGATACAGTAGATCGTGATGATTGATGCTTTGTTTCAATCCAGTAGCCCAATATCCGATCTTTTTGCTAACGTTTATCTAGGGATATCTTTATAAATCCTTTTGTGAAAAAAAGATTTCGCTTCCACACTTGGCTAGTAGTATTACCTTTTTTCGTTCTATAGTTCGGCTACGGCCGGTACTTTGAATATTGAGGGCAATATTCAATTCTAAGTGTGGGGAGGAATTCTAAACGAATTTTGATCACATTATGTACCTTCTAGTACCCTAGCACCCTCGTTTTGACCAAAAATTTTAAAATTTTTATAAGCTTTAAGTCAAGTATTTACATTTTCAAAGTGCTATGCACAAAATAAAAGCGTTGATGCCGGTATTAATGGTAGTTTAGTCTTGATTCGGCTAGAACAAGGGGAATTCCGACTCTGCTAGAGTGTTGATCTAGCTGCTCTCTTAACATTTAGGCTAAGATTTTTACAGCGTTGTGCAAATGAATATGCTAAGCGTGGAGTAGTTGGTTCTCTTTAGAGCTTATATAAGTAATCTATGGCTTTTTCTCCCCGGAAGATCACTAATTGGACTAAAATACATGCTCGTTGTCAAACTTTTGAACATTCAAATCGTCTAGTTACAATAAAAAGTTTTTAAGCAAAATTGATTTAGAGTCCGAGTTTAACTTTTTATTTAAATTCCAGAAAGCATACTTTCTTTAAATCTGAATAATGTTGCAAAATGAAAGTACCGAAAAGTGCTTGAATGCTGCAAAAGTTGCAAAGTTTAAAGTTAAAGTCAAAAGTGAAAAAAAAAAGGAAAAAATGGAAAAAAAATGATGATGAAAAAGTTGAAAAATGAAAAATGAAAAATATGAGTTGCGTGAATAAAAGCATTATGTTGCTTATGAATAAATGTGCGAAACTTTCTTTTTCTTAAATTTAAATCGGAAGTTGAACTCGTATTCGTCAAAGTTGTTACAAAGTTTGACGGTAATTTGAAATCCTTGACTTCAAAGATCGAAAAACTCCGATACTATTCTCAAGGGTGAAAACCTAGCCTCCTCAAAAGGACAAGCTGAGAAGAAAGTCGCTACATGGAGTGATCTTACCTTTGAATCTCGAATTTCTAAATTATCGTCGGTTGTAATCCATTTAGGTTTAGTTTTAACTTAGGTAGCTTAAGTAAATCTTTGGAATCAATTCCGTTAATTCCGGTTTATTCTGTGAAGTGTCAAAAGCGGTCAAACTAAAACTAATGTTTTTGGATGTGCCGAGAAGAAAGCCGCTACATGGAAGAGGCCCTTTCGATCCTTAGACTTTCATCGTTCCGGCGGGTTAGTACTTTGGTTAAGTGGAAAACAACCATAACAAATGTCGATTTTAACTTTTTGAAAATGAGCACCTTTCACTTAAATTGTATAAATTGCGGGAGTTAAAAGTTAAGTCTCGACTTACATAGATTATTGATATAAGTAGTGTTAGCATTTTACAAAAACGTTTGCACAATAAGTTTAAGCTTAGTTTGAGAGTATCAAAAAGAGGATGACGATTACAATTCCCCGGAAACACCCATTTTGCGTGAATCCGTTCGTGATGCCATGTTTTGATGATCAAGCATGTTATTTATTTACGTTCAAGTTTTAAATTTCTAGTAGTGGAATAAAAGTCGAAGCAGGGGTATACTTGGTATTATTGATCCTTTCATTACTTCATATGATCGGATTGCTAGGGACTAGCAATTGATAGTGTGGGGGATTTGATGAGTGCTATTCACTCATCATTTTACCATCTAAGACCACAAAACGTCTAAAAACACTGAAATATACCCATTTATATTGCAAATATCCTTGGAATGTGTTTTTTGTATTTAGGTACAAAGGATCGGGGCAAACGTCGCGAGAAATGAGCTTGGAATGACAAGCGTGCTTCGCGGACGGAGCCGAGAATGATTTTTCTACATTTTTGGATCCCGGGACGTGTTGTTGGAGTGAGAGTGGGAAAACAAACCCGAAACTAAACCCGAACCCAAATTACCAATTCACCCGTTTTTCATTAAAAACAATTATTTTTTTATTTAAAACCATTTTTTGTTTTTTTTAAATATTTTTTTTTATTAAAAACCATTTTTACTTTTTTAAAACAACACATAAAGACCTAAAAACTAAACTTTACTAAACCTTTTTAAAACTAAACAATAATCCCATTTAAACCTTTACCCATTACCCTTTCACCCAAGAAATAACTTATACCCGTTTTCTGCTTTTACCCACTCATGCCCAAGAAAGTGAAAACCAAACCAAACCATTGGCGCCAAAAGTGCTAGTGCCAAAACCCTTCCCTGTCCCTTTCTCCTCCTGTCTCTTTCTCTCACAGAAGAGTCCAAGACTCATCACATGCTTCACCACCATGTTGGCAATCCACACTACTAAAGCAAAGAGATCAATGGCTGTGATGCAAAGATTGGGCACCAAGGGGATTTAATGGTTGAGATGCAAAGAAAGAAGCACAAGCTCATTTTTCCTCTCTCTCTCTCTCTCTCTCTCTCTCTCTCTCTCTCTCTCTCTCTCTCTCTCTCTCTCTGCTTGGTAAGACAAGAGGCAGAAGACTATTTTCATGTTTAAGTATAAATAGGAGTTAGAACTTGTAAAGAAATTTGTCTAGAAATTTTTATTTCTAGTACCAATTTACATTACTGTCATTTAACTTTAATGTATTTTTTTTTTACTTTCCAGTTAATGCAATTCAATTTCAGTTCCATTCAAGTTTTAAGGTTTATGAAGCATTTTTTCAAGTTCTTAAAATTCTGTCTGATTTAAATTTTTGGTTAGAAAGTTTTGGCAAGATTGTAAAAGCTAATTTGATACCTCTGATTAAGTTTTCAAAACAGTTTTTTTTATAAGTTTTACAAGTTGTTTTCACCATTTCTGCCTCATAGGGTTGTTTGGAACAGCACTTTGTGTGGGTCAAGACCCACTTTTGACCCAAGTTGAGTTCTTAAATAGTTTTGTTTAAGTGAAATTTATGAGTAGTGAAGTGTTTATAGTGGTTAAAACAAGTTTTAAAATGTTTTCAAAATCTGTCATCTCCCTTTGCATCCACCCTCACAGTCACTTTTTGAGTTTAATTTAGGTAGGATAATGTTAGAAGTAGGCCTTGAATTTTGATGTTATGAGTAGTTAGTAGTACTAGGCTTATCCGTTTTAGCTTATTCTTTGATTTAGTGCTTATTTAGTTACTCATTTTACCCCTCAAACATACCCAAACAGCCCATTAGTGTGCTTCTGCTGCACTTATAAGCTGTAAAGAAAAAAAAAATAGGTGAAAAAGAAGGACAGGAGCTGGATTCGAACATGTGACCTCCTGGTCTCTTTGTCACGACCAAAGACAAACTTCACTTTACCAACTGCTCTATGGGGTGTTTCGTGTCATACTTTGGCACCTTTAATATTAAATGTCACTTTTAGTTTAAGTTCATGTAGCTTATTTCCCTT
>OU343223.1:281473261-281530092 GCA_910596185.1 Chrysanthemum makinoi | reverse complement strand
TTATAACTCCATGGCCATAAAACCATTTTCAAGAAAATCTCTCAAAGGGTTTGTAAATGAAAACATGTTTGAACCACTGTGAGAGTTTTATCTTTTAGCAGAAATACTCCCCCTCCATATGTGCTTTAGAGTTTAGACAGAAATCTGCACAGTGAGGAAAGAGCGCGCACTTTTGAATTGATCGACTCAAGATAGACATTCCCCCGCAAGACACGGTTACGTGGCATAGTTAAAGAGTTGCATTATCAGATTTTTGGTGACAACTAACTCTAATAACTATCTTGAAGGTGTGGACAACCCCGAAAGGTTGTCAAACCCGTCAAGGTTCATGTCTACCAAGAGTTTCTCGAATGGTACATTCTACTCGGACAAGTCCTTTGCGAGACACGTTTACATCACTAGCGAACTAGCTTGAAATTATTACTCGTCCCGGACAAGTCTTTTCGAGTTACTGACAGTTAAGATCTCGTCAATTCTTGGGTTAAAGTCTTTTCACACGAGAGTTCATATAGCAAAACACAACATATTTCTTATCACGTATTTTCTCCCCCTAAAAAATGGCATATAAAATGTTATTTTTGAAAAGTTGAGAATAAATATGACCATTTCGAGTGTTGCGGGAAGAATGACCACTGGGAACAATTAGTGAACAAAGTTTTAAGTCAAGTACTCCCCCTCAACAAGTGATATAAACGGTTGAGGTTTTGAAAATCATAAGGGAAAGTACTTGTTCTTTTGAGCAAAACCTTGAAAAGTGAAAGGTTTGATAGGTTTTACTCAAAAGTAAGAAGCTTTCGCTCCTTTTATAAGGATTGTGGCACTGAAGCGTACCACAGGGTCCTTTATTTACAAGTACGGGTTGTACACTGTAATATGTGCACAAGCCATTGACATAATAAATCATACATCCAAAGTAATACTGAAAGAAGCAGTTTAAGGGGTACCAGGTAGTCCAGAGATGTCGCCAGGAGTGTGAATCGGGCGTTGAAAGCCGATGATGTTTCTCCTGGGTCGACCACCAACATAGCTTTCCAATCTTCTGAACTGATCCCTTCTATACAACCGTTCATCAATCATCGTGATGATCCTCTTCACATCCCTTCGATCCTGAGAATTCCATCGCTTAGGTGACCCGATCTTTTGGTGTATAACCTTCAACCGATAAGCCAATCCGTCCCTAACCATCTTCAAAGTGTGATCTCCAAACTTGTAAAGATCTCTGCACGCCATCAAGCAATTTCTTTGAAGTTCACTGCGGTAAACGACGTCGAATGGTTTGCTGATGAGTGTAAGTTGTGAGAGCTGGTTGATGTCGGGAAGATCAAGCTGCGGTGGAGTGAAGTTGACACGGGTCTGATAAGATTCAACTGCCAGCTGGAGATCTTCTACACGTTCTTTGATAACTATGTGTCTGATGAAGATGAGTATTGACTTGATGAATTCACGTTGTACTTCAGTGGAGAATTGTCTCATACGACCCTGTACTTTGGCAAGGTACATGTCTTCGATGTCGTTGATGGACAAATTCTCAAAGTCAGCTTTAGAGAATGCATAATCCCTTTCGTCTTGTCTCTTGACCACAATATTCTTGAGATACGTGTAGTCCCATTTGGACGAAAGATCAACGTGTTTGATGGCAACGATGTTTTTAGTACTGAACACTGCATGTTGAGACTTCTGTACCTGGCAGCTTCTGTAGTAGATTCTTCGGCGTTCCGGCCAATGATGAATCCCATACATTGCATCTCGCTCGTATGCTTCCACTTTGTTGGAGAACAAGTGATTAGCTCTTTCCTCGATAGCTATGCAGTTTGAGTATTCGGCTGCTAGGAATGGAAGTGTCAGGGATGTAGTGTATTTCCTTGAACCATCGCCACCGTGAAGAAGAAATTCCAAGTCTTTGTTGAAGAAATATCTGAATGGGATCCTAGGTTGATCTGGTTGGCCTATCGTTCGTAGTGGTTTAGACCAGTCGGTGTAATATGGAGGGTTGTCCCGCTTTGTAAAGTCGATGTTTGCTTCTGGGTTGAGCCAATCCATGTTATTAGACATAGCTCGAGCAATGTTGTCAAGGTGATATTCGACCTCGATGGCACTTTCTGAGCTATCTTTCCACAGTTGAAAAGCTTCATTCTTGATTCGCCGCAACTCAGATTTCGTCATCTTCTTTACTCGAAAATTTTCTTGCAGTATCTTTACATGCTCCAATGTATTACCGTCTACCAGATCTTGACCTTCTTCAGGGTAGGGAGTGGAATTGACAAGTGTAGAAAACCATTCAAATTCCTCTGTTGTATCTTCATCTAGCCATGATAGGACGTCAGCCTTGGGCGCCTTCTTCTTCTGTTTCTTAGGCCTAGATGAGGGTTCAGGTTTCTGTACTTTGTCGGGAGAGGCGGGTTGTTGTTGGGGCTCATGGTATTCTTCATCGTCACCACCCGTATACTCAAAGTGGTCACCAGTTTTCTGAGACTGGGGTGGTGTCTCGGAATCCTGAGGTTTATCTGCAGAAGAGCGAGGAGTAGAACTTTGTTGAGCTCGAGTCCTTTGGGGTGGAGGTGGCATTGAGTACTGAATGGAGGATGAATCACCAGACTTTTTCGTGCTTTTAGGCTCGTTATCTTTATCCTGATCTTTGTCTTCATCGTCTCTTGAGCGTTTGGGCCTTACAGCTTCTTCTCGGAATGCGGACCTGAGTTGGTATTCCAGTAGAGCTTCAAATAGTTTAGCTTCGTGTGAGGCAAACGTTGCAGAGCGTTTCGACATTTGCGCTACTAGCCGGTTCACCAATTCATCATCTGAGAATATTGTAGTTTCAACTGGATTGATGCTCAAATTCATCGGAGTTGATTTCATGGCTTGCTTGGCTAGATGCAAGAGATTTGGATAAAGTTGTCTGGTATACATTTCCTTTGTCAGTTTCGGAACGACCTCCATTAAGAACTTGTGAGAGTATCCTTCGATCATATTGTTCAATTCCCCTTGCAGATCTTGTTTCAGCTGTTGCATGTACTCCCTTTCTGCTATTCTCTTGTCATTCTCGTCATGAAGGTACGTTAACTGGTCAGCAATAAAATTTAGCTTTTTGTAAAGCATGTCTTTCTTTCTAACCTGTTTGACCGCATTCATAATTCTTTTATGAGTATGAGAAATCCAAGATCGAGGTGGCTTCTTTACTGATTTGGATGTTGATTTGGTTGATCTTTTTGATGGTGGTGGTGAAGAATGAGAAGACGAATCTGATGATGAAGAGACATGAGGAGACTCTGGATCCTTTGGAGGTGCAGAGGTTTTATCCTCTGAGCGAGCAGGACTGTCTAGCAGAAACTTATCATAATCAGTATCATCTTCAGACTTTTCTTTCTCTTCAGTCTTTTCTGTCTTAGTCTTTTCTTTGTCACCCTCATCTTTCTCGGACTTTTCTTTAACAGGTTCCTCTAATTCATGCTCAATAGTTTCTTCCACGGACTTTTGTCGTTGCTCCGAAGTGGTGGCACCAGATCCCTTATCGGGTTGATTAACAGCATCATGATCTGGTGAAGGTTGAGCTGCACCACTTGACCCTCCGGGGCCACCCATTTGATCTTTTGCAAATTCTTTTGCCACGTGTTGGAGTCTAAGGAATTTGAACTTCTTCCTGTATGAAATATCCAGTTGCTCTTCTTCTTCATCTGAGCTTTCTTCATATGGCACAAGTACAGGAGTTTTCCCTTTTTCTTTGTCAGCTGGTGGACTTGGAGGTTTAGCTGCTGAAGGAGGTTCTTCGGTTGCAGATTCAGAGTAGAAGATCTCTTCGTCTGATTGTGTATCTTCAGAGCTTTCGTCCACAAGCTTTCTTTGCGGTTCAGGCTCAGATTCAGGAATGGGAGTAGGAGTAGCTTCCTTAGAGGGAACAGTCCTTTTTCGTGGAGGATTCCTCTTGGGGATTATCCTCTGACTTTCAGTACTTGCAGCACTTCCTGCACTGCCTCTTCTGGTTCTCCGTATAGGTGTTCCAGAAGACTTCTCATCGAGATGACCAACTTTTCCTTCTCTTACTACTACAAGATACCTTTTGTATGTTTCAAGCTTTTTGATTTCATTAGTCAGAAGGTGATCAGGTAACACAGCACCTTGTTTCTTTGTTGACGATTCCTTGATTCTGACTGATAGGATGGGTTCAGTCAACATGTCGTGATTGTCAGGGTCATTGAGCCTCTTGGGAATATCAGGATGAAGTCCAAGTGCTCTCTGGATTAACAGCTTTGTGTATATGATATAGGGAATCTATGAGATAAGTTTCTTGTGAAATGACATCATGTCTTCCCATAACAGTGCTTCAATTTCGATGTCCTTTTGGTTGATTAATGACCAGAAGATTTGCAGTTCCATGAGCTTGGGATGCTCATAGCCACTGTCACGACCGGAGACTGACTTGGTGATGATGATGTAGAGGGTTCTCCACGGTTGAGGAATGTTCTTAAGCTCCACATGAGAATGCTTAGTGATAATTAGTGAAGCTTCATCATATCCAATATCCATAAGGAATTGCAGAACTGTCTCTTCAGTAGGTGTGGCATAGAAGTCGGTTAGCTCGATGTCAGGAATAAGAAGAACAGCCCGTAAGTCTGCATGTGTGATGGTGATTTGTTTGTGATTTAACGTCACTGTCACCGCACTTTGACCTTTGATCCTTTGCATTCAATTCCAGAATTTTTGTATGTAGATCTCCGGTACTGTAGCAGAGTGTGAGAGCATGTTCTTGTACGGATGATTCCTAAGAATATCCACAGCAATCAAGCAAGAAGATTCTGAGCATGTGAGGGTTTCAAAGTCAACTCTGAGATTGTTCTTTACAATCTTTCTTGGATAGCCATTAGGGAAGATATCAGCAATAGTGAGAACTTCTGGTGCATCCACATTCATTTGAGCAGCCATGTCGTGATCTGAAATAACATTAGCCAAAAGAACCAACATATCGAAAGACATAATGTTAGTCAACAGAAGGTTTTATTGTCTAATTATTGAATGTACAATGTTAATGATTGTTACGAGTCCAAAGTCACTTGTTTGTTCAATAGTCCAATGACGTCGTGATAAGTTTCGTGAGTTAGTTAACTTTAAGTTTTAAAGTTTATGTTATCACTTATTTAACACAACATATTAAACGTTTAAGTTTATTAGTGACATTATTGGTATCGTGATGTTATGATTTGTTTATTTACAAGTTTGCCCGCGTAACAATTCATAATTAAGGTCAATCAAGGCTTAGGCGTAAAACTGGAAAAGTTATGCATAAACAGGAGTGTTATACGCGTAGACGAAAGCTTATGCGTAGCATCCTGACTTACGCGTAAGAAATATTACGCGTAGGAACAGGGGACCTTATGCGTGGAGCTTACGCGTAGGCGTATTAAAACCTTATGCGTAAGGCTTACTCGTAAGAGTAGTCCTTATGCGTAGGGGTCACTGTTTACGCATATCCTTCACAGGATACGCGTAGTCCCATTGTAGAACCTTATGCGTAGACGCTACGCGTAAGATTACTCTTACGCATAACATGCTACGCGTAAGGTGCTTAGAACCTTGATTCTGAATTCTCACTTGGAACAGACCTGAAATAAATTCATCACATCATCAATATTAACCCATACATTCATCTTATAACAGATCATGGCATGAAAGCATATCAAACAGTTTAATCGTAGAAAATCTTACGCGTAAGACAAAAACCCTAATAGTTTAAGAATTACGCATATGAATTTTAGCCATAGGATTAGCATCAAAGTTTTTCTTGTAAGTCAAGGATGTCTATTGAGTTGTCTTAGCCAAGTTTTAACATCAAATGTGTTAAGAATCAAAAGTACCTAAACCTTATGAACATAATCCCTAATTTCCATTTTATGAATCATTAGTGTTTCTGGGTGTATTCTGGGCCTAGATATGATTAATCAAACTTGATTACAACCTTCTACAACAATCTTTTTCACCAAAAACGTTCTCATTTGAAAATACCCAAATCAACGCATAAACCCTAATTTCAAAAGTCATTCAATTCGTGTTTCTGGGTGCGTTTTGATGATAGAAATAGTTTTAGTATGATTAATTAAACGTTTTGACACAATCACATTAACCACAAAACACACGAATGAGTGATTTGTGTTCATAGCTTACGCGTAGAACACGAATCACACTCAATCTCATCTTTTGACCGTTGGATTTGAGTGAAAATCAAAACCCTTGTTTAAAAACTTGTAAAGATTATTAAACCACTTACAAAATGATGATCCAATACACGGATATGAAGATTGATTTTTGAGCGTAGGATGATTTAGGTGATGATAATAAATGTGATGTTAGAAGTTAGGTGTAATAGTTTTTATTAAAAATGACTTTAAACTTTTGGCAGTTTTGGTCCCTCCACCTTTTCCTTTTTCATACAAAGCCATTTAACTTCCATTTTGGTTACCAATCAAAAGATTTTAAGAAAGAAACTTGACGACACTCCCCCTTTGACTTAAGAAAATAATGAAAGGTTATAAATTTTAGTCCGAGGAGTGTCAGCTTAACCAGAAAAGTTTACCACCATTGATACAAGAAACAACCGGGATATGATAACATGCAAGTATACAGATGTTTTGAAACAGTTAAGTGATTATTTTCTCCCCCTCAACACTTGATCAGAAAAATACTGAATTTTGAAAGATTAAAGTGTTGACGAAAGAAATGTACTTGCCATGTTGAAAGAAAAATAGATAAGAAGAATATTTTTGTTGTTTTATCAGATTTTTTATTTTTGTATTTTGTTTTTGAATAAATATTTGCAAAAGAGATTTTCGTGTTTGACAGGTTTTTAAGACTGTTTTAGGAGTTCATCCAATTCCTCTTGAGTCAAACACCTCATACCAATCCGGTGGACCAACTCATTAAACCTAGCGGGAGCTAAGGCTTTGGTGAGAAGATCTGCCAATTGGTATTCTGTACCCACGAAGTATAATTCAACTGTACCCTGTTCCACGTGGTCCTTGATGAAATGATAGCGAAGATCGATGTGCTTTGATTTCGAATGCTGAACTGAGTTGCACGAGATCGCAATGGCACTCCGATTGTGACAGTACATCGGGATTCTGTCAAATATGTAACCATAGTCTTTGAGTTGTGTTCTCATCCAAATGACTTGAGCACAGCACGCCGACATGGCTACATATTCTGCTTCGGTTGAGGACAGTGACGTACAATCCTGCTTCTTCGATTGCCATGACACCAGTTTCTCACCAAGAAATTGTAGAGCACCGGAAGTACTTTTTCGTGAATCTAAGCATCCTGCGTGGTCAGCGTCTGAAAAAGCGATTAGTTCAAAACCAGAATCCTTCGGATACCAGATCCCCAAATTAATGGTTCCCTTTATGTATCGGAGGATTCTTTTAGCCTCAGAGAGGTGGGTTTCAGTTGGTCGCGACTGATAGCGGGAGCAAAGATATACAGCAAAGACAATATTAGGTCTGCTAGCTGTTAGATACATGAGAGACCCAATAATACTTCGGTATTTGGTAGGGTCAACTAATTTCCCATGTAAATCAGCGTCTATCTTCTTGGTATGAGTCATTGGTGTGGCATAAGTGTCACAGGTTTTCATTCCAAATTTGTTTAACAATTCAAGGGCATATTTGGACTGACTCAAGAAAATACCACGGGGTGATTGATGAACTTGCAGTCCTAGAAAGAACGTAAGTTCACCCATCATTGACATTTCAAAATGTTTCTTCATTAGTTTTGCAAAAGCGTTTGAGTACTTTTTATGAGTTGACCCAAAAATGATGTCATCCACATAAATTTGAACAATTAAAATATGTTCCCCGTGATATTGTATGAAAAGAGTTGGGTCGACCGAACCTTTGGTAAAGTTATTGGCAATGAGGAAAGATAATAGCTTATCATACCATGCCCGAGGAGCTTGTTTGAGACCATACAGAGCTTTGTTCAGTTTGTAGACATGGTTCGGGTAGGCGGGATCAACGAATCCTTCTGGTTGGCTGACATAAACCGTTTCTTTAAGTTGCCCATTCAGAAAAGCAGTTTTGACGTCCATCTGAAAGACCGTTATATTCATATGAGCCGCGAACGCGAGAAATATCCGAACAGCCTCAAGACGAGCAACCGGAGCAAAAGATTCTTCAAAGTCAATACCCTCTTCCTGACGATAACCCTTAGCCACCAGACGTGACTTATTTCGGATAACATTTCCTTCAGCATCCAATTTGTTTTTCGAAATCCATTTGAGACCAATGACGTAGACCCCTGTTGGTCTTTCAACCAGTTCCCATACTTCAAGACGTTTGAATTGTTTGAGTTCTTCTTGAATGGATTCAATCCAGTTATCTTTTGTCATTGCATCCTTAATGTTTTTGGGTTCAGTTTGGCAGACAGTGAGAGCATAAATGCAGTGTTCACCGTCTGTGTGAAGACGTTGTCTCATAACGACTGGTTGATTCGGGTTGCCAATAATATTTTCCAGAGGATGGTCTTTTGTCCATCTATGTGTGGAGGGTTGATGTTGGTATACATTGTGCAGATTTTGAGGATTCAAATGGCTTGTTGAAGATTCTGCGACATCAGGTGCAGTAGTCTCATTGGAAAACGGGTTAAAGAACGCATTTGGATCAAAATCTGCAGGTGGGGGTACATCATTCAGAACATCATCAGCCGATTCATCATTGTTGGAAGCGGTTTGTTCAACTGTTGTGTTGGAGTCAATTGGTGGTGCTTCTTCAACCGTAGTTGTTGTAGCAGGTGTATCAGGTATAAGAGTAGTTATCGGTTGAGCGCGGAAACAGCGGATTCACCAGGAGCACGTTCATCAATATCGTCACTGAACAGAGGAGCAAATAGTCGTTCCATTTGTTGACGAGTGAGCGGGGCTTGTTTCACTGATGATGGGGTTTGGAGAAAGTTTAAGCGGTTGTGACCGGGTTCCAAGCTGTTATACTCAGAAGCCATTTCCGTGAGTTCATCAAAATGAGCATGAATCGTTTCCATAACCTCCTTTGTTCGACGATTCCACATTCGGAAACCTTTAGAATTATCACAGTATCCAATAAAGACTCCAATGTCAGATTTGGCTTTGAGCTTTCCAAAGTCATCACGATCATTATTCGGATAGCAAAGGGATCCAAATACATGAAAGTGTTTTAGATTCGGTTTTCTGTTGTAGACAAGCTCGAAAGGTGTTTTGTTGTGGCGTTTTGTAATCATAGAACGGTTTTGAGTATAGCATGCAGTAGATACAGCTTCTGCCCATAAGTAATCTGGGAGTTTGGCATTGATTAACATAGTTCTTGCAGCTTCCACCAACGTTCGGTTTCGTCTTTCAACAACTCCGTTTTGTTCAGGTGTTTGATGCTGAATTCCCACTTTCTCATAATCTGGGAGTACGAGCAATAGATGTTTGATGCTGAATTCCCACTTTCTCATAAAATTCACAAAGGGTTTGGTTAACAAATTCAGTTCCTCTGTCTGTTCTGATTTGTCGGACGGTGTTGCGAAGCTGAACCTGTATTTTCGTGAGAAAGGTGATAATCATCTGTTGAGCTTGGTCTTTGCTTCGAAGAAAGTAGACCCAAGTCCAACATGAATAGTCATCAAAAATTACTAAAATGTAGCGTTTGCCATTGATCGTTTGCACGCGCATCGGGCCACACAAATCCATGTGAAGAAGATGAAGCACATGCTGAGAGCTGTGTTCCACCTTTGAAGGAAAATGAGCACGTGTGCTTTTCCCTTGTGCACAGGCTGAGCAAAGGTGATATTTTGAATACCGAAATCATGGGAGTCCTTCAACTAGTTTGTGTCGAGCAAGGTTGGTGATGGTTTGAAAGTTTAGATGCGAGAGACGACGGTGCCATAGCCAGGATTTTGTTGATGTTGCCTTTGAAAGTAAGCAGATGGGAGAAGAAGCAACCATGTCTTGTATAGAGATAGTGTAAAGACTGGAATTACGCGAGCCAGACATAAGGTCGTTTCCTTGTAGATCACGAATGAAACAAGTTTTCTCCCTGAAAGCAACCTCCAAATCTCCATCACAGAACTGACCTACTGAAAACTGATTGTGACCGAGGCCTTCCACATAATAAACCCTGCTTATTTCGATGTTCCCATTGATATAGTCTCCGTAGCCCATGATAGCTGCGAAGTGATCATTCCCAAACCTGACAGTGCCAATGAACTTTGCAATAAAGTTTGATAACAGTTTAAGGTTGCCTGTCATGTGTCGGGAACATCCGCTATCAACAATCCAGAGAATGATCTGTATCACCTGCATTACACACAGACGACACAGATGGAATAGAAGTAGATGTGGAACCCGAAATGTTAGAGGGTTCCGGAGCAGTTATAGTAGACATACACACATCAATAGCTTTAGGTATCCATTTAAATCCTAGTGTGTTATATATCCATTTCTGCCATCTCCAACTAGTATTTGCTTTAGTCTTAGTGAATGCACTAGGTGGTACTACATTCCTAGGAGGTAAAACTGGAGCTACAGGGACATCAATGCGTTTCTTAGAATCTAAAGAGGGCGGTCTACCAAGCACAGACTTAGAAAGATTAGTGGGCCTAGAGGTATTCCAGTTCTTAGGATTCCTTAAACGAGAGATGATAGCTTTAGCAACACATTTATCATGACAATCAGAATTCATACTTTTACGACAAATAACACAGAGTGCATCAGACTGAATATCAAAGGTACTCAAAGGTTTAGCATTCGTTACATCACTATTTCTATTACATTTGCCAGACGCAATATCTATAGTGGAAGCAACGTGAGTCTTATTCATAGTCCTAGGGTGTTCTTCTATTTTAGCATTCCTTATTGATCTTTTCTTAGGTCGCAACTTCCTATTATTCGATGTAGTGCTCCTAGGCTGTGAAGTGCGGACGTTTGGAAAAGACGCAACTATTCCTGTTTCAGTAGAAGGAAGCACGTTAGCAACTTGTGATTTGGCAGTAGTGATTCTAGGGTCTCGATTACTAAGTGTTACTGGTGCTATTCTCTTAATCACGGTAGGCGGAAGTTGTGCATACTTTCCTAACATTTCTCTTAACTTCAAGATAGTGTGAATCAGATCTTGATTTTCAGACCGAATATTTCCAGCAAAATGCATAACTTCTTTAGTGGGTGCAAGATAATGATCAAGTTCATTTGATGCTTCATCACGTGTCTTTTTGAGTAAATCAAATATGACACCATATTCCTTTTTAACTTTTGCAAGTTCTTGTTCATATTTTGAGATTTGACACTTAAAAGACACGTTTTGATCATCCAGTTGCTCAATTTTTGGATCAGAAGTTTTGTCACGCAATTGGGCGATTTTGTGTTGAAAAGCAAGTTGTTGATCGTGAATATCTTTTTGACACCAATTAAGACGACGTATTGCATTTGAAAGTTCATTTGACAATCGTTTATTTTCAACTTTTAAGGACTCGATCTGAAGCACATTATCAGTGTTCTCAACATTTACCACAGAATCAACAGTATCAGCAGAGATATAATCAAATGCATATGACAAAGAATTCAATAGCACAACATTATGGACATCAGCACAGATGACATCTTCCAAGAGTCGATCAACATCTTTTCTCAACAGTTTCTTTTTACGTTTAGTATTAGAAATAGATGTTTCTGTTTTCTCGAAAACGACCTTCATCATTCCAAGTTCCTTATGAAAGTCCTTTTCCCAAGACAATGCACAACTTTTCAAATTTTTAACATTTGGTAAAAGATTTTTCTGAAAAATGTCTCTTTGTTCTCGCGCTAGAGGCGATTGAAAGTGTTGAACTTTGATTTCAGAATGATATTCTATCTCATGTTGTAAAGTTTTGAGGTCAGCCATGAAAAGGTCAAAATATCGAAGAATTTTGCGATTTTCAGGTTTTGAGTTTACTTCACTGATGGAAGGTAAAGGACCATAAGTTTGTGCATAATCTGGTTTGGGATTAACATTAGAAGACTCAGACGTTTTTATGATAATCCTTGGTGTGTTAGAAGAATCCGTTGGTGTGACGAAAGTGACCGCTTTTTTATAATTAAAAGGTTTGTTGTAAACAACATTTTCTAATTTTGATCGACTCTCGTCTTCTGCATCTAATTCCTCTTGACGATGATATTCAACAACACTCATAACAGAATTATCAATTTTATATTCTGCACTGGAAACTTCAGGATTTGGTTTGAATGCTTTGGTTGAAAGCTTAGGTTTGTAATCAGCGAGATTCGGTCCATATCCATTTGGATTAGGTTTTAAAGTAAACTTTTCAATAGCTGTGACCGACTCACCATGTTTGTAAACAACAGTTTTAAACTCTTTAAGTTTGTTTTGCAAGCCGATGATTTCTTCAAGATGATCATCTATTCATTTCGTTGAATGCTTTTTGTATGCAGAGAACTGTATTTGACAAGTTAAAAACTCAGCCTTAGCTTTTTGATTTTCCAAGGTGAGAGCGTTAATTTGCTTTTTATGTTCATGTTTCAGTTGTTCTATTTCAGACAACAAAGCATTCTTCGAAGTGGCTAGATCACGCATTTGTCTCTCTAAATCTTTTTCGTTTTGATGAGATTTTGCAAAGGCTGCTTCAAAACCTTTTTCACGTTTTTCTTGAGTTTTGAAAAAATTGAGTTGCTTTTGTAAACAGTCAAAATCCTTGGTTAATAGTGCATTTTTACTTTTCAAGTCCTGATTAATTGCACGACATTCTTCCACTATGGTTTGTTGGTCTTGTATTAAACGAGCAAAATCTGGATGAGGCAAAAGTTCGGCGTGTTCAACGTGAGTCACAACATGATCATTACTGAGATCCTCAAGTATAACCACGGAGTCAATTTGATTATCAAGGGAAACCGTTTGTTCATCTTGATCGTCAAATATAACTACGGGGTCTAGTTGAAAATCGTCGGAATGAGATGTGGACGACTCATTTTGAACATTCTGAGCCTTGCCGGATTCAGATGTTGGAGGAGATAGTAGATCAGAGATGAATATGGTTTGTTCGGGTGCCTGAGACAAGCCATCAGTGTCATACACTGGGCCTGTGTCACTCATGTGTAACTCATGCATATTAGCCATCAACATAACAGCTGCATTGGCCTGCAAATCCTCCATATCATCATCTGAGTCTGCATTTGCCATAAAGCTCTGTTCTTTGTCTGTGAGAGTTCCACCCGCTTCATCCTTAAGAGCCAAAAGAAGAGCCTCTTTGTGATAAGCACTGCCCCTTGTCCTCGGCTTTGGGCATGCATTAGCCAGATGTCCCTTCTCATTGCAGTTGTAGCATCGAAGACCATTTAACCCAGTTTGAGCATTTCCCTGTTCCACCACTTGAGCTCTATTGTTATTTCTACCCACAGCATTAAACCCTTGACCACCGCCCATCTGACGACCATAACCACGATTCTGAACTTCAACTCGTCCATTGTTCACAACAGCTTGATTCCTTGTGTTAGATGAGGAACGAATATGGTTGTTGGATTTGTTGGTATAACGGCTAAAGGCATTAGCTATCACAGCAAATCCTTGTTGCAATGCTTCGAACGGATCAGATTCCTCATTAGCTTTACTGACAAGTGCTTGAGCATTGTTGTTGTTGTATGGAACCAATTGAGTTTGTTGAGATTGAGGTTGTGAAGGATCATATGGTGTGATTGTAGCAGTTGGTTGAGTTGCTGGTTGAGGAGAATAACTGTTTTGAGCATATAAGGCAAGTTGTTGATTTTCCGAATGTGTCGGTGGAGCAATTTGAGCACGGAGAATCCTTTCCCTATCAACTTCCTTTTCATGAGGCTTCAAGTAATTGTACAACAATCCATATGTAGAATGATGCATATTCTTCGCTTGACGGAGAAAAATGACATACTTCTCCCATTCAGGACCAAGACTACTCAGGAACTTAGTATTCACTGCAATTCTTGGCATGATGATGTTGTGTTTATCCAAATCATTGATGATGTCTGAAAAACGATGATGATAAGACTCTAGTGTCTCTCCAGGTTCAATCATGAAGTGTTCATAAGCCAAGTAAGTTTTGGATTCCAAATCCTCCTGATTGAGTAGAGATCCTTCCATAAGAAGATGAATATGATCCCACATTTCCTTTGCAATCTTTTGAGCATCAACACTTCGAAGAATTGGGTTAGGTAATCCTAAGAGGATATATTGCATTGCAAGTTCATCAGCTTCATAGTGTAGAAGTTCCTCTGCATTCAGGTCGGGAATAGTAGCAATGTTGGATTGTTCATCTCTTGGTGGATTAGCATTTGGATCGGCGGGTACAATGACAATAGGCATCTGAAATGGACCTTCCAAGATAACCTTCTTTAAGAACTTTCCATGTGGCTTCTTCAGATCACAAAACCTAAAGAACCTTATCACCCATTGATCGTAGTTTCCTGGAGTGAGCATTGGAGGTCTATCAAGTGATCCAGCCTCATGAATTGATTGTTGGCTGCTTAAAGCTTCACACATCTTTGCAAACCAAGTGGGTTCCTTCATAGTGTTCCTTGATGGATGTTGATTGAATTCATTTGTGTAGGGTTGAACTTGAAGACTTGGTGGTGGTTGAACCATTTGAGGTGGTGGAATTGCACCAAGTTGTGGAGTATGTTGTTGATTAAATTGTTGTTGATAAATTGCTTATTGTTGATTCCATTGTTGATGTTGTGGAGTTAGTTGTTGTTGACGTTGAGAATAAGTGTAAGGGAAATAGTTAGAGTATGGTGGTTGTGACATGTTGAAAAACTTGTGTTGGTAAAAATGGATCTTTGTAGTCGAATGAACCTTTGTTGATGAAGTGTCCTTACGCGTAGAAATCACAATAAACCAAGTAGGACTTATGCGTAAAAACACCAAAGTTACGCGTAACAATCAAGAGTTACGCGTAGATTTAGCTTACGCGTAAGTAGGAAAAAGACTCTAAAGTTATGCGTAGACACAAAGTTAGGCGTAGGATTACCTTATGCATAAGACTAGGCTTATGCGTAAGATGAATCTTATGCGTAGGATTTCTACACGTAAGCTTTATGCTTATGCGTAAGTTTAGGGTTTTATCCCAAGTGATCTTTTACACTATCACAGTGCAAAAGATATCCAAAGTCGACGTATTTTCAGGCTTATCCAAGCAAGAAAACACGGAGTAAACCACGAAAACGAAGATCAAACCAAGGAATAACTTACGCGTAATATTAGGGTTTTGATACGCGTAAGATTACTCGTAAAAATGATTGTGCCCAAATTTGTTTCTAAACCAGATTTTTGTTATGGAATAGCTTCAATATCACCAAAATAACACAAAAGTGTGAAACTTGATGAACCAAAACAGCTAAACGGGTTACGCGTAGAACGACACCCACGAACAAAAACAAGCTTAAAAACTTAGATCCACGCGTAAAGGTTGAAACTTTTTGCCAAAACCAAGTATTTTAACACCTTAAAACGTTGAAAGTACAAGAATCTTGGATTAAAAAGTGTAAAAAACGAGTTTTTAAGCGAACCAAAGTGTTAACCACGTTTACGCGTAAGACCGAAACAAAAACTTCAAAAACGAAAGTGTTAACCCAACTATTTGGCGATTGATACCACTGTTAGGTCACTAGATTTACAACACAAGCTTCAATGAAAGAGATAGAAAGGCGATTGAACAATACACACACAAACACACACACGTATAAGCTATATATGGTTAGGCGTAAAGTATGTGAAAGAAATGCAGTGAACAACCAACCCTCAAGTGAGGGTTATACAAAAGTATTTATAGGTAAGGAGCTAGGGCAACACTCCCACTCCTTCCCTTTTCCTTATTGGACATGGGCCTAAGCTTATGGGCCTTCGACATAAGCTAGACCTTAAACAAATATAAAGGCCATAATAAGCTACCTATTACATATGAGTAACTAACACTTGAATAAAGGTTTAGGAGTGATTCCAACAGACATACAACATTGGAATATATGTTTATTACTATAAACATATGCGGTAAAATAAATGAGTCTAATAGAACATGATGGATATATATAATGAGATCTTAAAGTCTAACTTAAAGATTCATCATGTACATCATGTTGTAAGAGTGTTGTGTAATGCTTGATTACATGATGATTTGACAACATTGAAAGTTGTTAGTGTAATAAATATTTTAAAGGAATATGTTTGGATTTAGAATCACATTCCACAGTCTGGAGATGCTCCTAGATTCTATGGATGAAAATATGGCAATTGTTTCATAATTGTCATTGCCGACAAACTTGAGTTTTGGTAGGCTCCAACATTACACTATAACTGTTCAAAGTTTACGGATGTTTAAAGAGCATATTGTTGGTTGTACACAATGATGCTAGAATAATTGAGATGCCACTCAATTCTAGTCACGGTATCCTTGATGATGACCATGCTGACTAGTTATGCTCAACTAAGAGCATAGTTGCATTATATATTAAAGAATAAAGAATACTTTTAAACTTTAAAGTTTTGAAAGATGATTGTCATCAAGATGGTTCTAGTTATCACGCACCTTATGGAATAATATGACAATATCAAAATATGTGCAAACACATACAAGAAATTCACTTATTGAATTCTTGAAATAAGTATTCTCAAAATTCCTATAGATCAAAGTTAGTTGAAATTATGCCCTGTCAACAAGTATGATTATCATGACTTGAGGCAAAATTCATTAACTAAGAATTATCATGCATTGATCTATTTAGTATTTGGATAAAGGATGTTAAACAATTATTATTTATAATGAATTAAAGTACGGTATACGTTTAATTTCATTTATAATGTTATCCTGTATTTGCATGTTTAAATCCTTGAATAACTTAAGTTATTCTAAATAGTCCGTTGTCAATCAATAACATGGGAGTGATATTGAATTAAGACAAATCTGAGTATTAGTTAGAATATACTTGAAAGTATATTGATGCGTAGCATGACTAATTTCAGATGATATTCAATGGATTGAGTATAGGACTTATCCCACCCACATGATGATACTTTATGGATCTTTGTCATTAAGTATATCATGAATATTTATCCTCTGACTTGAGATACCAGAGATATTTCATGGATGTAGTGCATTTCTGTGAAGCAATCTAACGCTATACGTAACTGGTAGTTATAAGGGTTGTTTTCAGAAGTATTGCGAAATTTATGAATTCTGCTTGTAGTCAAAACAGGATTTGTTTCCTTCAAATTTATTTTGAAGTATAATACTGCTGGGCCCCTCGTAGGGTTGTCAAGATGTTTTCATGGCCATGCCCAAAGTCTTCTGGAATATGTTCGGAAGAATTGGTAATCTTGATCAATCACATAAAGCGAGAAACAAAATAGTTAATTAAGAAATGAGTAAGATCCACATTCTTATTAACATGGTATTAGAAACAAAAGGATGAATATGATGATGAATCATCGAAACTTGGTTTTTCTCCAGAAAATCATACACGAGTTGTAACGGGGGCATTGGCGTGTTGCTAGATGCTAACCAATGTCATTTCACGTTTTGTAAACATATCCAAGTGGGAGCTGTTGGAAATGTATATATTTATAAATACGTGAATGTCCGGATTCGAACTCGTGACCATGGGATTGCACACATTAGCGAATGAGAATTAAAGTTAATAATTAATGTTAATGATTACGATTAATTATTACACATTAAGTCCGTCTAACGATCGTTAAATATTTAAGGGAAATGACTAACGACCGTTAAATGTAATAAAAGGAGAGAATATATGGTGAATATCTTAAACTTGGAAAAGATTCCGGTTCCCTCTTTTCTCCTCCATGATGGCCGGCCAAGGGGGGCATTCCAAGCCCAAAACCCTAACTTTTCCTACAAGTTTTACATTCACTATATATACAAAGGCTAGGGTTAAGGTTTTTCATAACTTTGTGCATTGAATTAACCCTAGATCTTTCCCTCTCATCTTTCTTGCATTCTTCGGCCGAACCCCCCTCCTAAGGGTGTTTTGGTTTTGTTTTTTCATAAAACAAGGACTTGTGTTACATCTAGCAATCGCTTTGATTCGTGGTTAATTCGTGTGTACAAAACTGTGATTGTAAGACATTATTCTTACACCAATTGGTTTGAGTTGTAAAACGGTAAGGGACAACTTTTTAAACCACTTTATCACATTCATTGAAGAGATCTAACCATTTGCAAGAAGTACGTTACGCATTCTTCAGTTAATTATTTATTTGTTATGATTCTTAGTATTCCGCTGTGTACTCTGTGATGTCTATATGTTTTATTGTATATATATATATATATATATATTATAAACTCAACAAAACGTGCATCAATCTCGGACCAAACTATCTAACCAAAATAACGTGTCATTTTTCTTTACAATGTGTGTGAAATATTTTAATTAAATCATGGATTAAAATTTGAATCAACACTGAACTACGAGGGAGCCAATTAAGGTTCATGTCACTAGGCTTGAGGGCTATACATTTTTTGTAATTAATTACATAAATGTGTATGTATTACATTTACACTCATTATGTTTAACAATTTTTTTCCTTGAAAACTTGATCGAGGATCCTCAGTCTTAGCGTGGTAGTTTTGATCCTTGTATCTATACATTTTGTTGGAAAATTGGTTGACAAAAGTGATTTTTGACCAATTTTGGACACAATTATCTATATGTATGAGTAATAGTTTGTAGGTTTGCGTTCTTCTCGAAGAGAGATTTGCAATAAGCCTTTATGTGTCCAAAATAGAGTTGATGTGAATGAGATATCGGGTCTCAAAGTTAGGCATTCGGTACCATGTCTAAAGAGGTAAAGTAGTTTATTTTCAATCCCACATCGGTGGGATGAGTAAACTTAGAGGGAGTCTATTGTGTATAAATAGAGACCCTAATTCCACAAGTTTTTTACACATCAAATCAATAAGTATTATTGATTTCCAACGTAAGGAATACGCATCTCTTAAGATGAAATTCCTGGCATTTTAGTTAAGTTCGACAGTACAACTTACTATTTTGGTTGTTGTACCCCTGAGAAACAGACGACGAATTTGTTTTAAGGGAAGCGTGTAAAACATGTGCCTCGGCTTTTAGTGCTTCTTTGTTGATCTCTATTTGGTGATCAAGTAAGTCTTTTGACTATTTTATTATTTTATTTAATTATCGTTTATCTGCTTACATTCTGTTTGTATATAATTTTCTGTTATTTATTTACTGTTAATTTTATTTATTGTAATTTAGATTTTATTAATAAAAGTGGAACCGTTGCCCTACAATCTTAAAACAGATTCTATGTAACAAAATTAAAACACTTTTTTATTAAAATCTGATTAATATAATTAATAGATTTTATACAAACTGTTTTTCTACTGAAACCAAGATTGTGTTTCTTTGAAAATCAGTTTTATAACTAAACAGAATTTTAATTAACAGATTTGGTATAACATATTTATAAACGATTTTTAAAACAGTTTATTGAATCAGTTTATATTGAAACCATGATGAGCTTCTTTCAAACTGATTTATTTAGTTTGTTTATTGCATATGTTATTGTTTAAATCTGGATTTTGAAACCAAGCTTGTGTTTCTTGGAATCATATTTGGTACAAGTTTACATAAACCATGTCGAGTTTATTAGATACCATATTGTTTTAACAGTTTTTAATTGTTTTTTGTGTTTACATATTCACAAGTTAACTGATGGTAACATAATTTGTGACCCTAGTGAATCTTGCGAATATAATTGGTGCGCCAGTTACTAACATGGTTAAAAATCATGATGAAATCAAATTCATTGAAACCAAGTGGAGTTTCTTTGAAACAAATCTCATAAAATACAAGTTGTTACTTTATTAGATTACTAGAACGTGTTTATTGAAACCAAGATGAGTTTGTTTGAAACAAAATCTGATAATATACAAGCTGTTATCCTATTTTGTGGAAAAGTTTCTTTGACTTGTTTAGCTTATTTAAACCAGGTTGAGTTTAATTATAAACTAAATATACTTCTTGAAACTTTATGCATTTGAAAGTAGATCTATAGAAACCTTGTTGAGTTTCTTTGAAAGAGTAAATCTATTTTGAAACTTTGTCGAGTTTCATTGTAGAATTAGACTATGTGATGCAGATCTATTAAGATATTCTTAAAGAAGATTGACAAAATCTTATTACAAATTTGTTTTGTTTAAAAACATTATGTAATATGCGATATTATTTAATTGTTTAATCGAAAGACTTGTTTAAAAGCGGTTTTGTATAATGGATCTTACAAAACAGTAGTGTTTTAAACAAAATTCGATATTATCGTGTTTGTTAAGAAACACTTTGTGAGATCGCAAGTTGTTAATTATTCCAAATTTAGTTTTACACAAATATCGGAATCTCGTATTAACAGAATGTTCGGAATGTCATGAGTGACATCTAAAGTATCTGCTCCCGAACTTGATGAAAATGAGACCGATACTCGAGTTATATGTACGGTAGATGCTTTGAAGCATTCAAATTTTATGTGCCATAACTATGGGTTAAATGGCCTGAATGAAATGAAAATTGTTGCCAAGGCGAGGATCTAACATTAGATAATGGTGGATTAACACTTGGGCATCATGTCATGACTATGATGATAAGAGTTTGGTTAACTCTTTCAAAGTAGCAGAAAATGGAGAGATGCAATTTATGGGCAACTCTACAACTGCTAATAGCAAGGGAAAAAGAAATGTGATGTTTAAATTCACATGTGGAAAAGAGCTTAAGTGAACCAACACGTTGTATGTGCCAGAGATTCGTAGGAATCTTGTGTCTAGATGGTTGCTTAATAAATTTGGCTTTATTTTTATTTTAATCAAATAAAATTGAGTTAACATTGAAAAACATTTTGGTCGATACGGGTTATGTACTTCATTAAATGTTTAAGCTGAATATATATATATATTTTTTTTAATAAAAATGAGTATGAATTCAACTTATTTGATCCTTTGAATGTATAGCATGGCCAACTCGGACATGTTAATTTTAATTCAATGCGTTGTTTAATTAAATAAACGAACACAGATTACAAAAGTAAAACTTATGTTGAAGCCAAATTGACAAGATTGTCTTTTCACTCAGTTGACCGGAAATTAACCAAACCCTTGATTCACATAGTTTTATGTGATTTGGAATTGATACCTACTAAGGTAGCAATTAGGTACTTCATCGTAATTGTTGATGGTAGCACAAAATATTGCGACTTTTACTTACTTGAGAGTAAGGATATAGAAAAGATTGATCTATACAAATAAGTTAAGAATCAACTTATTATCGAAAACAAGGCAGTTCGAAGTGAAATTGGAGGTGAATATGTGTCTCCATTTCATGTATGTTCTAAACATAGAATAAGACATAAATTTATTGCTCATTATACACCACAACATAATTGTTGATAGGAACGAACTGTGCCTTAAAGATATGGTTATGCCATGTTGTTAAAGTCATGGTTTAAGCCATGGCATGTGGGGGAAAGCGGTTTTATTGGCTACTTATCTTTTAGATAAGATCCCATGTAAGGAAAAGAAGATAGTTCTATGAACTATGGATGGGAAGAAAATCATCCTATAAGTACTTACGAATGTGGGGGTGTCTATCTGTCCCGGCACCCAAGGATCAAAATATTGGACCTAAAACTGTGGATTGTATATTTTGTGATATGCTCATTACAGTAGCGCTTATCATTTATTTGGATATGATTCAGAAAATCTGAATATATCCAAAGATACGATAATGGAATCAAGGAAAACTTTCATTATTTGAAACTGTGTTTCCTTATTTATCCAAGGAAAATGAATGTTCATCTAGACTAGATGATACAGTTGTCCATGATGAGAGACAACTAAATAATGATGTCCTTCATGATGAGAGACATCAAGATGACAATGTTGTTCTGATAAGAGACAGCAAGAGATTGATTATGATCTCTGATGACGTACCCTCCGATCCGGTCGAAGGACCCCCCTTCGACCTCAGTTGAATTTGCATTACGAAGACCCAAGTCTTTCTTCATAAGTCATTGGTGGCGTAAAATCATTCATCTTTGATATGGTTACCAGTTGGGAATTCGCCAGCCGAAGGCCTATGCCCTTCAGAGTCTTCTCTTGAAGGCACTAAGACAAAGGAGAACATTGACTTGGTCTTCCCCCACGTTCCCACTATCTCCTTAGCTTCCCCGCCAAGACAGAGAGAGTGAGGATGAAGCCCTAGCGGTTACCACAAATCATGGGACGCCCCCATGATCTCCGAAACGTGTGCAAACACTCACCAAGCTTATTTCTTCATTTATAAATAGGTTGGACGAGTCATTTCAATGGTATGTTCACTCAACACAGTATTTCACACACTCTACATTATTTACAACACATATCACATACTTACTCTCACGCCGGAGGTGGTTCGCAGGGCCCAGTCCCTGCGCAATTACTTAACGAAGTGTCTACTATTTATTATTGCAGATTGGCTACAAGTTTGGAAATGTAGTGGAGTTGGTTAGAGTTTTAGGACTGGGTGATTACGGGACTAACAGTAGTGGTCCCACGGATGGCGCCACTGATTGTACAATAGATTGCACTACCAGGCTTCGATGATGATCAAAGGTATGAGGGGTGTATGTTCCAGCCAAGACTTGCCTTTCACCTGAGAATAAGAAATACGAAACACTACGTTAAGTGATTACGCAGGGGTATGACCCTGCGAACCACCTCCGGCGTGAGAGTAAGTATGAGTTATGGTTGTATAAGTGTGTGTAAGTAAAGAAATGAGTGTGAAATGAGCATACCATAATCCATTGCCCGTCCAACCTATTTATAGTGAATGAAATAGGGTTGAGAGCACTTCTGCATGAATGTCGGAGATCATGGGGGCGTCCCATGATTGTGGGTAACCGCTAGGGCTTAGTGACCCACGTTCTCAGACTTGACGGGGAAGCCAAGAGAGAGAGGGAGATCGTGGGTTTGACCAAGTCAGGAGGTTCCCTTATCCATTGTTCCTTCGTCAGCCATACCCCGAAGGGCTTAGGGCTTCTAATGGCGAATTCCCCTTAGGTAACCTTCGTGCTAACGAATGGTTTGACGCCTATGGATATTTTGGGATCCTAACTTGGGCCTTCGTAGGGAAGGGCTTCGACACTTCTCGGAGGAGTGTCCTTCGAGCAACTCGGAGGGTACATCATCAGACAACGAGAAGGTCTAGCTTACTTTGATACATATTCATCAGTTACGCGAATAACCTCTATTAGGATGGTACTAGCTATTGTTACTTAAAGAAATTTGGAAGTTTACCAAAATGTATGTGAGAATGGCATTACTAAACAAGGATTTAGAAGAAGATATCTGCATGAACCAACCTGAGGGTTTCATGGCTCCTAGACAAGAGAGCAAAGTTTTTAGGCTTGTAAAGTCATTATATGGCTTAGGAAAAGCTCCCAAACAATGACATCTAATTTTTTTACCACGTCATGTCAGAACATGGATTCAAAATTAATGGATGTATGTGGAAAAAAAGGAACAAAAAAAATCACTATTATATATGTAATCATGTGTTTATACATAGATTGTATACTTATCACCGGAAGTTATAACAAGGTAAACAAATCCACTAATGAAATGTTGGAGTCAATATTTGACATGAACTACATTGGTTGTTCTTTCTTGGAACTAAGATCATATGAAACCAGATGGATTTGTTTTGAAGTCAAAAACACTATAAGGACAATATTCTTGAGAGGTTCAATGTGGGGGATTCTGGCCTAGCTAGAACTCCAACGACATCTTTTTAAATCTATTTAAAATAGAGGTAGAGGTGTTGCCCATTTTGAGTACTAAAAGAATGTTAGGCATCTTATGTGTCTAATGACGTATGTGAGACCTGATTTAGAAGTTATAATCAGGTTACATAAACATACCAGTAATTCAAGTGATGACCATATGAATATTATTACACGAGTACTATGATATTTATGATATTGCATTTGGAAGATATCCAACTGCTATCTAATGATAGAGTAATGCAAATATGGATTCTTACATAAAAGAATCTAGATCCACTAGATCGGATGTATTGAGTCTATGTGGGCAGCTATGTCTTGGAAATCTTAAAAGTATTTCAAACAGACTTTTATAGTTAAATCTATGATGGATTTTGAATTTATCATTTGAGATAAATTTATAGAATATGTGGGATATTGTTGGGTTCAGTGAATACCCAAACCCCTTGATTCTAGGATTTGAATAGAAAATACCCTAAGGGGATGTTTGGTAGAGTGGAATGGAAAGAGGAGAAAAGGAATGGGAGAGTTTTCCTTTGTCTGTGTGAACTAAGAATAGAAATGGAGAATTAAAAAAGCATTCTCATTCCAGCCATTTGATTCTTTAAAAAAAAGAGGAGAATGTAAAGAATGGAAAATTTACGCAAAACACATTCACCGGTTGATTCTAGGTGAGAATCAAAAATGCCATTCAAAAATGCATAGCTATAAATAATAAAGCCATGTGCAACGCACATGCTGTATCATTTGGGGGGAAATTACATGTCCTAGCAAATGTTCTCTCTTGTGATGTTCTCAGATCATATCCATGAAAGTGCGTGTTCAATTCTTAAATTTATTCAACAAACTACTACACAATGAACATATTCATATTAATAATGGGATCTGGAAATCAATATTCATATTAATAATTTGAAGATCATATCATTGAATTGTATATATTTAATTAATTTGAAGACTTATTTTGAAAACAATATTCATATTAATAATGGGATCTGGAAATCCAATTTGATGCTTCACAAGATCACGAGGGACCTGAGGACGCAAAGCTATTCGACTTGGAATTGTTATTTTATGTGTTTTCCATCTTTGTTTTGAATAGGATTTTCTATGGATATTGATATACTAATAATATAATTGATATGTTGTTTGCATCGGTCTTTTCCAATTTGATGTTTTCGTTGATGACGTTTTGTTTAAATATGGTTTCACAAATCTAAATGTACAGAGAAATAAATTGAATAGAAAAACAATACGAAATGTAAAATATGATAGTTTGAATCAATTGCATTCAATTATCTCTTGTGTGCCAAACAAGATAATAAATTCTATAACATGTTATCTACTTGATTCACTTAGTCGTTCCAAACAATGTAATCCGTTCTCTTTCTCTAAGTCAATTCCATTTCTTGACCATTCCATTCTCTGCTTAAATTCCATTCTATGCAATTCACTCGTACCAAACACCCCCTAAGTGTTTGGTCCTTTAAACACTAACATGTCACTGAGCGCATAGTCACTCAGTGAGTTGTCTTCGGGATACTCAGTAAGAGACAAAGAAGAAGTCTCTACACTCAGTAAGGCGGAACTTAAGGGGTGAAGACTACGTCAAGAAGAAGATAGTGGATTCAGTGAGTGATGACAATAACTCACTGAATCCCGAAACTCCTCACCAACTACTACCACTGAAGACAAACTGAAGATGAAGACTGAAGGCTATGAAGACTGAAGAATGAGTGGGACAATGCGGGATAAGTTTGAACAGATAAGACGAAGTCCTTATCAACCAAAGTCAAACTTTCCCTGAATCGTTAACTATCAGGCTCAGTGTCATCACTAACAAGAAGAAATTAGCCTTGTCACTTACTCTAAATAGCAAATGAAAACAGAGACAAAATACATCAGTATTTTGTCTTCTGTAACCTGTCAGTTTGTTCTCAATGATAGAGTTAAAAACATACTTGTATAAATAGCATAAGAGATGGAGTGAAAGATTCAAGCTTGTGCATTAATTGTAAATCACACACACAAGCAATCTTTCACTCCTCCAAATACAACTTTCTCCCTGAGATAGCTAAGTGGTTCCTGTGTAGTTGTGCTTAGACTTAGCCTAAGCTTAGTGAGGAGTCATACCAACCTTGTCATTTCAATCCCAAGTACTATTCCGCAAGTACTTGGGTAATGTATTCTTTTTGATTCGTTTTAATAAAGAATATAAACGTTAAAAATTACTCAGTGTGTTTATCTTATTAAAACTTATCTTTACTTGCATCTTTTTCAGTCATTGTTTACAATTAGTTATTTTATTGTTTTTAAACGATTGTGAAACAGGAACAACAAGTGGTATCATAGCAGGCTGATTATAGAACCCTTTTTAAGCCACTCAAAAACGTTTTTAAATCAGGATGCTAATGGCTGAAACTGATGTGCCCCAACTTGTCGATAAAAAGGGTGGAGCCTATGCTGCTGTTGCCCCTCGACTAGAAGTTGGCAAATTTAACAAATGGAAAAAGCGAATGCTTTGCTATTTGACTGGGATGGAACCCTACTACATTAAGTGCATTAATGAAGGTCCATTTATCCCTAAGATTGCTGAAGGTTTGCCTAAACCTGAAGCTCAGTGGACTCAGGACGAGAGAAGAGTGGTCAACCAGGACCAAAGGCTCAAAAGCATCATCATATCTTGTCTTCCTGATGATGTCATGGAGTCTGTCATTGGCTGTAGTACCGCTAAACAAACCTGGAATGACCTGGTCCACAGCTATGAAGGTCCATCTGATACTAAGGAAAACAGGATAATTGACCTGAAACTTGAGTATAACACCTTCAGGGCTAAGGACTCAGAATCTCTGTCTCAAACTTACACCCGATATAAAACCTTGTTAAATGAACTGTCAAATGATGGTGTAAAGTTTTCCAAACATGAAATCAATGTTGGTTTTGTAAACAGTCTTCCTGAAAAGTGGCTGAATTTCTCTCAAGGACTAAGGAATGCTAATCACATTCAGAATCTTGAGCTTCCTGAAATCTACGGGAAATTTTTTTACGAGGATAACCTCATAAATAGACGATACCCTGACTTAAAAAAGTCTCAGGAAGTCAAGAAGTACCTAAAAATCACATCAACACCAGTGTCAACTGCTTTTTATTCTAACAGTGTGGTTCAAGATTTTTAGGAAAATTCAGACGATGAGGCTGATGAGAGAACAAGTGAGGAGTACCTGAACGGCTTAACTATTGAATTTCAGGAAAGGGCACTCCTTGCTAACTCTAAAATGTTTATACGAAGAAACAAGAGTTTTTCACATGTTAAAGCAAATGAGGACACTGAATGTTTTAAGTGTCACAAAAGAGGTCATTTTGCCAAAGTTTGTTTTTCAAAAACAAATTCTGAACCCTCTTACAAACCCTCAGGGTCAAACCAGTCCTTGGGCTTTAGCAAATTTCAACCAAAAGTCTATCAGTCTCATCAAAATTTTCAAAACAAATCTGATCAAAATAAAGCTGTTGATTTTGAAGCCAAGTATAGGAAAGCCAAAGCTAAGCTAGCACTGCTTGAGGCCACTCCCTCAGAAACAACAAACAATGTTAAATCTGTGCAGGGTAAAAACAAGGGCCTAGTTGCTGAAGTCTTTGACTGGGATGAAGAGCCAGTCTCCTCAGACGATGAAATGGTGCAAGTCAGTGCACTGATGGCTCTCTCAGAAGAGGACAAGCTAGCTGTTGGAAAGAATCATGCCAGGAATGGAGAATGGGTCAATATCACAATGAAGAAGGTAAATATTTTACTTTCTATGGATGATGATTCAGATTGGCAGTCCTTTATGAACTATATCAATGTTGACCTTAAGTTTGTAGAGGAGCAATGATTAAATCTTTTTTCTAAATAAAAAAAGTTAAGTTTTGAAATAAACAAGTGTAGGGATGAACTGCTTCTTTTAAAACAAGCAAATCTTGAGGCAGTCACACTGCAAATTCAAAACACTGAACTAGGTAAATAAATCAAGCTCTTCAGGAAGAACTTAAAAAGGAAAAAGATATGGTTGAAAGTTGGACTGCTAAGAATCCTAGAGTCTTTAATACTGTTCGAGCCCCCAGTAGCAAAAAGAGAATCATAGGTGAAGATCATCTCCCTGATTCTCACAATAAAGATCAAGGTCCTAAACCATTTGTGTCTGCTGGCATGCTCTCCAATAAAGAGCCAATGCCCAAGTCCAGTGATTGGGTTGAAAGGGTAAACCCTGAGAGTAAGCTTCCAAATTTTGATTCTGGAAGAATACTTGAGCCTGAAAGCCAAGCTCTTAAGAGCATGCTTGGACTTCCTGATGTGCCCAATAGTACTGAACACATCTCTGAGTCTGAAGCCAAATCTCAAGCACCACTTCCACCCCTAAAACCTCTTCAGGGTGCTGCACCTAGCTCTGAGCTCACTCCCTTGAAATTTAACCCTCACTCACCAAAAGAAAGGTCTGGACTTGGTAGAACCATCCTAAAAAGACCAACAAAACCAACCCAAGAAGACTCTGTTCCCACTGAGACTTCAACATCTTCAGTTCCTATTGAAGCAGACCAAATCCAACAACTGATTGAACTTGTGAGGAAGTTAACTGACAAAATGAACTCTATTGAGAAAGCTCTTGATTCAACAATCAAGGAAACTAAGTCAGCCTCCTCTAGTTCATCAAGGTCAAAATCTAACACCAAGCCCAAGCAGAAGTGTGATATGTGCCATTATACCAGCCATACCACTGATAATTGCTACAAAATCCTTTTTTGCATGATCTGAAAAAAGGAAGATCATAGAACTTCTGACCACTTACAGTATGTAAGTTCATTCAGTGAAGCAACTCACACCAATTCTGGTCATCAGTATGCTTCATCCTCAAAGCAGGGTCAAAGACCTAAAGCTAAACCTTTTCCTCTTTGCCCACATTGTGGCTATAATGATCGTCTTCCTAATGACTGTCTCATGAACTCTTGCTGTGATATATGTGGAAATCCAACTCATGAGACATCTCAGCATGATAGAGTCATCCAGGCAAGGAGAAGTTCAAAACAACCCCGCATCACTGAGTCCTCCTCAGTAAGCAAATGCAAAACCTGTGGTAGCACACTTCACTCAACCGCTGACCATGAATCAATTGCTAAGTTCAAACAGACCATGAGACCCAAGCCCACTAGTATGTGGATCAGCAAGAGAAACTAATTCAGTTTACTATTTGTGCAGAGACACGCCAGGGAGCCTATTTGGCATCTAGATAGTGGATGTTCAAGAAGCATGACTGGTGTTAAGGAGTATCTGCACAAGTATGTAAAGGAAACAGGACCGAAGGTAGTATTTGGTGATAACTCATCATATCCCACTAAAGGTTATGGTTCAGTAAACTGCAATGGAATAATTTTCTCTAGAATAGCTTATGTCAATGGTATGAAATACAATCTCATCAGTGTCATTCTGTTACGTGATGCTAAATACATAGTACAGTTCAATGATAAACAAGGTACTATTTTCAATGCAAACAAAGAAGTTTTTTTGATAGCTCCTATGAGAGATGATGTATATGTGTTAGACATGTCAACATTCTCTCAGAATGGAACTTGCCTCTTTTCCAAAGCCACTGAAACTGTCAACTGGCTATGGCACAAGAGACTCTCTCACTTAAACTTCAAAAACCTTAACAACTTGGCAAAACAAAACAAAGTCCTTGGTTTACCATCACTGGTTTTTGCAAAAGACAAACCATGCTCAGCCTGTGAAAAAGGCAAACACCACAGAGCATCATTCAAAACAAAAAAAATTCTCTATCAAAAGCTGCCTTCACCTCCTGCACATGGATCTCTTTGGGCCAGTCAGTCCAAGATCAATCCAGCATGAGAAGTATACACTTGTCATTGTTGATGAGTTCTCAAGATACACTTGGGTATACTTTCTTTCCAAAAATATTTAGGCAGCCGATACAATAATGTCATTCATCAGAAAGATTGAAAATCAAAATGACATTACTGTTAAACAAATCAGAACTGACAATGGTACTGAGTTCAGAAATCAAGAGCTTGAGAGTTTCTGTGATGAAAAAGGAATTTCCCAAAACTTTTCATCTCCATACACCCCTGAACAAAATGGGGTAGCTGAAAGGAAAAACAGAACTCTCATTGAGGCTGCCAGAACTATGTTAAATGGGTCAGCACTCTCAAATCATTTCGGGACTGAAGCTGTCAAAACAGCCTGTTACACTCAAAACAGGTCAATCATTGTCAAAAGACATAACAAACCCCCATATGAGATCTTCAAAGGAAGACTTCCTGACATCAGCTACTTTCATGTGTTTGGGTGTCCTGTGTTCATTCACAATTAAAAGGATCACTTAGGCAAGTTTGATGCAAAAGCTGATGATGGGTATTTCCTAGGTTACTCACTGATCTCTAAAGCCTTCAGGGTGTACAACACTGGAAGAAAACAACTTGAGGAAACCTTTCATGTCACCTTTGATGAAAGTTCAGAAAGCATCAGATTTACCAATACCTCAGTGGAGGAAATAAGAATTGATAACTCATCAAGATACCCTCCTGATGAATTCAACACTGAAATCAATTCCTCATATCAAGTTGATGCTGACATCTCATACTATGTCTTACCCCACAACCTTCCTCAACCAACAATCAGTGAATTCATTGATAATCAATCAGTCCCTACTGGGATAGGTAATACTGAACCAAATGTTCAGGAACCTTTAATTAATGAATCCCAACCTGAACAAAGCATCTCAATAGATCTAAATGATTTTGTGGCTGCAGCACGTGAACCCATTCCTGAGTTTCCAATGACCTCATCAACCTCAGATCCTAGACCACAAAGTAAGTGGACAAGATCTCAAGAAATTGAGCTTGTAAACATCATTGGTGAACCCACAGAAGGCATGCTCACAAGAAGTATGGCTGCTAAGTTAACAGCAGCTTCAGCCAATGAATGTCTATATGCTGATTTTCTACAGAAATAGAACCCAAAAGTGTCACTGAAGCTCTAAAACATCCTAGCTGGGTTCAGGCTATGCAAGAAGAACTTCAACAGTTTGATAAAAACAAGGTCATGACCTTGATCAAATGTCCCAAGGATGTCATTGTCATAGGAATGAAGTGGGTTTTCAGAAACAAAACTGATGAAAATGGCACCGTCATTAAAAACAAAGCCGGGCTTATAGCCAAAGGTTACAGTCAACAAGAAGGCATTGACTATGATGAAACATTTGCTCCTGTTGCAAGAATGGAAGCCATCGGGATCTTCCTTGCATTTGCAACCTACATGAACTTCAAAGTTTACCAAATGGATGTAAAAAGGGCATTTCTAAATGGTGAACTCAAGGAAGATGTGTATGTTCAGCAACCTCCTGGCTTTGAGAGTAGTGAATACCCTAACTATGTCTGCAAGCTTGACAAAGCCCTATATGGACTTAAACAAGCTCCCAAAGCATGGTATGAAACTCTCTCAGCCTTCCTGATTCAAAACAAGTTTGTCAGAGGAAAGATAGACAACACCCTGTTTATCTATAGGTCAAAAAAAGATGTGATAATGGTCCAAGTGTATGTTGATGACATCATCTTTGGCTCAAAAAATTATACTCTTTGTAAACAGTTTAAAAAAACTGATGACAAAGAAATTTGAAATGAGCATGATGGGTGAACTCACATACTTCTTTGGACTACAAATCAGGCAAACTGATAAAGGAATCACCATCAGTCAAGAGAAATACACCAGGAATCTCTTGAAGAAATATGAGATCTCTGATTGTGCCTAAGTGAAGACTCCAATGGTCCCTCCAAATAACCTTGGACCTAATCTCACTGGCAAATCAGTCAATCAAACTCATTTCAGGGGATTGTAGGATCACTGATGTATCTAACTGCTTCCAGACCTGACATACAATTCTCAGTATGTCTAATAGCAAGATATCAGTCCAATCCTAAAGAATCCCATCTCACTGCAGCCAAAAGAATCCTTAGATACCTGAAGGGAACTCCAAGCCTTGGACTTTACTATCCAAAATGTTCAGGGTTTGACCTCAAAGGATATTCTGACTCTGAATTATACAGACTGCAACATGGACAGAAAAAGTACCTCAGGGTCCTGTCAATTTCTTAGAGGAAAACTGGTTTGTTGGAGTGCTAAAAAGCAACAATCAGTGGCTATGTCTTCAGCTGAAGCTGAATATGTAGCAGCTGCATGGTGCTGTGCAAATGTGCTATGGATGAAAAGTCAACTCAGTGACTATGACATCCACTACAAAATGGTACCCATCTTTTGTGATAACACCAGTGCTATTGCAATCTCCAACAACCATGTCCTTCACCAAAGAACCAAACACATTGATGTCAGATATCATTTCATCAGAGACCACATCATGAAAGGAGATATTAAACTCAACTTCATCCCTACTGAGTATCAACTTGCTGATATCTTCACCAAACCCTTGGATGGACCTACCTTCAGGAGACTGAAAGTTGAATTAGGAATGCTCGACATTGAAAGTCAGCAACCTGATAATCAATCCTAATCTCAGCAAGTTTTTCCCTGAAATGGTCCCTGATCCCTGAACAAAACCCCTAAATCATCTTCTCACTGAATGAGTAAGACTCATTCAGGGTCCCTGACATTGGATATTGAGCATTGAATGAGTAACTAAATGCTATAAGTATTTCAGTTACTTAATGTCCTAGGTTGGTAAACATACCAATTTAATATAGGAGTATATGTCTCTTTATTCTTCTGTCATCCATGTCTTGGGTCCCTCACAACCTTACCTCATCCCACTTGGCATTTAATGCCTCTTCTCACAACAAATATCCTCATGACATTTCAACTCTGCAAGATGCACTTTTACTGTGCTCTGCAACTGTTCCCTTGAAAACCGTGAGAAAACAGCGGGTAGTGGAGTGGTCGCATTAAATGAGGTAAATAAAACATTTTCAAAAACCGACTTTACAATTCCTCACATGTGCAAAATTTACCCTTCTCACCACTCTATAAATACCCCTCTCAAAACACATTAAAACACACACAAATTGTTTTCTGCATCAAAACTCTGTCAAAATCTTTTCTCAACCCAGAAACATTGTGTGTTCTTTGATCATCAACCAGTTTAAGCAAAATCTTCTCTGTAAACAATTTACAAAAGGTTTTTTCATCACAAAACTCAAGAGACTTTCACCTCTTTGATTGTTCTTGTCAAGAAAATTTTATCCAAAAACCCTAAAATCTTTCAATGGAAATGGCAAGAACACAATCTCTTCATTTTGCACCTCAGTGGGTGGGCAGTCTAGAAAACTTTGTGTTTAAAACAAATAACATTATAGGCAACTTTGAATACCCACATGATGTCCCAGCCTATAAGGGAATCATGAAATTTTTACTTAACTGCCCACTGAAATAGGCCTTTGTTCACTGCCCTTCAATACTGTACCAAAACCTCCTCAGGGAGTTTTGGGCAACTGCAATGGCCTATGACCCGACACCCACAACTGATGAGACAGACCTTCGACCACTCAGGGAGTTTCTCATCAAGTTCACTATTTTAAACGGGGAAAATCAGTCACCCTAGACTATAAAATTTTTTGTACATCAACAGGGCTTGACTATAATCCGGGACAATATGTTGCTCACCCTGACCCAACCACTGTTAAGGCTGAGTTAGGAAAAATTGTTTTAGATCTAAAATTTTTGGACAGAACCCAGTCACCAAGAACACTTTTCTCGTGGCTTAGAAGATCCTGTTCACTTTTGTGATTCAGGTTCTCGGCGGGAACCACTCATCCACTGAACAAGTTAACTCTATTCAGTTGATGATGGCATATACCTTGATGATAGGGACTAATGTCGACACAGGGGAGATCATTTACAGTGATCTCATAACCAATCTACTGAGCAAAACTAGGGCAAAATATGTTTCATACCCTAGGATTGTCTCATGTGCCTTGCAAGTGTTACTGGGTTGCAATTATCCTCAGGAATACAAATATTACGCTTTACCTGCAATCCTGAGCCCCTCAAATTTTCAAAGAGACCCATCCCTTGTCACTGAAATAGAATTGACGGCCCATATGGTTGCTGTAAACAACCAGAGGGACTCAGTGTCTCCAAACCCTGCTCCCAAAAAGAGAAAGGGGAAGTCTCAGACTGGGACTAAAACCAAACCCAAGTCTTAGGGCCTTGAGGCTTCTGGAGCAGAGCCTAAAAGGCAAAGAAAGCCCAAGACTGACAAGCCACTCAAGGGAGACCAAGCAACATCCACCCCGGTGACAACGAAGGACACTGATACATCACAGTCAGTGCCCTTGGTCCCACAAAATACTCCCCAAGATCCAGAGGGAAACAAACAACCCGCTGGTAGGGGAGCACCTTCCACAACGTCTGATGAGGATATTCGGAAATCAAAGCTTTTGTCCGAGGGCACAGCTACTGATCCCAAAGACTCAGAGGGAAAAGAACAACCCACTGATAGGGATATCACTGCCACTGCTTCTAAGGATGGCACTGGGAAACACCCACTAGTGCTTGAAGGAGCACAGAGGGACAAAGACTCAGAGGGAAAGGAATAAACAGACGATACGGAACTCACAACCAATCCCGACTCCGGCGAAGGCACTGGGAAAAACCCATCAGTGTCTGAGGGGTCACAGGGGGACAAAGGCTCAGAGGGACAAAAACCACCCGCTGATACGGAACCCATCACCACCACTGGTTTGCTTACTGTTGCTGAGGTTAATGAAATACTCTTTTTTGATGAAGAGCTTGCTGATAGTGAAGATAAAATCCTTTATGCTGGAAAAGAAATGGATGCTGAGGTTCAACAAGAACCTCAGCCAGATCCAAAGAAGCCTGAGGAGTCACCCTTTGATGATGATAACTCCTCTGCTTCCTCTGACTCTTCAACATCTGATGAATGGAAGCAATATGACAACACTCTTCCACTCACTGAAAGACAGCTTGTCATGTGGCTAAAAAGGGCTATAAGGAGACTATACTCTGGGGTTACTGATACTCTCTGGGATCACCATACTGAAGCAGCTACAAGTTATGCTGATCTGAAAGCTGAAGTACTTGCTACCAATGCCAACACTGATGAACACAAGGACTTCATGTATGATCACCTACACAGACTGGATGACAATCTGAAGAAGTTTCTCAAATTCTTTCAGGATACTCATAGAAAGCTGGATGAAATCAGGGAATCTGTTAAAGAAGACCCAGCACTCAACTCCAAAGTGCTCGAGGCTACTGAGGTCTATATGAAGAATTCCTTCAGTCTTACTGAACTGATCACCATGCTCAACTCTACCAATGTTCAGGGTCTTCCCTCTTCAGTACAGTCTCTTCAATCCACCCTGAGTTCACTGGATACAAAGGTTACTGATCTGACTAAATCATCTTCTTCTATGGCCTGGAATCTCGGGCCTAGAATGACAGCACTAGAATTATCTCAGGCCAATCTTGCTGAAAAGGTCACAAGTCTTCAACAAGATACATCTAACATCAAATCCATGGTCTCAGAGATATATCAAGCCTTTAAAGGTTAAGCAGCTCCCTCTCCCTTAGTATCTCAAACAACTCTTGCTCTCATTGAAGTTGCAGCAACAATTGAGAGGGAGAAAGCTACTGAAGAGACTCCTTCTCATACCGAGGGGGAGCCAGCTCAACCAATATCTGCAACACCAATCTCATCAGTCCCACCAACAGCAACAACCTCAGCAACAATGACAACAGCAACAACAACACCAATAATCACAACTACACCTCCATTGGTAGCATCTTCTTCATCAGCTCAGGATAAGGGACAAGCCAAAATGACCACAAAAGAGCCTGAAAAGATCCCCTATGAAATTGGTGGCATCAGGTACCTGCTTACTCCTGAACAGCTCAGTGCCTACCTCGAGAAGGAAGACAAGCAAAAGAAACAGGCTAAGGAGGAAAAGAAAAGCAGAGAAGCTCTGGTTCAGGTCGTATATGAGGAAGCTGAGAAGTTGGGGATCAATCCTAAATTTCTTGAAAAGGGACAAGCAGGCCAAAAGTTCAAAGCCACCCAGGATGCTGAATTAGCTGCCTTTAAAAAGAAAAGGGAAGAAAAGAACAAGAGGAATGCTGCAATCAGGCAAGAAAGGATTGATCACTACAACTGGACCATGACAAGCAGAAGGGCCGCTGAGAAAATCACTGATGTGAAAATCATCCCCAGATCACTGGCAATGAATGTCTACAGAGGGGATGATAAAAGGTATTTTGAAGTTCATGATCCCTTAAAGTTCACTGACTTTGGGATCACTGAACTTGATGAGCTTGGTCCCATCATCGAGAAGAAGTAAAATACAGTGGTCAAAGAACTGATGAAATCCCACAGGAAGCGTTATGAAAGATTAAGGGAAGCACTAGCACAGCTTGGGATACATCCATCTCTTACTGTGGCTCAAGGATCTCAACCTCAGTCATCCCAAGGTAAAAGGAAAAGGGTTGAATCTGAGCCTGAACCAAGGTGCCTGGTTTTGACTGCAACAGGGAGTTGCCTGAAGGGGTAAAGTTTGTAAACTACTTAGTCATAGAAAAACCTGAAAGAGGACTTTTCTTCATTGATGTCTATGGGAACCCAGCATTCCAAAGATGGAGTGACATTAATCAGGCAGGCGTAGCTACAATGGAAAGTGACTTACCAGTGGCCTCTCAAATCAAAACTCCTGAAAACATCAGGTTCTGCACTGACCTGAATGCCAAGATAAGAGAGCACCCTGACAAAGAAACCCTCCTCTCAAAGAAAACAAACCTAGAAGCACTGGGAATCCACCTTGATTGACATCACTAGCAGCTTTATCATTTTGTATTTTGTATTAGTGATAGGAACCTTGTAATCTGATCAATAAATGATGTATGTTTTGTTAAAATATTCAGTGTTCCTTATTATGTTCATTAGTACATTCAGTGTAAGAAGAAGCCATTTGCTCACTTACACTGATCAAACACTTAGGCTATTTGTATATCCAAATAGAGGGAGACTGTTGGGTTCAATGAATACCCAAACCCCTTGATTCTAGGATTTGAATAGAAAATACCCTAAGTGTTTAGTGCTTTAAACACTAACAAGTCACTGAGCGCATAGTCACTCAGTGAGTTGTCTTCGGGATACTCAGTAAGAGACAAAGAAGAAGTCTCTCCACCCAGTAAGGCGGAACTTAAGGGGTGAAGACTGAGTCAAGAAGAAGATAGTGGATTCAGTGAGTAATGACAATAACTCACTGAATCCCAAAACTCCTCACCAACTACTACCACTGAAGACAAACTGAAGATGAAGACTGAAGGCTATGAAGACTGAAGAATGAGCGGGACAAGGCGAGATAAGTTTGAACAGATAAGACAAAGTCCTTATCAACCAAAGTCAAACTTTCCCTGAATCGTTAACTATCAGACTCAGTGTCATCACTGACAAGAAGAAAGCAGCCTTGTTACTTACTCTAAATAGCAAATGTAAACAGAGACAAAATACATCAGTATTTTGTCTTCTGTAACCTGTCAGTTTGTTCTCTAGGATAGAGTTAAAAACTACTTGTATAAATAGCATAAGAGATGGAGTGAAAGATTCAAGATTGTGAATTAATTGTAAATCACACACACAAGCAATCTTTCACTCCTCCAAATACAACTATGTCCCTGAGATAGACCAGTGGTTCCTGTGTAGTTGTGCTTAGACTTAGCCTTAGGTTAGTGATGAGTCATACCAACCTTGTCATTTCAATCCCAAGTACTATTCCGCAAGTACTTGGGTAATGTATTCTTTTTTATTCGTTTTAATAAAGAATATAAACGTTGAAAATTACTTAGTGTTTTTATCTTATTTAAACTTATCTTTACTTGCATCTTTTTCAATCATTGTTCACAATTAGTTATTTTATTGTTTTTAAACGATTGTGAAATGGGAACAAAAGATATCTACATTAATTCATAGAGGACATACCAAGATGGCGTAAACCGGTAATGACCATCTATATAAAGTGTGATAGTCAATTGGAAATTGACAAAGCTCATATCACAATGTAAAACGGTAAGTCGAGACATATCCAACATAGAAGTTGATTGGTGTGACAACTACTCTCAACTAGAGTTATCACGATTGACTATATAAACTCAATGGATAACATCGCCGATCCGCCTATGAAAGGCTTAAGCAGAGAGTTAGTTAGTAAGTCGTCTAAAGGAATGAGACTCAAGCCCTTAAAGGAATGAGTTTATATGAAGGAAAACCTAACCCAGTTGACTGGAGATCCCAAGATCTGGGTTCAATAGGACAACCTAATCATATAAATGTGGGGGAAGTCACGTTAATATGGGGGAGTTACTTAACATTGTAACTTCCTAGTCCATTCCTATAATAAATGTGACTTGTTGAGAGGTCAAACATATGGCTTTTATGATTCAAGATGAAATCATAAAGCATAATGATTCAATATGAAATCGCAAGCATATGGTTTTAATGATTTAAGCTGAAATCACCTATGTGAGAGAAAAATGGGGTCGCTTTGAAGGGAATTGTGTGGGGCGCAATTCCTAAGAGCTCTTGCAGAACCAGGAAAATGTTCAGGACCATAAGGAACATGACTATGAGGACTTAACAATGTTAGGGAGACTCTTGTGTGAAATGTATTGTCGTCTACCTAAACAACAACTCAGCTCAAAGACATCGCGTCTACTAACAGCTAGAAGGCTAAGTGCATTTCACTAGGGAAGGTTCAAAGGGGTCAAACCTACCAATCCTTTTCAAGATTAAACTATTGGAATGTCATTGTAATTTTTGTGTATTACGACCGATCTCCATTCATGTGGGGGATTGTTGGAAAATTGGTTGGCAAAAGTGACTTTTGACCAACTATGGACACAATTATCTATATGTATGTGTCATATGTATGAGTAATAGTTTGTAGGTTTGCGTTCTCCTCGAAGAGAGCTTCGAAATAAGCCTTTATGTGTTAAAAATAGAGTTGATGTGAATGAGATATCGGGTCTCAAAGTTAGGCAATCGGTACCATGCCTAAAGAGGAAAAGTAGTTTATTTTCAATCCCACATCGGTGGGATGGGTAAACTTAGAGCGAGTCTATTGTGTATAAATAGAGGCCCTAATTCCACAAGTTTTTTACACATCAACTCAATAAGTATTATTGATTTCCAACGTAAGGAATACGCATCTCTTAAGATGAAATTCCTGGTAGTTTAGTTAAGTTCGACAGTACAACTTACTATTTTGGCTGTTGTACCCTGAGAAACAGACGGCGAATATGTTTTAAGGGAAGCATGTAAAACACGTGCCTCGGCTTTTAGTGCTTCTTTGTTGATCTCTATTTGGTGATCAAGTAAGTCTTTTGACTATTTGATTATTTTATTTAATTATCGTTTATCTACTTACATTCTGTTTGTATTTAATTTTCTGTTATTTATTTACTGTTAATTTTATTTATTGTAATTTAGATTTTATTAATAAAAGTGTAACCGTTTCCCTACACATTTTCCCTAGCCAGCGTTGTGTTTTAATTAGTTTGCTTTAGTTTAAACTTTTAACTCACTCAAGATTACCACTGTGACGAAAATGTCATCACTAATTTTGCCAATGATCTTACTCAAGTATGGGCATCTTTTTCCAAGAAACCTCTTAATATGTGATGCTTTATTATTTTAATTGACACAACTTTAGCCATGGCCACACGTTAGTATTGGGTTAATCCCAATCTGCTGGAACTAAAGGCAGTTACAAGTTAGTTATAGTTAGTTAGGAAACAGTAATATGGCAGTTAACAATGAAGGGACACAACCTTTGGTTCAAACGAACCATCACAACCCTTCTAAACATGCTTTTTCATTATGTATAAATAGATAGAATCTATATACAAAGAAAGATGATGATAGATTACTAAAAACACTTGTATTTCATAGTTGCAATTACACATTCCTATTTTTGGTTATATTGTGACTAAGTTCGATCATAGATCCGTCAAAAAGGCCAACAATTGGTATCAGAGAATGTTTGGTTGTTAACCAAATCATCATATACCAGAAATACAAAGCTTTTTCATACTTGTTTTGAATCAAACCGCATCAGCTCTTTTTCGGCCAAGTATTTGCAAAAACTCAATTGAACACACAAATCAGAAACATCATTTCAGTGTGTTTCTCAATGTCACCAAGGGATCAATCACTTCTGTGATCAATTAACCGGCATCAGAAAGGCATTCATCATTAGTCGTTATTTTCGCAAACTCATTTTCAAACACAACAAACCGAAAAAAAAACCCCATAACCCAGAATCAATCATAAGGTTAGGCACGGTTACAACAAATTCAAAACAGAAATATATATCCAATCGGAAAACAAGTCATCATCAATGGGCAAACAAATCGATTCAAGAAAAACAAGGAACAAACACAATTGTTTTTGAAGAATCAAGACTCGTACCCTCAATTGAATCATCAATTGATTCAAGTTGTTCATAGAAGGCCCAGAAAACAATCGGTATCAAGAAAATCCCAAAATTGCGAAACCACCAACCGAAGAGTAGAAATGATTTTTACCAGCAATACAATTGGCGGTTAACCACCACAAGAAGTATGGAAGGTGGATTAAATCTCAAAGGAGACACGCGTTTCATCTCAAAAGAAAGAAAGGCGTAGAAGTTTTAGGGCATCACAATTAAGGAACCAACACAAAAAACGGACTACAGGTATATTAACCCTACCAGGTTCCAAAAATTACAAATACGACCCTCCACTTTTATTTTTTATATAGTATATATTACTATATTTTGATATATATTGTATAGATTTGTAGAAAAAGTTACTTCTTTAATTTTAAGTAAGTACTTTTCGAAGTTTTAGAAAATATAATAACCTAGTGTTTACACTCCTTCTTATATTAGAGGGATAATTTAAGGAGTAATTAACCTTAGGTTATTCGACTTAGAATATCAAAAATCTCCAAGGATAGTTTTTTTTTTAAACTAGTCCCCATAAGTTATAGTTAGCCTGTAAGGGACAAAACAAACGAGCTCGCAAGAAAGGAAATTTCAAGGCACTTGGTGTTAGATATTTCATTTGGAGATTTAGTCAATATCCTAGAGATATGACGAAAGATAGTGGAGAAAGTTCAAAGAAGGAAGTAGGTACTATTAGTACACCTCAATTCCAATGTCCGATGCTAAAACCCTCGAATTACTCATTATGGGCAATTCGAATGCAAATCATTCTCGAATCGAATGGTTTATGGGAAATGATAGAGCTGTTAGAAACGACTCAAACCGATAACAAGAAAGATAAAACTGCTGTCACATTCCTTTAACAATCTTTACCCGAAGAACAATTACTTCAACTAACAAAGCACAAAAACGCGAAAGCTATATGGGATGCTTTGAAGACTAGACATGTTGGTGAACAAAGAGCTCAACAAGTAAGATTACAAACACTCAAATCAGAATTTGAGATGTTACATATGATGGAAGACGAGACAATCGACACCTTCACCGGAAAAATAACAACAATAGTGAATAAAGCTGCTAGTCTAGGGCACACAATTGAAGATCAAACAATAGTTAGAAAACTATTAAATGATGTACCCGATAGGTATCTGCAAATAGTTGCATCAATAGAGCAATATTTCGATCTAAATAAAATGAAAATGGAAGAAGCAATTGGAATACTCAAGACATATGAGGAAAGAATTAGGTACAAGAAAGGAAAACATGTGGAAAATCAAGAGAAAATGATGTTCACACGACATGAAAATAAAGGAAAGTATTTTAAAGGACGTTGACATGGAAAATATAAATTTTCACAAGGAAAGAACCACGAGAAATTTAAGGAAGAGAGGAAAGATGGAGAAACCTCTCATAACAACTTCAAGAAATCAAGCTATGATACTAGTAAATTACAATGTTACAAATGTAAGAAGATAGGGCATATTGCACCTAGATGTCCTCAAAGGAAAAATTCAAATGAGCAATCTAATCTTGTTAAAGAAGACTGAGAACCAACCTTACTAATGGCAATATTAGAAGACTCAGATGAAGGGAAACACGTAAAAGAAGTTGAGGATCAAAAGGTCTCGCTACATGAAGAAGATGTAGGATATAAAGAGACAAAAATGGATAGTCTATGGTATTTAGACAATGGAGCAAGCAACCATATGACTGGAGTGAGAGAACACTTCAAGGAGCTAGATGAGAAGGTCAGTGGAAAAGTAAGATTCAGAGATGGTTCACACATAGAATACAAAGGAAAAGGTTCAATCTTAATAGAATGTGATGACAAGAAGCAAAGAATTATATCACACATATATTACATTTCGAGCTTGAAAAGCAACTTATTGAGCCTTGGACAATTTACTCAAATTGGTTGTAAGGTAGTAATGGAAGACGACGAATTACGACTTTATGACATGGATAACAAAATCTTTATGAAATTTACGCGACAAAGAAATCGACTATATAAATCAAGTCTAAGGATAGGCACATATGTCTGCTTATTAGAAAATTTAAAGGATAATACTTGGTTATGGCACGCAAGACTAGGACATCTCAACTTTGAGTCACTAAAATCAATGGCTCAAAGGGATTTAGTTCATGGAAAACCTGCCATTAAACATATAACACAAATCTGTGATGTTTGCTTAATTGGTAAACATTGTAGAGCGCCATTTCCCAAAAAAGAAAAAGCTAAATCAACATCACCTTTAGATTTAGTATATGGAGATTTATGCGGACCAATCACACCACCGACACCTTCTGGAAAGAAATAAATATTCTTGTTAGTAGCTTACTACTCAAGATATATGTAGGTGTATTTCCTAAATACGAAAGATCAGACATTTGATACTTTCAAGGAATACAAGAAGACCATAGAAAATGAGTTAAGGACAACATTAAAGATGTTAAGAACTGATCGTGGAGGAGAATTCACATCAAATGAATTCACGAAATATTGCAAAGAAAATGGCATAACACGACAACTTACCACACCTTACTCACCGCAACAAAATGGAGTAGTTGAACGAAGAAATCGAACAATTATGTCTACAACAAGATGTATGATGAAAGCAACGAATATGCCACAAAACTTTTGGGCTGAAGCTATTCGAAACGCCATATACATCTTAAATAGCATTCCTACAAAAGTATTAGAAGACATTACTCTATATAAAGAAATTAAACGAAGAAAGCCAAACTTAGAGAATCTAAGAGTTTGTACCATCACAACATTTGACGAAGTTAGATGATAGAAGCAGTAGAATGGTATACTTAGGAAATGAACAAGGATAAAAAGCCTATCGACTATTTAATCCAACAACACAAAATATATGTGTTAGTAGAGACGTGAAGTTTAAGGAGAATGAAACATGGGATTGGAAGGACTACATGAGTGAGCACATTCACGACGAACCCGAATGGACTGACTTCAAAATAGAAAATCTTGAAGCCACAAATGAACATCACGATCAAGGAACTCAACCAGATGACAATGAATTCCCTAACAATGATGATGATGGATATATAACATCAACTACAAGCTCACCCTCACATTCTCAAACACTTCACACACCATCAAAAAGTTCATCACAAGTAAATTCTCAAGTTACACCTAGTACCTCAACATAATCAATCTATCAAAGTGATAGTAGTTCAAACTCAACCACAAATTCACATTCACATTTTGATCATACACCGTTGAGAGGTTATAGAACATTAAATGACTTATATGAGAACACCGAGGAATTACTATTGGCTGAAGATGAACCCAAGAACTACAAGGAAGCGTCAAGAGATCAAAAATGGATTGAAGCAATGAAGGTCGAGTTAGATTTCATCAATAGGAATAACACATGGGAATTAATCACACTACCTAAAGGACACAAAGCAATTGGTTTAAAATGGGTATTCAAGACCAAGAAAGATGCTAATGGAATTATAGTCAAGCATACAGCAAGATTAGTAGCAAAAGGCTACATACAAGAGCATGGCATAGACTTTAAAGAAGTACTCGCACCTGTAGCAAGGATGGAAAATATACGATTACTACTCGCCATAGCCGCTAACAATAAATGGGAAGTACGTCACCTAGACGTAAAATCTGCATTTCTATATAGAGACTTAAAAAGAAGAAGTGTACGTTACACAACCCGAAGGATTTATAAAGAGAGAGGATTCTTGAAAAGTCTATAAACTTATAAAAGCTCTATACAGACTAAGACAAGCACCACGTGCATGGAACATAAAGTTAGACAATACCTTGAACTCATTAGATTTCAAGAAATGTGCACAAGAACAAGCGATCTACATGAAGGTAGCAAAAGACTCAATACTACTAATAGGAGTCTATGTAGATGATCTAATCATCACTGGTACACCAGAGAACGAGATAGACAAGTTTAAAGCTCAAATAGAAGAAAAATTCGAAATGAGTGATCTAAGATTATTAGCTTACTATCTCGGAATAGAAGTCACACAAACTGGGGGTGACATTTCAATAAAGAAATCCGCCTATGCAAGCAAGATCCTAAAGGAAGTTGGTATGATAGACTGCCATGAGACGCTATACCAATGGATCCAGGAACAAGACTGACAAAGGATACTGAAGGAACATTGGTCAACTGAACTGAATATCGAAGCTTAATTGGATGTTTAAGATATCTGCTTCACACAAGACCAGACTTAAGTTATGCTATTGGATTACTTAGTCATTTCATGCAAGAACCAATGGAGCAACATATAAAGGCCATAAGGCAAGTACTACGCTATGTAAAAGGAACAAAGGATTATGGTATCACCTACAAGCATAATGGAGGAAACAAGATACAAGGTTTCAGCAACAGTAGTTACGGAGTCAACACTCAAGAAGGAAAAGGAACTACTAGAATAATATTTTACTATGGTAAATCACCAATTAGTTGGAGCACACAAAAGCAAGCCTCCGTAGCATTATCATCATGCGAATCTGAATTTATTGCAGCAACTCAAGCGTTATGGTTAAAAAGACTACTAAGCAGGCTTACACACTCGAAGGAAGAAAAGGTTATAATAATGGTTGATAATAAATCTGCTATAGAACTAATGAAGAACCCCGTATTTCATGGAAGAAGTAAACATATCGATATAAAGTACCACTTCATAAGAGAATGTGTTGAAAGAGAAGACTTACAAGTTGAATTCATAAGTGGAGAATATCAAAAGGCTAACATACTCACGAAATCACTACTGAAGATCATGTTTCTAACAATGAGACAACTTATTGGAGTTAAAGATCTACGACAAAGCGATTGTGATTAAGGGGGTGAATATTGGGTTAATCTGAATCGGCTGGAACTAAAGGCATGTACAAGTTAGTTATAGTTAGTTAGGAAACAGTTATATAGTAGTTAACAATGAAGGGACACAACCCTTGGTTCAAACGAACCATCACAACCCTTCTAAACATGCCTTTTTATTATGTATAAATAGATAGAATCTGTATATAAACAAGGATGATGATAGATTAATAAAAACACTTGTATTTCATAGTTGCAATTACACATTCCTGTTTTTTGGTATATTGTGACTAAGTTAGATCATAGATCCATCAAAAAGGCCAACAGTTAGTGACGACATTTCTTTGGTGATTAACTAGCCCTTTTACTTACTAAATATGGATATCATTGTCAGTAACAATTACCGAGTATTTTTGTTACAGTTATTTCTTTGTTGCAAAATGATGATGTACAGTTACTATCGAGATAAGAAATTACTGAATCCATTTTCCAAAGCAAAGATTAACAAACCAATTACACAGCTAATACCACACAAAAGTCTACATGAAACTCACAAAAATAATAGTCTTTTGAAGACGCATAAAAAATGTCACCAAAAGTCAAAAAGTGTCACTAAAATTTTCATATGTTTCTTCTAAAGTTAAAAAGTGCAGGTAAAAGTGTTGTATAGTGGCACAAGAAAAGTGAAGATAATCATTTTTTCTTTTGAGACACATCTTATTTATAGCACGCCATCAAATCTCAAATTAGAGCTTTTATCCACACTTTTTTAAAAATGTCACTAAAAAGTAAGATCTAGTGACATTTTTTTTTTGGTAAAGGGGATACCCCTGATAAATTTTATTACTCCAAAACAATATTTAAGTACATAGGATGTGGCTGAATCTCACATTAAACCCATTACAAAGATGGGAAACAAACGCACTAAATGTGCTTCAAACCAGAACTAGTATAAGAAAGACAAACCAAACTTATGAACAACTACTATAAGGACAAGAAATAAAACTAACATTTAAACTGACTACGAAGATTAATATCTATCACATCACAAAATGCATGTTGTTCCGTTAAACCTTGAAGGTCTTAAGTCTCAAATAGATCATAGTTCCTCACGTAAACTAGCATCGTATGAACCTCCACTAGTCATGTATTGAGAAGTCTCATAATAAAAATCTTCGACTTCATCACTATCTGAGTCTTCTCTTTGCATTTCTATAGTAGAACTAGGACCATAAACCGATATCACATTATCCTCCTATTTCATAGAAAGCGGTTTCCAGTCATCATCCAATAGCAGAAGCTTGCCATCAAGAGTTTGATTTTATATATTATTAATCCTTTCAATGAAAAAAGTAGTACTTGCACTGTCAAATGAATCACTAGGTGCACTCGCATGTTTATCCATGTTCCCATTCCCATTACCAACAGTCGAATATTTACGAGCGTCTCCATCCTCCACATCCACCATAGAACTTAATATATCAAAAGAGTTCAAAGTGGAAGGAACTGTAGTATGAGTTTTATCATTAGTTTCCTTCGGTTTCCTTGACGTCTTAGGTAGATAAGCAAACTTAGTCTTCGAATCAATTTTAAACCCCATGAATAGGATGTTTTGGTCTTTTGGTGTTCTTCATAACATCTGAAACAAGTTTCCTAGGACATTCTTAATGACACTTTCTTGTGTCATTAAAATCTCTATCACTAAAGATGCATTTTCTTGTAGTATTTTCTGTGTGGTAATTTGTCACCGATAAGTTACTCACATACCGCTATGTCAAAAGCCATTTGAGTAGTTATTGAATGTATATTAGCGGTAATCTAGTATAAGAAGTAGCAAGCCTATGTAAGAAGTCAAAGAATTGTTGCTATAGACAAACAATATATTGACTCACCCATGGAAATTTGTTAAATTGTCACTGCCAATTGCTGATGCACCGTATATATATGACTCAACCCAATATCTTGTATATGCCGGCACTACAAAAATCACGAGAACAGGCAACGCTAAAATACCGACGACACAATGTCGTCGGCATTTTACGTTAAACGACAAAAAAACTCGCTTGACCGAGACTCCGTTGCGTTGAATTTTTATGAATAATAATGCCGACTCCCTGTCGTCGGCATTATATTGGTCAAATTTGACTTTTCGAATAGTTGGTCGGGAATTAACCACGCCAAGTGGTACCGACGTACCGTCGTCGAGAATATATTAAATAAAAGAATTACCTCGCTTAGCGTTTGATTAGCGTTAATAATTTTAATTAGTGTTTTCATCCCGAAGACAAGGCGTCGGGATCAATTTATGTAAAATTTGGCTTCCCCCGCTTGTAAATAATAGAGAATAATTGGGCGGGAATTTTTTCCGCTAGTTTATTACCGACGACATGTCGTCGGGATTTTTTCCCGCCTTATTGCAACTTTATCCCGCCAATTTTTTACTTATATATAACCAATCATACTCAATACAACAAAACGCGCACACATAAGCCAATCGTCAATTCTCACAAAACATAAAATGCACACATAACAATGGTTGGTTACACGCTGGAAGAGGAGTGGTCAAAGGTTTTATCGAACCTACCACTCTTTGATGAAGTTCTTAATACATATGGCGATGAAATTATCGAGGAATATGGTTCTTATAAGAACATTAGCCCATGGATGAGAGATGTTATTATGAAATGGTTGAGGAAAAAGCCATACTACAGATAGTATTTGGCTGAAGCTGATAGAGAGAATGGAGGCAAAAACCCGATGAACGGAAATGAGGATAACAAATCTTGAAGCTTTGTTTGAAAATTTCATCAAGCAAAAGAATGCAAGGGAGGGAAAAGGTGGTGTTGGTTCTAGCAAAGTGGGAAAAGGTGGTGCAGGTTCTAGCAAAGGGAAAAGTCGATGAACTGCGACGTTTGTTATGGTCTATGTCGTGTGTTTCGTTTGCTTGTCGAGTTGTTTTTTTGGTTTATTTCGTTTGCTTTTCTTGTTGTTTCGTTCCACTTGTTTCGTTTGCTTGTTTAGTAGTTTTGTTTAAGTCTGTATGAAATTTATGTGGTTGAGAACTCTTGCGTGTTGAATAAAAGGTTTGCCTTCGTGTTTGTTAATTGTGATATTTTTCCTTCAATTATATGTAATTTAGTGTTGGAAAATTGCGATATTGTGTTATGTCATGTTCCCTAACAGCTCTAAACCCTAAACCCTAAACCCTAAACATTTTATAAAATATCACAATTAACAAACACGAAGGCAAACCTTGTTTAGTAGTTTTCCACTTGCGTGTTGAATAAAAGGTTTGCTTGTTTAGCAGTTTTCCACTTGTTGTTGTTGTTGTTGTTTGTTGTGTTATTGTTGTTGTTTAATAAAATGTTTAGTTGTTTTGTTAATTGTGATATTGTGTTATGTCATGTTCGATAACAACAACATTTTATTAAACAACAACTGTAGGAATCACTCCTAAACAGTATTTCAAGTATTTATATTTCATATGTAATAGGTAGTTAAACAAACTTAAAGAGTTTAAAACTGTTGTTTACAAACATGGCGAGTCGGTCACAACCATTGAAAAGTTTACTTTAAAACCAAATCCAAATGGATATGGACCGAATCTTGCTGATTACAAACCTAAGCTTTCAACCAAAACATTCAAACCAAATCCTGAAGTTTCCAGTGCAGAATATAAAATTGATAATTCTGTTATGAATGTTGTTGAATATCATTGTCAAGAGGAATTAGATGCAGAAGACGAGAGTCGATCAAATTTAAAAACTGTTGTTTACAACAAACCTTTTAATTATTCAAAACCGGTCACTTTCGTCACACCAACGGATTCTTCTAACACACCAAGAGTTATCATCAGAACACCTGAGTCTTCTATTGTTAATCCCAAAACAGACTTTGCACAAACTTATGGTCCTTTACCTTCCATTAGTGAAGTAAACTCACAACCTGAAAATCGAAAAATTCTTCGATATTTTGACATTTTCATGGTTGACCTCAAAATTTTACAACATGAGATAGAATATCGATCTGAAATCAAAATTGAACATTTTCAATAAGCCTCTGGCGAGAACAAAGAGACATTTTTCAGAAAAATCTTTTACCTAATGTTCAAAACTTGAAAAGTTGTGCAATTGCCTGGGAAAAGGATTTTCATAAGGAACTTGGGGTCATGAAAAGCGTTTTCGAGAAAAAAGAAACATCTATTTCAAACACTAAACGTAAAAAGAAAATGTTGCGAAAAGATGTTGATCGACTCTTGGAAGATGTCATCTGTGCTTATGTTCAAAATGCTGTGTTATTGAATTCTTTGTCATATGCATTTGATAATATCTCTGCGATCTGTTATTTGTGGTAAATGTTGCGAACACTGATAATGTGCTTCAGATCGAGTCCTTAACTGTTGAAAACAAACGATTGTCAAACGAACTTTCAAATGCAATACGTCGTCTTAATTGGTGTCAAAAAGATATTCAGGATCAACAAATTGTTTTTCAAAACAAAATCAACCAGATTCGTGCAAAACCTTCTGATACTAAAATTGAGCAACTGGATGATCAAAACGTGTCTTTTAAGTGTCAAATCTCAAAATATGAACAAGAACTTGTAAAAGTTAAAAAGGAATATGGTGTCATATTTGATTTACTCAAAAAGACTCGCGATGAAGCATCAAATGAACTTGATCATTATCTTGCACACACTAAAGAAGTTATGCATTTTGCTGAAATGTTCGGTCTGAAAATCAAGATCTGATTCACACTATCATCAAGTTAAGAGGAATGTTAGGAAAGTATGAACAACTTCCGCCAACAGTCATTAAGAGATTAGCCCCCGTAACAATTAGTACTCATGCACCTAGAATCTCTACTGCCAAATCACAAGTAGCTAACGTGCTTCCTTCTACGAAGCAAGGAATAGTTGAGCCTTTTCCAAACGTCCGCACTTCACAGCCTAAGAGCACTCAATCGAAGAATAGGAAGTTGCGACCTAAGAAAAGATCAATCAAGAATGCTAAAGTAGAAGAACACCCTAGGACTATGAATAAGACTCAAGTTGCCTCCACTATAGATATTGCGTCTGGCAAATGTAATAGAAATAGTGATGTAACGAATGCTAAACCGTTAAGTACTTTTGATATTCAGTCTAATGCACCTTGTGTTATTTGTGGTAAAAGTATGAATTCTGATTGCCATGATAAATGTGTTGCTAAAGCTATAATCTCTCGTTTAAGGAATCCTAAGAACCGGAATACCTCTAGGCCCACTAATCTTTCTAAGTCTGTGCTTGGTAGACCGCCTTCTTCAGATTCTAAGAAACGCATTGCTGTCCCTGTAGCTCCAGTTTCACCTCCTAGGAATGTAGTACCACCTAGTGCATTCACTAAGACTAAAGCAAAGAGTAGTTATAGATGGCAGAAATGGATATATAACACACTAGGATTTAAGTGGATACCTAAAGCTATTGATGTGTGTATATCTACTATAACTGCTATGGAACCCTCTAACATTTCGGGTTCCACATCTACTTCTATTCCATCTGTGTCGTCTGTGTGTAATGCGGGTGATACAGATCATTCTCTGGATTGTTGATAGCGGATGTTCCCGACACATGAGCAATCTTAAAGCTGTTATCAAACTTTATTGCAAAGTTCATTGGCACTTCGGTTCGGGAATGATCAATTCGCAGCTATCATGGGCTACGGAGACTATGTCAATGGGAACATCGAAATTAGCAGGGTTTACTATGTGGAAGGCCTCGGTCACAATCTGTTTTCAGTAGGCCAATTTTGTGATGGAGATTTGGAGGTTGCTTTCAGGGAGAAAACTTGTTTCATTCGTGATCTACAAGGAAATGACCTTATGTCTGGCTCGCGTAACTCTAGTCTCTACACTATCTCTATGCAAGACATGGTTGCTTCCTCTCCCATTTGCTTACTTTCTAAGGCAACATCAACAAAATCCTGGCTATGGCACCGTCGTCTCTCACATCTAAACTTTCAAACCATCACCAACCTTGCTCGACACAAACTAGTTGAAGGACTCCCACGATTCCGGTATTCAAAAGATCACCTTTGCTCAGCTTGTGAACAAGGGAAAATCACTCGTGCTCATTTTCCTTCAAAGGTGGAACACAGCTCTCAGCATGTGCTTCATCTTCTTCACATGGATTTGTGTGGCCCGATGCACGTGCAAACGATCAATGGCAAACGCTACATCTTAGTAATTGTTGATGACTACTCTCGATGGACTTGGGTCTACTTTCTTCGTAGCAAAGACCAAGCTCCACAAATGATCATCACCTTTCTCACAAAAATACAGGTTCAGCTCTGCAACACCCAGCTAATCATCGGAACAGACAAAGGAACTGAATTTGTTAACAAAACCCTTCGTGAATTCTATGAGAAAGTGGGAATTGAGCATCAAACATCTATTGCACGCATACACCTGAACAAAGCGGAGGTTGTTGAAAGACGAAACCGTGCGTTAGTGGAAGCTGCAAGAACAATGTTAATTAATGCTAAACTTCCAGATTACTTATGGGCTGGCTAAGTATCTCGCATGCTATACTCAAACCGTTCTATGATCACCAAACGCCACAACAAAACACCTATCGAGCTTGTCCATAACAGAAAACCGAATCTAAAACACTTTCATGTATTTGGATCTCTTTGCTATCCGAATAATGATCGTGATGACTTTGGAAAGCTCAAAGCCAAAGCCGACATTGGAGTCTTTATCGGATACTGTGATAATTCCAAAGGTTTCCGAATCTGGAATCGTCGTACAAAACAGGTGATGGAAACGATTCATGCTCATTTCGATGAACTTACGAAATGGCTTCGAGTATAACAGCTTAGAACCCGGTCACAACCGTTTAAACTTCCCTCAACCCCCATCATCAGTTGAAGAAAGCCCTCAGCTAACTCGTCAACAAATGGAAAGGTTATTTGCTCCTCGTTCGTGACGATATTGATGAACGTGCTCCAGGTGTATCCGCTGTTTCGGCTGCACAACCTGATAATATTCCTATACCTGATACACCTGCTACAACAACTACGGTTGAAGATGCACCTACACCACTTGACTCCAACACAACAGTTGAACACACCGCTTCCAACAATGATGAACCAACTGATGATATTCTGAATGAAATACCCCCACCTGCAGATTTTGATCCAAATGCGTTCTTCAACCCGTTTGCTAATGAGACTGCGCACCGGATGTCGCGGAATCTTCAACAAACCATTTGAATCCTCAGAATCTGCACAATGTATACCAACATCAACCCTCCACACATAGATGGACGAAAGACCATCCTCGGGAAAACATTATTGGCAACCCGAATCAACCAGTCGTTACGAGACAACGTCTTCACACAGACGGTGAACATTGCATCTATGCACTCACTGTCTGCCAATCTGAACCTAAAAACATCAAAGACGCAATGACAAAAGACAACTGGATTGAATCCATGCAAGAAGAACTTAACCAATTCAAACGTCTTGAAGTATGGGAACTGGTTGAAAGACCAACAGGAGTCTACGTCATTGGTCTAAAATGGATTTGGAAAAACAAATTGGATGCTGAAGGAAATGTTATCCGAAATAAGTCGCGTCTGGTGGCTAAGGGTTATCGTCAGGAAGAGGGAATAGACTTTGAAGAATCCTTTGCTCCGGTTGCTCGTCTTGAGGTTGTTCGGATATTTCTCGCGTTCGCTGCTCATATGAATATGACGGTCTATCAGATGGATGTCAAAACTGCGTTTCTCAATGGACAACTTAAAGAAACGGTTTATGTCAGCCAACCAGATGGATTCGTTGATCCTGAGTTTCGGAATCATGTCTACAAACTGAACAAAGCTCTGTATGGTCTCAAACAAGCTCCTCGGGCATGGTACGATAAGCTATCATCTTTCCTCTTTGCTAATAATTTCACCAAAGGCTCGGTTGACCCAACTCTTTTTATACAATATCACGGGGCACACATCTTAATTGTTCAAATTTACGTGGATGACATCATTTTTGGGTCTACACATAAAAAGTTTTCAATCGCTTTTGCAAAACTAATGAAGAAAAATTTTGAAATGTCCATGATGGGTGAACTTACGTTCTTTCTAGGACTACAAGTTCATCAATCACCCCGTGGTATTTTCTTGAGTCAGTCCAAATATGCCCTTGAATTGTTAAACAAATTTGGAATGAAAACCTGTGACACCTGTGCCACACCAATGGCTCATACCAAGAAGCTAGACGCTGATTTACATGGGAAATTGGTGGACCCTACAAAATACCGTAGTATTATTGGGTCTCATGTATCTAACAGCTAGCAGACCTGATATTGTCTTTTCCGTTTATCTATGCTCCCGCTATCAATCGCGACCAACTAAAACCCACTCGAGGCTAAAAGAATCCTCCGATACATAAAGGAACCATTAACTTGGGGATCCGTATCCGGGATTCTGGTTTTGAACTAATCGCTTTGACAAACGACCACGCCAGGATGCTTAGACTCACGGAAAAGCACTTCAGGAGCTTTACAATTTCTTGGTGATAAACCGGTGTCATGGCAATCAGAAGCAGATTGTACATCGCTGCCATCAACGAAGAGAATATGTAGCCATTTCGGCATGTTGTGCTCAAGTCATATGGATGAGAACACAACTCAAAGACTATGGTTACGAATTTGACAGAATCCCGATGTATTGCGACAATCGGAGTGCCATTGCAATCTCGTGCAACTTCCAAAGACTCGAAATCAAAGCACATCGATCTTCGATATCATTTCATCAAGGATCACGGAACAGGTAACGTTGAATTATATTTGTGGGTATTCATACCAATTGGCGATCTTCTCACCAAAGCCTTGCCTCCCGCTAGGTTTAATGAGTTGGTCCACCGAATTGGTATGAGGTGTTTGACTCAAGAGGAATTGAATGATCTCCTAAAACAATTTTAAAACCCGTCAAACACCCAAAATCTTTTTAAATAATTTTTCAAAAACAAAATACAAAATTATAAAACCTGATAAAAACTACAAAAATATTCTTCTAATCTAATTTTCTTTCAACATTGCAAGTACATTTCTTCCGTCAACACTTTAATCTTTCAAAATTCAGAATTTTTCCGATCAAGTGTTGAGGGGGAGAAAATAATCTTTTAACTGCTTCAAAACATCTGTGTACTTGCATGTTATCATATCTCGGTTGACTCTTTTACAAATGGTGGTACATTTCCTGGTTCAAAGACACTCCTCAGACGTTAATTAATAACCTTTCATTATTTTTCTCAAGTCGAGGGGGAGTGTCGTCATGTTTCTTTCCTAAAATCTTCGTTTGGTAACCATAATGGAAGTTAAAAGACTTTGGATGAATATGGAAAAGGTGGAGGGACCAAAACTGTCAAAAGGTTAAACTCACTTTTAATAAAACACCCTCCCACCTACTTTCACTTCTCATTTATTACATAAACCTAAAACCATCCTACGCACAATATTCACTCAAGAAATCCGTGTTTCTGATCTTTATTTTGTAAGTGGATTAATGTTTCTAACATGTTTTTGAACATTGGTTTTGATTTTCAAATGAATTCAACGGTCAAATCTACTGTTATGAGTGATTTTGTGTTCTTCAATACGCAGTAAGAACACATGATTATGTGTTATGTGTTTATGGTTAAAAGGAATGTGTCAAAATGTTTTAACAACATCTATGATATAGTTTCTATGCTCAAAACAAACCCAGTTACACGAATCAATGATTTTTGAATATTAGGGTTTATGAGTCGAATTGGGTATTTCTAAATGTGAAGTGTTTTTGATCAAAAATATTGTTGGGATATGCTCTTGTGTTATTTAATTGATGATTTCCAAGGTCTATAACCACCCAGAAACACGAATTGGTTAACAATTTGAAATTAGGGTTTAAGGTTCTTGAGATTGGGTATTTTTGATTCACTGCAAATTAAGTGTTAAACCTTGGTCATTATGCTCTCACAACATCTAAGATATACCATAAAAACTTTGGTGCATATTCCATGGCTAGATCTCATACGCGTAGATTTAGGGTTTAGACTACGTATGCAGTTCTACGCGAATGTTAAACTGCCCAAATGTGTTTTGATCTGTTGTAAAATGAATGTTATGTGTTTAACATTGATGATATGATGCTTTATTTCATGCTTGCAACACTTAATATTCAGAATCAAGGTTGTTGTTATGATACGATAGGATCACCCTACGCCGTAGCTTGTTATGCGTAAGATTTGTCTTACGCGTAGCTTCTACGCATAAGGTTCTACATGGGACTACGCGCGATATCCTGTGAAGGATATGCGAACAAGGACCTCTACGCATAATTTCAACTCTTACGAGTAGCCTTACGCGTAAGGTTAATATATGCCTACGCATAAGGTCTCTTTTTCCTACGCGTAACACTCTTACGCCGTAGATAAGACCCTACGTAAGTTTACGCCTCACGATATATCATTCCCGCTTCACGCATAACTTTACCAATCCTACGCGATAAGCGCGGATCATACCTTCGTTATGAATTGTTACATGTACAAACTTGTAAATAAACTAATCATATCATCACGAATCCTAAAATGTCACTAATAAACTGAAATCGCTTGATATGTTGTGAACAATAAGTGATAAAATAAACTTTAAAACTTAAAGTTAACTAACTCACTAAACATTTCACGACGTCATTGGACTATTGAATATACAAGTGACTTAGGACTCGTGAACAATCATTGACACCGCATATCAATAACTAGACAATAAAACCTTCTGTTGACTAACACTATGTCTTTCGATATGTTGGTTCTTTTGGCTAATGTTATTTCGCATCGACATGGTCAACAAATGAATGTGGATGCACCTGAAGTACTCTCCATTGCTGATATCTATCCTTATGGCTATCCAATGAAGATAGGAAAGAATAATCTCCGTTTTGACTTTGACAACCTCACTTGCTCTGAATCTTCATGTTTAATTGCTATTGATATCTCGAGGACTCATCCGTATCGTAACATGCTTTCACACTCGCAATCGCTCAGATCTACATCCAACAGCTCGAACACTATGGAAAGGGTCAAAGGACAAATCACGTGACGGTGACTCAATCACAAACAAGTCACCATTACACCTCGCAGACTTAAGGGTCGTTCTCCTAATTCCCTATGTCGATCCAACCAAACTATATGCCACACCCGCCAAGAGCTCACTCTCCAATTCTTAATCAATATCGTTATGACGAGGCTACAGAGTAATCACCAAGCATTCTCAATGTAGAGCTTAAGAGTATTCCTCAACCCCGAGAACTCTCTACATGATCATCACCAAGTTCTGCTTTCGGGTCGTGGATGTGCTAGCAGCACCCTAAGCTCATGGAACCGCAAATATTCCGGCATTGGTCAACAAGAAACACATCGCTATCAAGCTCGATGGGATGACATGATGTCATTTCTCAACAAACTTGGCTCAAAAGATTCCCTACATCAGATATACTAAATTGTTGATCCAGAGAGCACTTGGACTTCATCCCGACATTCCCAAGAGGCTCAATGACCCCAACAATCACGACATGTTGACGGAACCCATTCTATCTGTTAGAATCAAGGAAACGCCTACAAAACAAGGTGGCCGTATACCTTATTTCCTTCTAACCTAAGATGTCGTAAAGCTCAAACGCATAAAAAGGTATCTCGAAGCAGCTAGACAAGGCAAAGTTG
>OU343223.1:281364573-281473161 GCA_910596185.1 Chrysanthemum makinoi | reverse complement strand
CCAACAATTATAGTGAAAATCAAGATTATAATAAATAATAATGAAACCAAAATAATATTATGAGTCAGAAAATAATTACATATCGTGTCAAGGATAAAGCTATCGATCCCCTAGTTGAGTACCGGGGCAAAACCCCGGAGGATTTTGCCCCTAAAAAACTGCGCCTACTGTTTTCTCTCTTGGTCTCCTCGTACGGCAAAAAACCCACGCACCACAATTGATGATCCTTAATGTCAGATATGACATCAATATATATAATACTCAAATTATGCCAATTTGCCACTTTGGCCCTTAAACTTGCAATATAATTCTATTTGGCCCATGTAGTTTAGCGAATTTGCACCATCTGTGGTGTTGTAGCATATTTTGGCATATAGGGGATTACAAGTTGTGAAAACAAGTTGTGGTTTTGTAGATTTTTTCTAAAAAAAATCTGAAAATTACCCATTTTGCAGCAATATGCTCCAAAATGGGTCAGTTGCTTTTGGTGAAGACAAGTCCTCGCCAAAAGTTTAAACCAATTTTAATGGTTCAGACTTTTGACAAGGACATGTCCTCGCCAAAATTCTAAAATCACAAAATTGGTTATAACTTTTGGCAAAGCCTTGTCCTCGCCTAAAGACTAAACAAGAATTTCTAGTTTAGTTTTGGCGATGCTTGTTCTCACCAAAAAGTTGATTAATTAACATTAAGAGTATTAATTAACCTTTTGGCAAGGACATGTCCTCGCCAAAACTAGACTGTCACGTTGGCACACAGTTTGACTAGAGAAACAGTTGTCGGCCCACTATCCTCGCCAAAAATTAAAAAACGTCCTCGCCAAAAGATTTTGTGACTAGGTATTAGCGAGGATTTCTTTTGGCGAGGACTCGTCCTCGCCAAAAGCTTTCTGCGAGGACATGTCCTCGCCAAATCTATGAATATGTCCCTGCCGATTGTGGTTAATGTTGTAGTGAAAGGATGAGACACGTCATCACTCACCAATAGACCCAGGTTTGTTTAGAGGTAAAACGCTAGGGGATTTTTTATCATTAACCACAAGGTATTGAATAAATAGTTCAATGATGCAAAGTAAATCATACGTGTATGTTAGTATGCTTATTCATGGAGCAACGGGGGCATATCAAACGCACATGCAAGAAATCTAGATTTCGGAACACCATAGCTCATTTTCGTGAATATGATGATTCTAGGGTTAGGTTCATACAAGGTTCCTGCCAACCAGCACTTGTTACTTTACAAAGGAGGTTTGGAACTTTGGATTGATTCTAATTTTTTCTCTTAGTCGAACTACCTATACCTATGTCACGCCATGGTTTTATGAAGAACTAAACCAACCCACCCAAAGTTGGAATCGCTCACAATATGGTTTATAGTTAAATAACGCTACATTACTGTGATAATTTTCTATTCATAATTTCTTTACTTAACAACTCTCCCATGGATGAGACTGATGAATATTGCGTGCAAACATTCATAGAGCTCTTAGACTTGACTTCTTCTGCGATAGATCGAGTTTATGACACATGTGCTTGATTTGAATATAATAATATTATGAACGGGTGATAATCAACCGAGAGTCCAAGACACAATATGTATGCAAAAAAAATAAAAAATAAAATTCAATATAAACCATATGGCTAAAGCTTGGTTTGACGTGGTTGTTCGTTGTTCAAACAACCACTTGGTTAATTTGGAGATACAGTAACAGATAATGTTTTGATCTTAAGTCTCCTTGTAAAGACACCCTTGCAAATAAGATTAGAATTTTGGCTCATTCATGAAGACTTCAATTCATAGATGTAAAAATTCGTTCCCAATGGATTAATTGGATTGTCAATCCCTTAAATGCTTCTACAATCTCTTTGTAATCTCCTAGCATCTTGCTAGCTTTCATTATATATATAATTTGCCGTTCAAATATAAAAAATGCATATGCTTGAGTAAAATGCACTCTTTAGTAAAAGGGAGGCCAAATCCTTATCTACTTTTGTATACAAATCTGTTATTCTGATACAAGAAATAGTGTCGTACGTGTAAGAAAAGCAATGACTAGCTAGTACTACTTACAACTCTTTAATTACATCAAAATAGCATAGCGCATGCTATCGCTAACCACAAGATGATTAATGTCAGACATCCTTGAAAACTCTCCAGAGACCCATACTCCATCAGCGGCACCACTTATATGGTGGTGGGACGATAGGCATGATAGAAGTGAGAACGGAGCTCTTATAATAGTATATATAATAGAAAGACCACTCGAGAACCCTTGCCTTGTATGTTGAGCCATGTTTGGAAACTCAGGTCCATTTCCTTCTCCAAACATGCTTTCATCGGCTACTTTTGGACTCTTCCTCATGTTTGGCCTCATCGCCACCAGTATCCGCCTCAAGATCACTTGATCAGGACCGAGGAGCGGTTTCCTATGAAAAAAAGGCAACTATAAGGCAATGTTTGAGTAGTGTAGGAATGATGTGAAGAAAAATGGCATTAGAAAGGACCTATGTATATGCTCTAGCTAAGATAGTGGTATGTCATGATGGCTTTGTTAGTGCTAGTATATGTCACAAAATTGTTTATGCAAGTGCTCTTTTAAGGACTCTCACTTAAGTCATTTTCTTCTTTGTTTCCATATTTATTTTGCGTTGTGGATGTCTTTGTTTAAAACTAAACCTGCCGACCGTAGTAAGCGTGTTTTTACACATTTATATTTTATAATAATTTCCATTACGTATATGAATAACCTAATAAACTATAAATGTGACTTCTTGATTTCTTCATTGGCCTGAAAAAAATATAGTATTTGATCTTGCTTTTTCTATATATAAAACTTTTTTCATTTAGTGCCCAATTATTAAGTTAGAGAAGCAATTCTTAGTATGAAATGAATTGGTGTACTTTCTACTATCTATTTGATCCTTGGTTGCAATAAAGCTATGCACTTCACAAGGAATGTGAATATTCCCAACCTTTTTGTAGTTTTGTATAAACATATATGTCCTTTATATATTTGCCGTTAGTTGATGCTGTCTCATGAAAGTAAGTCAGACGATTTTATCGCATAAGGTACGCAAAAACAAGAGAAAACAAATTAAAAGCTAGCTAGCAGAGAAGCAAGAGATTACAAAGCTCTAATACATGTATGCGAAAATCTCTTGCTAGCTAGTTTGTATAACTTTTCGGACACTGTAACGGTATTAATTAATCAACCCAACGGTATTACAAAAAGCATAATTTTTCCATTTTGCTTCTAAATACCATTCAAACATATCAACCTGTTCTTCACCTGTAAATGCAAGTGGAAATGGAAACACAATCTTTGATAGTATGATTACCTCTATCTGTCTAATATTCATTAAGGAGGGAGGTTTAGTGATTGGACTAGATTATTAGTAGACTCTAGAAGGACAATATCAACAACCACAGAAGTTAAAAAGTCAAAGGACAATGGCAAAAATGTTGTAAAAACAGGAGCCATACAAGTAGCAACTACTGTAAATGAATACTATGCATGATTAGGATATGATCAAAAAATTGGATACACTCAGACCATAAGCTTTGTTTTCAGTATGTAAATGGGTCCTCCACTTATGTTTAGTAGCCCCTCTAATTCCATTACTAGATACGATTGTCATATCAGTTGTTTTTTAACGAACCATATTGGTGATAGGTGCACATCGTAAAATATAATAAGAGCCAAGTAGGCATATAAGATTATACCTAGACTGGGGAGATATGCGAATAATTCGGGTATAAAGTTTCTTTCTACCACTACTTATTGGCTCTTGAGATGAAATTACATAAATACTCCTGGTGAATAGTAGAAAACACACACACGAAAAAGACTAAACATCCTTTTGTATATGTCTATAAGAGAAATTGATTTTACAACAACTACTACTTTGGCAGGTTTTACCTAAAAGTGTCTTTATAATTGCCAAACAGTTCAGTTTTCAAACCAAGGAACACTCTTGAAGTGGTTAGTTGTTATCTAAAATTGATCTCTTTCCTTGATGAAAAAAAAAAACACATTATTAAAGGTGTGAAGACTGTCAATCTCATTTTCTTTTAAATTTCGTGATTAAATAGACTACTTTCACATTTGTTATTGTTAGAAACTTACTATGAATATTGTAAGTGATTTAACAAAAATACCTTTATACTCTTCGTCGTCATCTTCAAGTTTTATCATCTTAAGTGCCTGATTTATCCGACGTGTTTTCCAACGAATATTGTAACAATAACCTCCCATCATAATCACATTATTGCGTAAGCATTAGGATCCCTATATACCAACTTAATAATTGAATCCCCAAATGAACAACATCATAATTACGTTTCAACGGCTTACAATCTTTTTCAACGGCTAACAATCTTTTTATGGTTGTTAAATCATGGAACTTCACAATTCCGTCCAAATGAACAACAATCCGGCCACCTAGAAATTCTGTCCGTATTAACAATGTCTTGTCTTGTATATATATTCTCATTGATTCGTACCAAAATACCAAGTAAAAGGAAAGAAATGACCAAAAAATTTGAAATTCCGGCCACATATGATTTTTATATAAACTAAGGGCTTGTGGCTTTGTTCAGATTTTCAACGGGATTTTCGTACATGTCCAAACTATACTTTTGTTTAAAAATTTGGAAATTGGTTTTTTGCGAAATGGGAAAGAACACAAAGGTATTTTTGTCAAATCAGTTGCAATACTACTCACATTGGTTCAAAAATATATACGGCAAAAATAGAAATTAAAGTAGATTATTCAATTTAATTTTTTGAAAAAGTAAATTGTCAATTTTCGGTCTTCTCCCTTTGTTAAAACCCCAAATTCTATACATAGCAACTATATAAAATAGTGGTTTACTTTATAAAATTTGATCAAGTGTGCCAATTTTAATCTTATTGGAGGTTGATATCCATGTATCAAACCAAGAGCATCCACTAGATGGTTTACAAAAAGGTTTATAATATGATGAAGAGGTTCATAATTTTGTTTATCATATTGAAAACCTATTTCATGCTTACTTGGCATAAAAAAGTCTAAGAACATCCACTATGAGAGGTTTATGAAAAGGTTTAAAAAAACTCAAAAAGGTTTATATTCTATTAAAATATAGTGAAAACTCATTTCATATCTACGTGGCATGAAAATATCCTAGTTCTTGAACTCTCATTCATAAACTCAACACAATTAATGCATGTGTAATGTAGAACATTTATAAAGTTGTAACATATTTTTACTATAGTAAAAATAGGTTTATAAAATTAAAAGGTTTATAAAATAATGAAATTGAGCATGACATGGATAACTTAATAATATTTTGCCATAGGGATGCCCTAATTCTTGAACTTTTTACAATTTAATGCATTTGAGATATATGTGATGTTTGTAAAGCTTTAAAAAGTTTATGTGCAGTGAAATAGGTTTATACATCAAAATGTTTAAGAACTAATGACATGAATCAATTAAACTTTTGTAAAGATCTACCATAGTACAATTAATACTAGGTCTTTTGTGGAACATGATAATTTTTTAGTTAATAAAATACACATGATAATACACAAATGATCAACATCAGAAATATAAAATAAGCACCAAACACAAACTATGTACATATATGCATATTCATGTTAATCTGGGTAGTCTCTGAATTTCTGCATCCGCTTATTTGGCATCATTTGGCCCTTCGGTTAATGTTTGAGATCAAACGATTCTATGCTGTGGCAACAGGACAAGCCGGAGGGACAATTTGACCGACAACTTTAGGCTTCACATTAAAACACTGTGAAGTAGCATTTGCTTGTCCTACTCCATTGTGAGTCAAGTTGATGTCACCTAGCTCCACACTGTCGCATGGTGATACAGCGCTACAATTAAGCTTCAATGCCACTTTAGTCGATGATGTTCCTTTGATCTTTCTAAAGCTCACATTCGTTATCTTTACTTTTGATGGACCACCAGTTTTTGCGGGACCACCACCTCTCTGATAGTCGTAAATGTAAACTTACGTTAACCCCGTGTGTAAATATAACCACAAAAATATAATAAAGCTACATATTTACACGTTAATTTTCTTTCCTCGTACGATTCTTATCATGTTTTCTTGTGCGAAATTATTCACACTTATAAGAAAACATGATAAGAATAATACGAGGAAAGAATGAGAAGAATATAATAATCAAAGAACAACTTTGGGGCACATTTATAATTCCGAGTAGTATGTAAAAGGATGTGATCATGTGATGTTTAAAAAATCACATAGATTTTTTTTTTTTTTTTTTTTTTTTTGTAATTACATCTTTATTGTAATGTTATATTTGTTTGATACCTTGCAAGCATGACCGGGGCAATAATTTTGATCGATTATTATGGGATTTGCCACTTTGTCCATAACAATATCTTCAAAATGCACGTCGTTAACTGTTCCTGGGAAAGAAGCAGGCCAGCTCTTGATCCTGACTCCATTATCTGTACCAGTAATGGTGCAATTCTTGATCCAAATTCCTTGTACAGGTTCTTCATTTGGGTATCTACCTAGGCTTCCGATACTGATGCCATGTCCAGGTCCGCATGTCACCTTCTCAACATGGACGTTCTTGCTTCCATCCCCAAAAGATATGCAATCATCACCAGTTTTTATATTGGAGTTTCTGATGTTGAGCCCGTTTAACCTCCCTACGTGAATTCCATCTGTGTTAACACTATTTCCAGGAGCATTAATAGTAATGTGTTCTAGTGTGGTGTTGTCGCTACCCAACACAGCTATGTGGAACATCTTGCTATTGATAGATGTTAGGTCTTTGATCAATGAATTCTTCACATAACCGAATCTAAGATTCTGAGAAATGAATATAGAAAACATTGGTGTTATAAACTCTTCATAGTACTGATGCAAAAATACGATAAACAAAGCGTTTATCGTTGAGTATTGAGACTTAAAGATGTTATATGTTTTCATCAAATTTAAGCAATTTGATTGTTCACGAATCACACATTTAGTAATGGAAGTTGTGTAAAATAAATCGATTTGAAGTAGTTACTTACAGCCGGTTTTTGGCAATTGTTGCATTTGTTATTCCTCCATGATTCTTGGCCTTGGCCATCAAAAGTGCCACCGGTCATAGTCAATTGATCAACAAACGCAATGACAATCCAGAGTCATTTTGAACATTGCGAGATCAGAAGGGGCCTTTATTGTGGCACCACTAGCCTTGATTTCTATCGGACCCTTACACGGACCATTCAATTGAATCAAAGGAAATGCCATATACGTCCCAGGGGGGATTAATACCGAGCTTGGTGGTGCTGCTCCACATGCTTCTTTCCAAGCGTCCATTATCGCCTATATTCAACTCAATAACAAGTACAAGCTAAGAATAAAACATCAACATTATATTGATAAGAAACACATGAAACTTTTTTTCTTTTGGAAAGGCGAAAAAACACATGAAACTAGCTAGCTAAATGACGCGTATGACAGTATTACCGGTCCATCATCAGTTTTGCCATCACCCTTGGCACCTTTAGTTTTTACATCGACAACAATAGCATGGTTCCTTACAAATAATGCGATTAGAAACGAGCCACATATTGCTCTATGTATTAAGTTTAATTTGCCCATTTCTGTAAAAGAAGCAAGGCTGTTGTTTATGGAAGGTTTTCCTCTAGGGTATTTGATAATCAAGTACGTGGTGAAAAACTTAATTGCTGTTTTTTCAACTAGAAAATACGTATATATTTCTAAAAACCCAAACTCCTAGATGTCTGGTATGACTCGACTCTATTATTGTTTTTATGGTGTAATATCACATGTGTGGATTTTTTTGAACTAGCTAAACAAGTTTGGATATTTCATTTAGATTTATTATCCTTCAGAAGGTTGTCTACGTTACTATATGTCGTTTGTTCATTTGATGTGTATTCACCATGTAATTAAATTTTAGTTCTAAGATCATTTGTAAAATAATAATAGTACGTATTTCTTGATTACAAGTATAAGGCTGGCGCGATTGGCCCCACGGAGTTAGATTTATGGGACTTGAACATGAGACATCTTATTTAGACTTCCAATCCTGCGCTAGTCTAACTTGATAGTAAAATTATGTTTGTACTTGACAAAATTTAATCTATTGTGTTATCTATGTTTCCAATACTACAAAAATAAAATATAACTAATACATAAATATTGTTGGCACAATATGGTCGCCTCAGTTATTGGGTAACTTAATTTCATTGATTAGTTCAGAATTTCAGATGGTAATTTGTTGATATAGATATAGACGTTATAGGTATTGATTTTGTCACAGTTTCGTACGTCTTGATAACAAACTGTGCCAACCACATAAATTTCACGTCAACAGCTAAAAACACTTGATAGTGTCGTTAGCAAAACCCTTTATGTTATTGATAATATTTAATGTTATGCAAAACGCAATAATAAATAACGAGGAACAAATAAACAAAAACACATAAATAATGCACAAATCTAGCGTGGTTCAGCGAATTTGGAAGGCAAAAACTATAACAGTATAACCTCTACGTACTCTTTCGTTACTTTGGGTCATATGACAAACGTGTTGGAAATGTATATATTTATAAATACGTGAATGTCCGGATTCGAACTCGTGACCATGGGATTGCACACATTAGCGAATGAGAATTAAAGTTAATAATTAATGTTAATGATTACGATTAATTATTACACATTAAGTCCGTCTAACGATCGTTAAATATTTAACGGAAATGACTAACGACCGTTAAATTTAATAAAAGGAGAGAATATATGGTGAATATCTTAAACTTGGAAAAGATTCGGGTTCCCTCTTTTCTCCTCCATGATGGCCGACCAAGGGGGGCATTCCAAGCCCAAAACCCTAACTTTTCCTACAAGTTTTACATTCACTATATATACAAAGGTGTTAAGGTTTTTCATAACTTTGTGCATTGAATGAACCCTAGATCTTTCCCTCTCCTCTTTCTTGCATTCTTCGGCCGAACCCCCTCCTAAGGGTGTTTTGGTTTTGTTTTTTCATAAAACAAGGACTTGTGTTAGATCTAGCAATCGCTTTGATTCGTGGTTAATTCGTGTGTACAAAACTGTGGTTGTAAGACACTATTCTTATACCAATTGGTTTGAGTTGTAAAACGGTAAGGGACAACTTTTTAAACCACTTCATCACATTCATTAAAGAGATCTAACCATTTGCAAGAGGTACGTTACGCATTCTTCAGTTAATTATTTATTTGTTATGATTCTTAGTCTTCCACTGTGTACTCTGTGGTGTCTATATGTTTTATTGTATATATATATATATATATATATATATATTATAAACTCAACAGTGGCATCACGAGCCTTGTATAACAAGTAATTAATTACTGAAACACATAAATAAAATAAACATGATTGCGTTATTATTTGTATGCGTAGATCTAGGGTTTGCAAAACCTAAACCCTAATTTTTTATTTTTTTTGAGGGGGGGGGGCGTTTTTTTGGTGCCCTAATTAGGGTTTTGTAAACTTGAGTTTTAATTGGATTAGAAACCCTAGGATGCATGCAATTTTATGTGTATTGCGTAACTCTGTTTAATTGCATTAATTGTTAAGTGTGATTTATGTCCATGATAATTACATGCATGTTTTATCATGGATCTGTTTTTATTGTATGTTCTACTTCGTTAAGTGATATACACTAAATATTATGATAGATCTTAAATTGGGGAAGACCTCAATTATTATTATTTAATCAATTATGTGCTATGTGGTATATGTTTAATTTTGACTTACGCAATCGATGAATCGATGCATGTGGCTCACCTTGTACATAGCTGAAAGCGGGTGAAAGTCTTAATTAAATATATACATATTGACAGATCTAGAATTGATTATTAATAGGATTTATCAAAAGGTTTGCATGTGGCTTTTTGATATGCATGACTTATTATTATGTTATGTATTCATTGTTTATTTGTTTATTTTTTAAATACTTGCTTGTTTGTTATGTGTAACAAGGGTATTTTTATAAGAAAAATAAACTGACCTAAACAATGGTGAAACATGTATTTTTAAGCATGGTAATCATAATCGTTTAATTGATTGATTTTTTTGCACAAAATAGTTAGAACGGCTCACCCATTAATGACAAACTGTGTGATGGGTATAAGGTTGGTACGCATTAAATTGTGACCTTAAAGATGAGGGTATGTAATATGCTTTACGCTGACCTAATTCTCCGCTCGTTTGTGCGTCTTAATGGAGTTACCAAGTATTCCTATATAATGTGCATAAAATCTTAAGGGTGAATTGACCTTAAATTCTACGCGCCACTTTGTGGTAATTATCCGAATAACTTGGGTCTTATGACTCATGCAGAAGTAGGATTTAGTGGTAATTAAAGGTAATTCTTTAATTGGTGTAACCAATACCTCGATTAAAGTTTGATGATGAAAAGCTTAAACATTAAAACAATGATATGACTGTTTTAATAAAACCTTATGCTACGAAGATGAATGCGTGACATCTTTGTACATATTTGATTTGACACCAAAATCAAATTTATTACCCTTAATTTAAGTTGTATGCCATCCAACGAAACGGAAACACCTGAGATTACCTTTTATTTGTGTGAGAACGTGATTTAGATCGTAATCAAAGGGTAAAATATCCACGTGACGTGAGAACGGGCATGGATGATTTTGCAGTTTTTTAAGTTGGACAACTTAATTGAGTTTTGTAGTGAGAACTGGCAACTCAAGGCATAAGATGGGGATAAAACATGTTTACATGGCAATTGAAATTGGCTAAATGTAAATCCCATAAATCTGGGAGTTGCAATTTGAAAATTCGCAATTGAGGTTCGACTCGTACCATTTTGAATACTTTCATTACTAGCAGATCAACTGATGTGATGAAAATATGTCAATTTGGATCCTAGTTTTCAATGAAAATTAAATGGTTATATGTTTATGAACTATGGGTATTTAATTTTCTTGAAAAAGTTAATTATCAAAAATACTAAAATTGAATTTTGTAATTCTTTTGAATGTATAAATGCAACATTTAACCGTAAACATGGTTTAGTCTTTGATTAGTAAATTGATCAATTCTGCTTTCAAACAAATGTTTGATCGATAATAATTTACCGAAAAGACAAACAAAGTCTCTTTTAATGGGAGAAGAATGAGACTCAATCATATTCCTTTTCATGAATGAGAAAGGTATAATAGGAACATTTGAATTGTCTAAATTCTAATGTAACTCATAGCAATGAATGCACGTCATATTTTCCATAAAGATTTCATTACCCTCATTTGGTGAATGAATCCTTTTGTAACAACATGAATGTTGGTTAACTGGAAAACATGTATATGAGTTACTAAATTAGAAGTTAGACCATTTACCGCGAAAATTGGTAAAAGGCAAACTAGCATTATTTATCTAGTTGTTTTGCATTAACCTTCAAAGGTGCTACATACCTTTATGGGCATGGTAGGCTTGTAAAGGAAGAAATTGCATACCCAATTTTTCGAGTTAATAACATTGATGGATAACCCATCATTCATATAGTAGAATACACCTTTTAGTACCTTAGTAATGATTACGTATGGTTCTTCAAAGGTGTAGGAAAGTAAAAAGCAAGCAAGTTGTTTTCACTGGTTATGAAACACTTATAATGTTGTCAAATTCAGTGGGAGCATTTGTGTTGCATTACTGAATAAGAAGCTGTTGAAATGATTTCTAATTCAGTGGGAGCTACAAGCCTTATTTGCTGTGTAGTAATCAAAATTATCTCTTGAATATCATGTAGATAATTACTTTCCAATTGTAGGCACTTATTTTTTTTTTATTTTTTTTAAGGATTGTCATGTGCGTTTCCTTATTAATCAATATAGTCCTATATCTACTAGTTATATCTATGACACAAATCATATTAATCAAATAAACGAACGTGTATCGTTTTGTTTATATGCTACATGATGTTGTTCCATGCACAAGTGGGAGAAATCTTATTGTGTGCAAGGTACAACACATATTAGTATGATTTAAATGGATTCTCTTGACTGTAAAGTAAGAGAATAACGTTCTAATAGGAAGTATACATTTAAATATGTATGATTGCCGTATTAAGAACATGTGTCAAGATGATAACAAAGACTACTTTATTTTAAATATTTATGTCATTCAATATTTAAGAAACACTTGTAGTTACAATTTATGTTACGTGAGAACGTGAACTAGATTATAGCAAGGTAAAATATCCACGTGCCGTGAGAACGAGCATGGATGATTTTGCAGTTTCTTACGTTGAAAATTTCATGGAATGACATAATTAAATGAAGTAATCTAATATTACTTTAAATTTAAGTATTCGTTGAAGACTTAAATAATATGTAGTAAATATTAACTTGAAATATTAATTGAAACCCGAGGTGGTGTTCATAATTACTTTAATGTTTATGATTTTGTAAAGTCACAAACATGAAGTCTTTTAATACAAGACTTACAATATAAGGTAAGACGTTAACTTGCTATGTTTTAAGACATATGCATGAATTCAATGAGTTGATCAATGACTTATAACGTATAGTGGGATTATAACTGATATGTCTTTTGACTTGGTCAAAAATACTTAAGTTATAATGCATGCAATTGACTTGGTAATTCTATTGTACCATTAAGTTTTACTTTGTTGGTAAATTGGTAAGCCAAAGAGTAGATGGTTATCTTAAATATTGTTAGATTATCTTACAATATTAATTCTAATGAAATACCATAGTTTTATGGTATGTTCAGTTAGAAGAATCAAAATCTATTGGCATGTTTGATTCAAGATAACTATAGTTTCTTCCACATGTTATCAAGGTTAGTAGATTGAGTATAGTGTGAATATACTCAATAAGACTCCAACCTAGAAGATTGATAAGACACCATTTGTTTATTGAATGTGATGAATCACATTAAGTCTTATAAATGAAGTTCTGAATTTGTTAAACTACTTGTAGAGTGAGTTGTAACAAACTAATGTCAGGAACTGTCAATGTTTTTTGTAATATCCTAAAAGAGACCAATGTATTGTGGCTCTACTTGCTAAACTATTTAAAGGTAATCTTTAAATTTTAAAGGCAAGTGGGAGTTTTGTTTAGATCTTGAAAGATTGAATTACAAAATACATAATCTTCTAAAAATGAACTAGCAAATATCATGATGAGGCTAAACATGTAAATGATAGACCCTAATATGATGGAATTGTCATTCATAAATCCGTAAAGATATCTCAGATATTTAATATGTTGAGGAATATGAGTTACAGGATCATGGTAAGCCTGTTAATCATAATGATGAATTTACAAAATGTTAAATTGTGGTAAATCAATCATACTATGAATGTAGAGATGCTGTCCATAAAGATAATCAACTTTAGATACTTGGTTTATCTTAATGAAGATGATTTTCTTCAAAGGATGGAAACCCTAGTGATTTAAATCTTTGTGTAGAAATCATATGGACAATATTGTACACATATTTAATGCATGTCTAGTGATAATAATATTAATCATACTTAAGCAATTAACTATGATTGAATATTCTTTCCTAGATACATTAATTAGAAGTATAAAGATTATAATTGTCATACTTAGTTTCATTGATATGAAATTTTGACAATGAATATCAAAACTCTTTGTCGTGGAATTACTTTTGCGAGGACGACAAGTAATACAAAGTAGTTTCATGAATTCAAATAATCTTTGAATATGTACAAACTGCAAGAATCCATGAATGGATATATGCATGCATCTAGGAAATGACTCTTATGTTTAATATTAAATTCAAGTTTTGATTTAATAATTAAAATAAGATAGTTCATAAGTATTCCTGAAAGCTAGTGGGAGTATTATTTTTTATTTTCTTAATTCTTATAAGTTGTATGAGCAACTACATTCCACCTAAATTAAGTTTTAGTTGGGAATGAAACTTCGTTTGTAAGATTTAGAAATAAGACATTGTTAGGTCACTAGATTTACAACACAAGCTTTATAGAAAGAGACAAAAAGGCGATTGAACAATACACACACAAACACACACACACGTATAAGCTATATATGGTTAGGCGTAAAGTATGTGAAAGAAATGCATTGAACAACCAACCCTCAAGTGAGGGTTATACAAAAGTATTTATAGGCAAGGAGCTAGGGCAACACTCCCACTCCTTCCCTTTCCTTATTGGACTTGGGCCTAAGCTTATGGGCCTTCTACATAAGCTAGACCTTAAACAAATATAAAGGCCATAATAAGCTACCTATTACATATGAGTAACTAACACTTGAATAAAGGTTTAGGAGTGATTCCAACAATCTCCCCCTCAAGTGTTGGTGATGAAAAACGGTGAAGGCGTTCATGTAATAGTAGCTTTGACGTCTTCTGACATTCTTCTTTCTTGTGAGAAGAATTAACTTGATTCGAACAATCTCCCCAGTGTAGAGAGATAGTTTTCTTTGAACAGTTATGCTTTGACGTCATCTTTAACTTTGTTCTTTGATCATTGTTCTTTGTGATGAAAGTGATAGTATGTGGTTATCTGCATCAAGTCTGCCTCAGGTCTGCTTCGCTGCTCCAGTGTCTCAACGTCATTCTTCAACATGCTCACACGCTCTTTGACGTTGGATTTCAGTACTGATGAAGTTCTTTAAGTCTTTAACTTTGTAGATTCTTTGATTTGACGAAGAATCATTCTGACTTTTGTGTTGCTTTTGGATAGAACTTCCATTAGTGATGATGTTGGCGTGAGCATGAGAAGAATCTGCACGATCATTCCGCTCCAGAGCTTCCATAAGAAGAAAACAAAAAAAAAATGGTTAGTAATAAGCGGATTCCGGCACTTACAAGTTTGAACTTCGAGAGTGTTAACAACATAGTGTGAAAACATGACTCTAATTCTTACAAAGGCCGTTTCTGAATCGGAGTCCCACAAGTGAGATAACACGATGTACCGAAGTACACCTACGATTCAGATGAGTCATTGAGGTACACCGAAGCATCACCTCATGACTGTAGACCGTTTGAGACCACTAAGCGCAATCTACGGGGAGTTGCCGAAGCGACCTGCTGTCAGGGCTGTTTGATGTTGACCTGGCAGGAGTTTCCATTCAATCACTGAGGATCACAATTGTGAACCTCTCATAAATTTTCTCGACAGATTGCTAAGATCTGTGAAGGACTCGATAATGTACCACTGAAATTCTTATTGTGAACGTCAAGTGATGAAATGTCAAGTGTACCTAAGAGATCTTTGGATGAATCTCATGGCTCTAGACTCAATAGTGCATTTTGGTTTTCCTGAGCGGAGACTTGGGAGAGGGTCTCCTTCTTCAATACCGGCAATCTCTTAGAGAAAGCCGATAGTTTACATAGGGTTCCTTGTGAGAATGAAACAAGCTTCTGTTGAGAGAAACTTGAGTGGTTAAGAAGGTTTTAGTGCATGCGTCACTGGGTCCATGATGACTTTTAATCTTCAATACCGGTGTCATCTAGTGACAACCAGTAGCATATGAATTGAACCCGGTGTCTGCCCTAAGTTGAATAATGTGGAGGGCTATTTCTTTTCACCCTTTTCTTTGCATTTCTTTTTAATTCTTCAACTCTTTATTTCTCCGATTCTCATTTATCCTTTTTATAATCATACCTAAGGACTTCTAATTCTAACTATTGGTAGTGTCCTTGGTAGATCCCTCCGGCTCTGGCGGATCATAGGACGGTTATTCCTAACCTAATCACCTTATAACTCCATTGCCATAAAACCATTTTCAAGAAAATCTCTCAAGGGTTTGTAAATGAAAAACATGTTTGAACCACTGTGAGAGTTTTATCTTTTAGCAGAAATACTCCCCCTCCACATGTGCTTAAAAGTTTTGACAGAAATCTGCACAGTGAGGAAAGAGCGTGCACTTTTGAATTGATCGACTCAAGATAGACATTCCCCCGCGCGACACGGTTACGTGGCATAGTTAAAGAGTTGCATTATCAGATTTTAGGTGACAACTAACTCTAATAACTATCTTGAAGGTGTGGACAACCCCGAAAGGTTGTCAAACCCGTCAAGGTTCATGTCTACCAAGAGTTTCTCGAATGGTACATTCTACTCGGACAAGTCCTTTGCGAGACACGTTTACATCACTAGCGAACTAGCTTGAAATTATTACTCGTCCGGGACAAGTCTTTTCGAGTTACTGACAGTTAAGATCTCGTCAATTCTTGGGTTAAAGTCTTTTCACACGAGAGTTCATATAGCAAAACACAACATATTTCTTATCACGTATTTTCTCCCCCTAAAAAATGGCATATAAAATGTTATTTTTGAAAAGTTGAGAATAAATATGACCATTTCGAGTGTTGCGGGAAGAATGACCACTGGGAACAATTAGTGAACAAAGTTTTAAGTCAAGTACTCCCCCTCAACAAGTGATATAAACGGTTGAGGTTTTGAAAATCATAAGGGAAAGTACTTGTTCTTTTGAGCAAAACCTTGAAAAGTGAAAGGTTTGATAGGTTTTACTCAAAAGTAAGAAGTTTTCGCTCCTTTTATAAGGATTGTGGCACTGAAGCGTACCACAGGGTCCTTTATTTACAAGTACGGGTTGTACTCTGTAATATGTGCACAAGCCATTGACATAATAAATCATACATCCAAAGTAATACTGAAAGAAGCAGTTTAAGGGGTACCAGGTAGTCCAGAGATGTCGCCAGGAGTGTGAATCGGGCGTTGAAAGCCGATGATGTTTCTCCCGGGTCGACCACCAACATAGCTTTCCAATCTTCTGAACAGATCCCTTCTATACAACCGTTCATCAATCATCGTGATGATCCTCTTCACATCCTTTCGATCCTGAGAATTCCATCGCTTAGGTGACCCGATCTTTTGGTGTATAACCTTCAACCGATAAGCCAATCCGTCCCTAACCATCTTCAAAGTGTGATCTCCAAACTTGTAAAGATCTCTGCACGCCATCAAGCAATTTCTTTGAAGTTCACTGCGGTAAACGACGTCGAATGGTTTGCTGATGAGTGTAAGTTATGAGAGCTGGTTGATGTCGGGAAGATCAAGCTGCGGTGGAGTGAAGTTGACACAGGTCTGATAAGATTCAACTGCCAGCTGGAGATCTTCTACACGTTCTTTGATAACTATGTGTTCTGATGAAGATGAGCAACGACTTGATGAATTCACGTTGTACTTCAGTGGAGAATTGTCTCATACGACCCTGTACTTTGGCAAGGTACATGTCTTCGATGTCGTTGATGGACAAATTCTCAAAGTCAGCTTTAGAGAATGCATAATCCCTTTCGTCTTGTCTCTTGACCACAATATTCTTGAGATACGTGTAGTCCCATTTGGACGAAAGATCAACGTGTTTGATGGCAACGATGTTTTTAGTATTGAACACTGCATGTTGAGACTTCGTACTGGCAGCTTCTGTAGTAGATTCTTCGGCGTTCCGGACAATGATGAATCCATACATTGCATCTCGGTCGTATGCTTCCACTTTGTTGGAGAACAAGTGATTAGCTCTTTCTTCGATAGCTATGCAGTTTGAGTATTCGGCTGCTAGGAATGGAAGTGTCAGGGATGTAGTGTATTTCCTTGAACCATCGCCACCGTGAAGAAGAAATTCCAAGTCTTTGTTGAAGAAATATCTGAAGGGATCCTAGGTTGATCTGGTTGGCCTATCGTTCGTAGTGGTTTAGACCAGTCGGTGTAATATGGAGGGTTGTCCCGCTTTGTAAAGTCGATGTTTGCTTCTGGGTTGAGCCAATCCATGTTATTAGACATAGCTCGAGCAATGTTGTCAAGGTGATATTCGACCTCGATGGCACTTTCTGAGCTATCTTTCCACAGTTGAAAAGCTTCATTCTTGATTCTCCGCAACTCAGATTTCGTCATCTTCTTTACTCGGAATTTTTCTTGCAGTATCTTTACATGCTCCAATGTATTACCGTCTACCAGATCTTGACCTTCTTCAGGGTAGGGAGTGGAATTGACAAGTGTAGAAAACCATTCAAATTCCTCTGTTGTATCTTCATCTAGCCATGATAGGACGTCAGCCTTGGGCGCCTTCTTCTTCTGTTTCTTAGGCCTAGATGAGGGTTCAGGTTTCTGTACTTTGTTGGGAGAGGCGGGTTGTTGTTGGGGCTCATGGTATTCTTCATCGTCACCACCCGTATACTCAAAGTGGTCACCAGTTTTCTGAGACTGGGGTGGTGTCTCGGAATCCTGAGGTTTATCTGCAGAAGAGCGAGGAGTAGAACTTTGTTGAGCTCGAGTCCTTTGGGGTGGAGGTGGCATTGAGTACTGAATGGAGGATGAATCACCAGACTTTTTCGTGCTTTTAGGCTCGTTATCTTTATCCTGATCTTTGTCTTCATCGTCTCTTGAGCGTTTGGGCCTTACAGCTTCTTCTCGGAATGCGGACCTGAGTTGGTATTCCAGTAGAGCTTCAAATAGTTTAGCTTCGTGTGAGGCAAACGTTGCAGAGCGTTTCGACATTTGCGCTACTAGCCGTTTCACCAATTCATCATCTGAAAATATTGTAGTTTCAACTGGATTGATGCTCAAATTCATCGGAGTTGATTTCATGGCTTGCTTGGCTAGATGCAAGAGATTTGGATAAAGTTGTCTGGTATACATTTCCTTTGTCAGTTTCGGAACGACCTCCATTAAGAACTTGTGAGAGTATCCTTCGATCATATTGTTCAATTCCCTTTGCAGATCTTGTTTCAGCTGTTGCATGTACTCCCTTTCTGCTATTCTCTTGTCATTCTCGTCATGAAGGTACGTTAACTGGTCATCAATAAAATTTAGCTTTTTGTAAAGCATGTCTTTCTTTCTAACCTGTTTGACCGCATTCATAATTCTTTTATGAGTATGAGAAATCCAAGATCGAGGTGGCTTCTTTACTGATTTGGATGTTGATTTGGTTGATGTTTTTGATGGTGGTGGTGAAGAATGAGAAGACGAATCTGATGATGAAGAGACATGAGGAGACTCTGGATCCTTTGGAGGTGCAGAGGTTTTATCCTCTGAGCGAGCAGGACTGTCTAGCAGAAACTTATCATAATCAGTATCATCTTCAGACTTTTCTTTCTCTTCAGTCTTTTCTGTCTTAGTCTTTTCTTTGTCACCCTCATCTTTCTCGGACTTTTCTTTAACAGGTTCCTCTAATTCATGCTCAATAGTTTCTTCCACGGACTTTTGTCGTTGCTCCGAAGTGGTGGCACAGTCCCTTTCGGGTTGATAACAGCATCATGATCTGGTGAAGGTTGAGCTGCACCACTTGACCCTCCGGGGCCACCCATTTGATCTTTTGCAAATTCTTTTGCCACGTGTTGGAGTCTAAGGAATTTGAACTTCTTCCTGTATGAAATATCCAGTTGCTCTTCTTCTTCATCTGAGCTTTCTTCATATGGCACAAGTACAGGAGTTTTCCCTTTTTCTTTGTCAGTTGGTGGACTTGGAGGTTTAGCTGCTGAAGGAGGTTCTTCGGTTGCAGATTCAGAGTAGAAGATCTCTTCGTCTGATTGTGTATCTTCAGAGCTTTCGTCCACAAGCTCTCTTTGCGGTTCCGACTCAGATTCAGGAATGGGAGTAGGAGTAGCTTCCTTAGAGGGAACAGTCCTTTTCGTGGAGGATTCCTCTTGGGGATTATCCTCTGACTTTCAGTACTTGCAGCACTTCCTACACTGCCTCTTCTGGTTCTCCGTATAGGTGTTCCAGAAGACTTCTCATCGAGATGACCAACTTTTCCTTCTCTTACTACTACAAGATACCTTTTGTATGTTTCAAGCTTTTTGATTTCATTAGTCAGAAGGTGATCAGGTAACACAGCACCTTGTTTCTTTGTTGACGATTCCTTGATTCTGACTGATAGGATGGGTTCAGTCAACATGTCGTGATTGTCAGGGTCATTGAGCCTCTTGGGAATATCAGGATGAAGTCCAAGTGCTCTCTGGATTAACAGCTTTGTGTATATGATATAGGGAATCTATGAGATAAGTTTCTTGTGAAATGACATCATGTCTTCCCATAACAGTGCTTCAATTTCGATGTCCTTTTTGTTGATTAATGACCAAAATATTTGCAGCTCCATGAGCTTGGGATGCTCATAGCCACTGTCACGACCAGAGACTGACTTGGTGATGATGATGTAGAGGGTTCTCCACGGTTGAGGAATGTTCTTAAGCTCCACATGAGAATGCTTAGTGATAATTAGTGAAGCTTCATCATATCCAATATCCATAAGGAATTGCAGAACTGTCTCTTCAGTAGGTGTGGCATAGAAGTCGGTTAGCTCGATGTCAGGAATAAGAAGAACAGCCTGTAAGTCTGCATGTGTGATGGTGATTTGTTTGTGATTTAACGTCACTGTCACCGCACTTTGACCTTTGATCCTTTGCATTCAATTCCAGAATTTTTGTATGTAGATCTCCGGTACTGTAGCAGAGTGTGAGAACATGTTCTGGTACGGATGATTCCTAAGAATATCCACAGCAATCAAGCAAGAAGATTCTGAGCATGTGAGGGTTTCAAAGTCAACTCTGAGATTGTTCTTTACAATCTTTCTTGGATAGCCATTAGGGAAGATATCAGCAATAGTGAGAACTTCTGGTGCATCCACATTCATTTGAGCAGCCATGTCGTGATCTGAAATAACATTAGCCAAAAGAACCAACATATCGAAAGACATAATGTTAGTCAACAGAAGGTTTTATTGTCTAATTATTGAATGTACAATGTTAATGATTGTTACGAGTCCAAAGTCACTTGTTTGTTCAATAGTCCAATGACGTCGTGATAAGTTTCGTGAGTTAGTTAACTTTAAGTTTTAAAGTTTATGTTATCACTTATTTAACACAACATATTAAACGTTTAAGTTTATTAGTGACATTATTGGTATCGTGATGTTATGATTTGTTTATTTACAAGTTTGCCCGCGTAACAATTCATAATTAAGGTCAATCAAGGCTTAGGCGTAAAAGTGGAAAAGTTATGCGTAAACAGGAGTGTTATACGCGTAGACGAAAGCTTATGCGTAGCATCCTGACTTACGCGTAAGAAATATTACGCGTAGGAACAGGGGACCTTATGCGTGGAGCTTACGCGTAGGCGTATTAAAACCTTATGCGTAAGGCTTACTCGTAAGAGTAGTCCTTATGCGTAGGGGTCACTGTTTACGCATATCCTTCACAGGATACGCGTAGTCCCATTGTAGAACCTTATGCTTAGACGCTACGCGTAAGATTACTCTTACGCATAACATGCTACGCGTAAGGTGCTTAGAACCTTGATTCTGAATTCTCACTTGTAACAGACCTGAAATAAATTCATCACATCATCAATATTAACCCATACATTCATCTTATAACAGATCATGGCATGAAAGCATATCAAACAGTTTAAGCGTAGAAAATCTTACGCGTAAGACAAAAACCCTAATAGTTTAAGAATTACGCATATGAATTTTAGCCATAGGATTAGCATCAAAGTTTTTCTGGTAAGTCAAGGATGTCTATTGAGTTGTCTTAGCCAAGTTTTAACATCAAATGTGTTAAGAATCAAAAGTACCTAAACCTTATGAACATAATCCCTAATTTCCATTTTATGAATCATTAGTGTTTCTGGGTGTATTCTGGGCCTAGATATGATTAATCAAACTTGATTACAACCTTCTACAACAATATTTTTCACCAAAAACGTTCTCATTTGAAAATACCCAAATCAATGCATAAACCCTAATTTCAAAAGTCATTCAATTCGTGTTTCTGGGTGCGTTTTGATGATAGAAATAGTTTTAGTATGATTAATTACACGTTTTGACACAATCACATTAACCACAAAACACACGAATGAGTGATTTTTGTTCATAGCTTACGCGTAGAACACGAATCACACTCAATCTCATCTTTTGACCGTTGGATTTGAGTGAAAATCAAAACCCTTGTTAAAAAAACTTGTAAAGATTATTAAACCACTTACAAAATGATGATCCAATACACGGATATGAAGATTGATTTTGAGCGTAGGATGATTTAGGTGATGATAATAAATGTGATGTTAGAAGTTAGGTGTAATAGTTTTTATTAAAAATGACTTTAAACTTTTGGCAGTTTTGGTCCCTCCACCTTTTCTTTTTTCATACAAAGCCATTTAACTTCCATTTTGGTTACCAAGCAAAATATTTTTAAGAAATAAATTTGACGACACTCCCCCTTGACTTACGAAAATAATGAAAGGTTATAAATTTTAGTCCGAGGAGTGTCAGCTTAACCAGAAAAGTTTACCACCATTGATACAAGAAACAACCGGGATATGATAACATGCAAGTATACAGATGTTTTGAAACAGTTAAGTGATTATTTTCTCCCTCTCAACACTTGATCAGAAAAATACTGAATTTTGAAAGATTAAAGTGTTGACGAAAGAAATGTACTTGCCATGTTGAAAGAAAAATAGATAAGAAGAATATTTTTGTTGTTTTATCAGATTTTTTATTTTTGTATTTTGTTTTTGAATAAATATTTGCAAAAGAGATTTTCGTGTTTGACAGGTTTTTAAGACTGTTTTAGGAGTTCATCCAATTCCTCTTGAGTCAAACACCTCATACCAATCCGGTGGACCAGCTCATTAAACCTAGCGGGAGCTAAGGCTTTGGTGAGAAGATCTGCCAATTGGTATTCTGTACCCACGAAGTATAATTCAACTGTACCCTGTTCCACGTGGTCCTTGATGAAATGATAGCGAAGATCGATGTGCTTTGATTTCGAATGCTGAACTGAGTTACACGAGATCGCAATGGCACTCCGATTGTCACAGTACATCGGGATTCTGTCAAATATGTAACCATAGTCTTTGAGTTGTGTTCTCATCCAAATGACTTGAGCACAGCACGCCGACATGGCTACATATTCTGCTTCGGTTGAGGACAGTGACGTACAATCCTGCTTCTTCGATTGCCATGACACCAGTTTCTCACCAAGAAATTGTAGAGCACCGGAAGTACTTTTTCGTGAATCTAAGCATCCTGCGTGGTCAGCGTCTGAAAAAGCGATTAGTTCAAAACCAGAATCCTTCGGATACCAGATCCCCAAATTAATGGTTCCCTTTATGTATCGGAGGATTCTTTTAGCCTCAGAGAGGTGGGTTTCAGTTGGTCGCGACTGATAGCGGGAGCAAAGATATACAGCAAAGACAATATTAGGTCTGCTAGCTGTTAGATACATGAGAGACCCAATAATACTTCGGTATTTGGTAGGGTCAACTAATTTCCCATGTAAATCAGCGTCTATCTTCTTGGTATGAGTCATTGGTGTGGCATAAGTGTCACAGGTTTTCATTCCAAATTTGTTTAACAATTCAAGGGCATATTTGGACTGACTCAAGAAAATACCACGGGGTGATTGATGAACTTGCAGTCCTAGAAAGAACGTAAGTTCACCCATCATTGACATTTCAAAATGTTTCTTCATTAGTTTTGCAAAAGCGATTGAGTACTTTTTATGAGTTGACCCAAAAATGATGTCATCCACATAAATTTGAACAATTAAAATATGTTCCCCGTGATATTGTATGAAAAAGAGTTGGGTCGACCGAACCTTTGGTAAAGTTATTGGCAATGAGGAAAGATAATAGCTTATCATACCATGCCCGAGGAGCTTGTTTGAGACCATACAGAGCTTTGTTCAGTTAGTAGACATGGTTCGGGTAGGCGGGATCAACGAATCCTTCTGGTTGGCTGACATAAACCGTTTCTTTAAGTTGCCCATTCAGAAAAGCAGTTTTGACGTCCATCTGAAAGACCGTTATATTCATATGAGCCCGAACGCGAGAAATATCGACAGCCTCAAGACGAGCATCAGGAGCAAAAGATTCTTCAAAGTCAATACCCTCTTCCTGACGATAACCTTAGCCACCAGACGTGACTTATTTCGGATAACATTTCCTTCAGCATCCAATTTGTTTTTCAAATCCATTTGAGACCAATGACGTAGACCCTGTTGGTCTTTCAACCAGTTCCCATACTTCAAGACGTTTGAATTGTTTGAGTTCTTCTTGAATGGATTCAATCCAGTTATCTTTTGTCATTGCATCCTTAATGTTTTGGGTTCAGTTTGGCAGACAGTGAGAGCATAAATGCAGTGTTCACCGTCTGTGTGAAGACGTTGTCTCATAACGACTGGTTGATTCGGGTTGCCAATAATATTTTCCAGAGGATGGTCTTTTGTCCATCTATGTGTGGAGGGTTGATGTTGGTATACATTGTGCAGATTTTGAGGATTCAAATGGCTTGTTGAAGATTCTGCGACATCAGGTGCAGTAGTCTCATTGGAAAACGGGTTAAAGAACGCATTTGGATCAAAATCTGCAGGTGGGGGGTACATCATTCAGAACATCATCAGCCGATTCATCATTGTTGGAAGCGGTTTGTTCAACTGTTGTGTTGGAGTCAATTGTTGGTGCTTCTTCAACATAAGTTGTTGTAGCAGGTGTATCAGGTATAAGAGTAGTATCAGGTTGAGCAGCGGAAACAGCGGATACACCTGGAGCATGTTCATCAATATCGTCACTGAACAGAGGAGCAAATAGTCGTTCCATTTGTTGACGAGTGAGCTGGGGGCTTGTTTCAGCTGATGATGGGGTTTGGGGGAAGTTTAAGCGGTTATGACCGGGTTCCAAGCTGTTATACTCAGAAGCCATTTCCGTGAGTTCATCAAAATGAGCATGAATCGTTTCCATAACCTCCTTTGTTCGACGATTCCACATTCGGAAACCTTTAGAATTATCACAGTATCCAATAAAGACTCCAATGTCAGATTTGGCTTTGAGCTTTCCAAAGTCATCACGATCATTATTCGGATAGCAAAGGGATCCAAATACATGAAAGTGTTTTAGATTCGGTTTTCTGTTGTAGACAAGCTCGAAAGGTGTTTTGTTGTGGCGTTTTGTAATCATAGAACGGTTTTGAGTATAGCATGCAGTAGATACAGCTTCTGCCCATAAGTAATCTGGGAGTTTGGCATTGATTAACATAGTTCTTGCAGCTTCCACCAACGTTCGGTTTCGTCTTTCAACAACTCCGTTTTGTTCAGGTGTTTGATGCTGAATTCCACTTTCATAATATGGGAGTACGAGCAATAGATGTTTGATGCTGAATTTCCACTTTCTCATAAAATTCACAAAGGGTTTGGTTAACAAATTCAGTTCCTCTGTCTGTTCGATTTGTCGGCGGTGTTGCGAAGCTGAACCTGTATTTTCGTGAGAAAGGTGATAATCATCTGTGGAGCTTGGTCTTTGCTTCGAAGAAAGTAGACCCAAGTCCAACATGAATAGTCATCAAAAATTACTAAAATGTAGCGTTTGCCATTGATCGTTTGCACGCGCATCGGGCCACACAAATCCATGTGAAGAAGATGAAGCACATGCTGAGAGTTGTGTCCCACCTTTGAAGGAAAATGAGCACGTGTGCTTTTCCCTTGTGCACAGGTGAGCAAAGGTATATTTGAATACCGAAATCTTTGGAGTCCTTCAACTAGTTTGTGTCGAGCAAGGTTGGTGATGGTTTGAAAGTTTAGATGCGAGAGACGACGGTGCCATAGCCAGGATTTTGTTGATGTTGCCTTTGAAAGTAAGCAGATGGGAGAAGAAGCAACCATGTCTTGTATAGAGATAGTGTAAAGACTGGAATTACGCGAGCCGGACATAAGGTCGTTTCCTTGTAGATCACGAATGAAACAAGTTTTCTCCCTGAAAGCAACCTCCAAATCTCCATCCCAGAACTGACCTACTGAAAACTGATTGTGACCGAGGCCTTCCACATAATAAACCCTGCTTATTTCGATGTTCCCATTGATATAGTCTCCGTAGCCCATGATAGCTGCGAAGTGATCATTCCCAAACCTGACAGTGCCAATGAACTTTGCAATAAAGTTTGATAACAGTTTAAGGTGTCCTGTCATGTGTCGGGAACATCCGCTATCAACAATCCAGAGAATGATCTGTATCACCTGCAGTACACACAGACGACACAGATGGAATAGAGTAGATGGGAACCCGAAATGTTAGAGGGTTACAGAGCAGTTATAGTAGACATACACACATCAATAGCTTAGGTATCCATTTGAATCCTAGTGTGTTATATATCCATTTCTGCCATCTCCAACTAGTATTTGCTTTAGTCTTAGTGAATGCACTAGGTGGTACAACATTCCTAGGAGGTGAAACTGGAGCTACAGGGACATCAATGCGTTTCTTTAGAATCTAAAGATGACGGTCTACCAAGCACAGACTTAGAAAGATTAGTGGGCCTAGAGGTATTCCAGTTCTTAGGATTCCTTAAACGAGAGATGATAGCTTTAGCAACACATTTATCATGACAATCAGAATTCATACTTTTACGACAAATAACACAGAGTGCATCAGACTGAATATCAAAGGTACTCAAAGGTTTAGCATTCGTTACATCACTATTTCTATTACATTTGCCAGACGCAATATCTATAGTGGAAGCAACGTGAGTCTTATTCATAGTCCTAGGGTGTTCTTCTATTTTAGCATTCCTTATTGATCTTTTCTTAGGTCGAACTTCCTATATTCGATGTAGTGCTCTAGGTGTGAAGTGCGGCGTTGGAAAAGACCGCAACTATTCCTGTTTTAGTAGAAGGAAGCACGTTAGCAACTTGTGATTTGGCAGTAGTGATTCTAGGGTCTCGATTACTAAGTGTTACTGGTGCTATTCTCTTAATCACGGTAGGCGGAAGTTGTGCATACTTTCCTAACATTTCTCTTAACTTCAAGATAGTGTGAATCAGATCTTGATTTTCAGACGAATATTTCAGCAAAATGCATAACTTCTTTAGTGGGTGCAAGATAATGATCAAGTTCATTTGATGCTTCATCACGTGTCTTTTTGAGTAAATCAAATATGACACCATATTCCTTTTTAACTTTTGCAAGTTCTTGTTCATATTTTGAGATTTGACACTTAAAAGACACGTTTTGATCATCCTGTTGCTCAATTTTTGGATCTAAGTTTTGGGTCACGCAATTGTGGATTGCGATTTTGTGTTGAAAAACAAGTTGTTGATCGTGAATATCTTTTTGACACCAATTAAGACGACGTATTGCATTTGAAAGTTCATTTGACAATCGTTTATTTTCAACTGTTAAGGACTCGATCTGAAGCACATTATCGGTGTTCTCCAATATTTACCACAGAATCACAGATATCAGCAGAGATATATAATCAAATGCATATGACAAAGAATTCAATAGCACAACATTATGGACATCAGCACAGATGACATCTTCCAAGAGTCGATCAACATCTTTTCTCAACAGTTTCTTTTTCCGTTTAGTATTAGAAATAGATGTTTCTGTTTTCTCGAAAACGACCTTCATCATTCAAAGTTCCTTATGAAAGTCCTTTTCCCAAGACAATGCACAACTTTTCAAATTTTAAACATTTGGTAAAAGATTTTTCTGAAAAATGTCTCTTTGTTCTCGCGCTAGAGGCGATTGAAAGTGTTGAACTTTGATTTCAAATTGATATTCTATCTCATGTTGTAAAGTTTTGAGGTCAGCCATGAAAAGGTCAAAATATCGAAGAATTTTGCGATTTTCAGGTTTTGAGTTTACTTCACTGATGGAAGGTAAAGGACCATAAGTTTGTGCATAATCTGGTTTGGGATTAACATTAGAAGACTCAGACGTTTTTATGATAATCCTGGGTGTGTTAGAAGAATCCGTTGGTGTGACGAAAGTGACCGCTTTTTTATAATTAAAAGGTTTGTTGTAAACAACATTTTCTAATTTTGATCGACTCTCGTCTTCTGCATCTAATTCCTCTTGGCGATGATATTCAACAACACTCATACGAAATTATCAATTTTATAATCTGCACTGGAAACTTCAGGATTTGGTTTGAATGCTTTGGTTGAAAGCTTAGGTTTTTAATCAGCGAGATTCGGTCCATATCCATTTGGATTAGGTTTTAAAGTAAACTTTTCAATAGCTGTGACCGACTCACCATGTTTGTAAACAACAGTTTTAAACTCTTTAAGTTTGTTTTGCAAGCCGATGATTTCTTCAAGATGATCATCTATTCATTTCGTTGAATGCTTTTTGTATGCAGAGAACTGTATTTGACAAGTTAAAAACTCGGCCTTAGCTTTTGATTTTCCAAGGTGAGAGCGTTAATTTGCTTTTTATGTTCATGTTTCAGTTGTTCTATTTCAGACAACAAAGCATTCTTCGAAGTGGCTAGATCACGCATTTGTCTCTCTAAATCTTTTTCGTTTTGATGAGATTTTGCAAAGGCTGCTTCAAAACCTTTTTCACGTTTTTCTTGAGTTTTGAAAAAGTTGAGTTGCTTTTGTAAACAGTCAAAATCCTTGGTTAACAGTGCATTTTTACTTTTCAAGTCCTGATTAATTGCACGACATTCTTCCACCATATGGTTTTGTTGGTCTTGTATTAACGAGCAAAATCGGATGAGGCAAAAGTTCGGCGTGTTCAACGTGAGTCACAACATGATCATTACTGAGATCCTCAAGTATAACCACGGAGTCAATTTGATTATCAAGGGAAACCGTTTGTTCATCTTGATCGTCAAATATAACTACGGGGTCTATTTGAAAATTGTCGGAATGAGATGTGGACGACTCATTTTGAACATTCTGAGCCTTGCCGGATTCAGATGTTGGCGGAGATAGTAGATCAGAGATGAATATGGTTTTTCGGTGCCTGAGACAAGCCATCATGTCATACCTGGGCTGTGTCACTCATGTGTAACTCATGCATATTAGCCATCAACATAACAGCTGTGCATTGGCCTGCAAATCTTCCATATCATCATCTGAGTCTGCATTTACCATAAAGCTCTGTTCTTTGTCCTGTGAGAGTTCCACCAACTTCATCCTTAAGAGCCAAAAGAAGAGCCTCTTTGTGATAAGAACTGCCCCTTGTCCTCGGCTTTGGGCATGCATTAGCCAGATGTCCTTCTCATTGCGATTGTAGCATCCAAGACCATTTAACCTAGTTTGAGCATTTCCCTGTTCCACCACTTGAGCTCTATTGTTATTTCTACCCACAACATTAAACCCTTGACCACCACCCATCTGCGACCATAACCACGATTCTGAACTTCAACTCGTCCATTGTTCACAACAGCTTGATTCCTTGTGTTAGATGAGGAACGAATATGGTTGTTGGATTTGTTGGTATAACGGCTAAAGGCATTAGCTATCACAGCAAATCCTTGTTGCAATGCTTCGAACGGATCAGATTCCTCATTAGCTTTACTGACAAGTGCTTGAGCATTGTTGTTGTTGTATGGAACCAATTGAGTTTGTTGAGATTGAGGTTGTGAAGGATCATATGGTGTGATTGTAGCAGTTGGTTGAGTTGCTGGTTGAGGAGAATAACTGTTTTGAGCATATAAGGCAAGTTGTTGATTTTCCGAATGTGTCGGTGGAGCAATTTGAGCACTGAGAATCCTTTCCCTATCAACTTCCTTTTCATGAGGCTTCAAGTAATCGTACAACAATCCATATGTAGAATGATGCATATTCTTCGCTTGCCGGAGAAAAATGACATACTTCTCCCATTCAGGACCAAGACTACTCAGGAACTTAGTATTCACTGCAATTCTTGGCATGATGATGTTGTGTTTATCCAAATCATTGATGATGTCTGAAAAACGATGATGATAAGACTCTAGTGTCTCTCCAGTTTCAATCATGAAGTGTTCATAAGCCAAGTAAATTTTGGATTCCAAATCCTCTTGATTGAGTATAGATCCTTCCATAAGAAGATGAATATGATCCCACATTTCCTTTGCAGTCTTTTGAGCATCAACACTTAGAAGAATTGGGTTAGGTAATCCTAAGAGGATATATTGCATTGCAAGTTCATCAACTTCATAGTGTAGAAGTTCCTCTGCATTCAGGTCGGGAATAGTAGCAATGTTGGATTGTTCATCTCTTGGTGGATTAGCATTTGGATCGGCGGGTACAATGACAGTAGGCATCTGAAATGGACCTTCCAAGATAACCTTCTTTAAGAACTTTCCATGTGGCTTCTTCAGATCACAAAACCTAAAGAACCTTATCACCCATTGATCGTAGTTTCCTGGAGTGAGCATTGGAGGTCTATCAAGTGATCCAGCCTCATGAATTGATTGTTGGCTGCTTAAAGCTTCACACATCTTTGCAAACCAAGTGGGTTCCTTCATAGTGTTCCTTGATGGATGTTGATTGAATTCATTTGTGTAGGGTTGAACTTGAAGACTTGGTGGTGGTTGAACCATTTGAGGTGGTGGAATTGCACCAAGTTGTGGAGTATGTTGTTGATTAAATTGTTGTTGATAAATTGCTTATTGTTGATTCCATTGTTGATGTTGTGAGTTAGTTGTTGTTGACGTTGAGAATAAGTGTAAGGGAAATAGTTAGAGTATGGTGGTTGTGACATGTTGAAAAACTTGTGTTGGTAAAATGGATCTTTGTAGTCGAATGAACCTTTGTTGATGAAGTGTCCTTACGCGTAGAAATCACAATAAACCAAGTAGGACTTATGCGTAAAAACACCAAAGTTACGCGTAACAATCAAGAGTTACGCGTAGATTTAGCTTACGCGTAAGTTGGGAAAAGACGCTAAAGTTATGCGTAGACACAAAGTTAGGCGTAGGATTACCTTATGCATAAGACTAGGCTTATGCGTAAGATGAATCTTATGCGTAGGATTTCTACACGTAAGCTTTATGCTTATGCGTAAGTTTAGGGTTTTATCCCAAGTGATCTTTTACACTATCACAGTGCAAAAGATATCCAAAGTCGACGTATTTTCAGGCTTATCCAAGCAAGAAAACCGGAGTAAACCACGAAAATGAAGATCAAACCAAGGAATAACTTACGCGTAATATTAGGGTTTTGATACGCGTAAGATTACTCGTAAAAATGATTGTGCCCAAATTTGTTTCTAAACCAGATTTTGTTATGGAATAGCTTCAATATCACCAAAATAACACAAAAGTGTGAAACTTGATGAACCAAACAGCCAAACGGGTTCGCGTAGAACGACACCCACGAACGAAAACAAGCTTAAAAACTTAGATCCACGCGTAAAGGTTGAAACTTTTTGCCAAAACCAAGTATTTTAACACCTTAAAACGTTGAAAGTACAAGAATCTTGGATTAAAAAGTGTAAAAAACGAGTTTTTAAGCGAACCAAAGTGTTAACCACGTTTACGCGTAAGACCGAAACAAAAACTTCAAAAACGAAAGTGTTAACCCAACTATTTGGCGATTGATACCACTGTTAGGTCACTAGATTTACAACACAAGCTTCAATGAAGAGATAGAAAGGCGATTGAACAATACACACACAAACACAAACACGTATAAGCTATATATGGTTAGGTAAAAGTATGTGAAAGAAATGCAGTGAACAACCAACCCTCAAGTGAGGGTTATACAAAAGTATTTATAGGTAAGGAGCTAGGGCAACACTCCCACTCCTTCCCTTTTCCTTATTGGACATGGGCCTAAGCTTATGGGCCTTCGACATAAGCTAGACCTTAAACAAATATAAAGGCCATAATAAGCTACCTATTACATATGAGTAACTAACACTTGAATAAAGGTTTAGGAGTGATTCCAACAGACATACAACATTGGAATATATGTTTATTACTATAAACATATGCGGTAAAATAAATGAGTCTAATAGAACATGATGGATATATATAATGAGATCTTAAAGTCTAACTTAAAGATTCATCATGTACATCATGTTGTAAGAGTGTTGTGTAATGCTTGATTACATGATGATTTGACAACATTGAAAGTTGTTAGTGTAATAAATATTTTAAAGGAATATGTTTGGATTTAGAATCACATTCCACGTTCTGGAGATGCTCCTAGATTCTATGGATGAAAATATGGCAATTGTTTCATAATTGTCATTGCCGACAAACTTGAGTTTTGGTAGGCTCCAACATTACACTATAACTGTTCAAAGTTTACGGATGTTTAAAGAGCATATTGTTGGTTGTACACAATGATGCTAGAATAATTGAGATGCCACTCAATTCTAGTCACGATATCCTTGATGATGACCATGCTGACTAGTTATGCTCAACTAAGAGCATAGTTGCATTATATATTAAAGAATAAAGAATACTTTTAAACTTTAAAGTTTTGAAAGATGATTGTCATCAAGATGGTTCTAGTTATCACGCACCTTATGGAATAATATGACAATATCAAAATATGTGCAAACACATACAAGAAATTCACTTATTGAATTCTTGAAATAAGTATTCTCAAAATTCCTATAGATCAAAGTTAGTTGAAATTATGCCCTGTCAACAAGTATGATTATCATGACTTGAGGCAAAATTCATTAACTAAGAATTATCATGCATTGATCTATTTAGTATTTGGATAAAGGATGTTAAACAATTATTATTTATAATGAATTAAAGTACGGTATACGTTTAATTTCATTTATAATGTTATCCTGTATTTGCATGTTTAAATCCTTGAATAACTTAAGTTATTCTAAATAGTCCGTTGTCAATCAATAACATGGGAGTGATATTGAATTAAGACAAATCTGAGTATTAGTTAGAATATACTTGAAAGTATATTGATCGCGTAGCATGACTAATTCGAATGATATTCAATGGATTGATTATAGGACTTATCCCACCCACATGATGATACTTTATGGATCTTTGTCATTAAGTATATCATGAATATTTATCCTCTGACTTGAGATACCAGAGATATTTCATGGATGTAGTGCATTTCTGTGAAGCAATCTAACGCTATACGTAACTGGTAGTTATAAGGGTTGTTTTGAAGTATTGCGAAATTTATGAATTCTGCTTGTAGTCAAAACAGGATTTGTTTCCTTCAAATTTATTTTGAAGTATAATACTGCTGGGCCCCTCGTAGGGTTGTCAAGATGTTTTCATGGCCATGCCCAAAGTCTTACGGAATATGTTCGGAAGAATTGGTAATCTTGATCAATCACATAAAGCGAGAAACAAAATAGTTAATTAAGAAATGAGTAAGATCCACATTCTTATTAACATGGTATTAGAAACAAAAGGATGAATATGATGATGAATCATCGAAACTTGGTTTTTCTCCAGAAAATCATACACGAGTTATACTTGGGGGCATTGGCGTGTTGCTAGATGCTAACCAATGTCATTTCACGTTTTGTAAACATATCCAAGTGGGAGCTGTTTGAAATGTATATATTTATAAATCGTGAATGTCGGATTCGAACTTCGTGACCATGGGATTGAACACATTAGCGAATGAGAATTAAAGTTAAATAATTAATGTTAATGATTACGATTAATTATTACACATTAAGTCCGTCTAACGATCGTTAAATATTTAAGGGAAATGACTAACGACCGTTAAATGTAATAAAAGGAGAGAATATATGGTGAATATCTTAAACTTGGAAAAGATTCGGGTTCCCTCTTTTCTCCTCCATGATGGCCGGCCAAGGGGGGCATTCCAAGCCCAAAACCCTAACTTTTCCTACAAGTTTTACATTCACTATATATACAAAGGCTAGGGTTAAGGTTTTTCATAACTTTGTGCATTGAATTAACCCTAGATCTTTCCCTCTCATCTTTCTTGCATTCTTCGGCCGAACCCCCCTCCTAAGGGTGTTTTGGTTTTGTTTTTTCATAAAACAAGGACTTGTGTTACATCTAGCAATCGCTTTGATTCGTGGTTAATTCGTGTGTACAAAACTGTGATTGTAAGACATTATTCTTACACCAATTGGTTTGAGTTGTAAAACGGTAAGGGACAACTTTTTAAACCACTTTATCACATTCATTGAAGAGATCTAACCATTTGCAAGAAGTACGTTACGCATTCTTCAGTTAATTATTTATTTGTTATGATTCTTAGTATTCCATTTGTGTACTCTGTGATGTCTATATGTTTTGTGTATATATATATATATATATATATATATATATTATAAACTCAACAAAACGTGCATCAATCTCGGACCAAACTATCTAACCAAAATAACGTGTCATTTTTCTTTACAATGTGTGTGAAATATTTTAATTAAATCATGGATTAAAATTTGAATCAACACTGAACTACGAGGGAGCCAATTAAGGTTCATGTCACTAGGCTTGAGGGCTATACATTTTTTGTAATTAATTACATAAATGTGTATGTATTACATTTACACTCATTATGTTTAACAATTTTTTTCCTTGAAAACTTGATCGAGGATCCTCAGTCTTAGCGTGGTAGTTTTGATCCTTGTATCTATACATTTTGTTGGAAAATTGGTTGACAAAAGTGATTTTTGACCAATTTTGGACACAATTATCTATATGTATGAGTAATAGTTTGTAGGTTTGCGTTCTTCTCGAAGAGAGATTTGCAATAAGCCTTTATGTGTCCAAAATAGAGTTGATGTGAATGAGATATCGGGTCTCAAAGTTAGGCATTCGGTACCATGTCTAAAGAGGTAAAGTAGTTTATTTTCAATCCCACATCGGTGGGATGAGTAAACTTAGAGGGAGTCTATTGTGTATAAATAGAGACCCTAATTCCACAAGTTTTTTACACATCAAATCAATAAGTATTATTGATTTCCAACGTAAGAATCGCATCTCTTAAGATGAAATTCCTGGCATTTTAGTTAAGTTCGACAGTACAACTTACTATTTTGGTTGTTGTACCCCTGAGAAACAGACGACGAATTTGTTTTAAGGGAAGCGTGTAAAACATGTGCCTCGGCTTTTAGTGCTTCTTTGTTGATCTCTATTTGGTGATCAAGTAAGTCTTTTGACTATTTTATTATTTTATTTAATTATCGTTTATCTGCTTACATTACTGTTTGTATATAATTTTCTGTTATTTATTTACTGTTAATTTTATTTATTGTAATTTAGATTTTATTAATAAAAGTGGAACCGTTGCCCTACAATCTTAAAACAGATTCTATGTAACAAAATTAAAACACTTTTTTATTAAAATCTGATTAATATAATTAATAGATTTTATACAAACTGTTTTTCTACTGAAACCAAGATTGTGTTTCTTTGAAAATCAGTTTTATAACTAAACAATTTTAATTACAGATTTGGTATAACATATTTATAAACGATTTTTAAAACAGTTTATTGAATCAGTTTATATTGAAACCATGATGAGCTTCTTTCAAACTGATTTATTTAGTTTGTTTATTGCATATGTTATTGTTTAAATCTGGATTTTGAAACCAAGCTTGTGTTTCTTGGAATCATATTTGGTACAAGTTTACATAAACCATGTCGAGTTTATTAGATACCATATTGTTTTAACAGTTTTTAATTGTTTTTTGTGTTTACATATTCACAAGTTAACTGATGGTAACATAATTTGTGACCCTAGTGAATCTTGCGAATATAATTGGTGCGCCAGTTACTAACATGGTTAAAAATCATGATGAAATCAAATTCATTGAAACCAAGTGGAGTTTCTTTGAAACAAATCTCATAAAATACAAGTTGTTACTTTATTAGATTACTAGAACGTGTTTATTGAAACCAAGATGAGTTTGTTTGAAACAAAATCTGATAATATACAAGCTGTTATCCTATTTTGTGGAAAAGTTTCTTTGACTTGTTTAGCTTATTTAAACCAGGTTGAGTTTAATTATAAACTAAATATACTTCTTGAAACTTTATGCATTTGAAAGTAGATCTATAGAAACCTTGTTGAGTTTCTTTGAAAGAGTAAATCTATTTTGAAACTTTGTCGAGTTTCATTGTAGAATTAGACTATGTGATGCAGATCTATTAAGATATTCTTAAAGAAGATTGACAAAATCTTATTACAAATTTGTTTTGTTTAAAAACATTATGTAATATGCGATATTATTTAATTGTTTAATCGAAAGACTTGTTTAAAAGCGGTTTTGTATAATGGATCTTACAAAACAGTAGTGTTTTAAACAAAATTCGATATTATCGTGTTTGTTAAGAAACACTTTGTGAGATCGCAAGTTGTTAATTATTCCAAATTTAGTTTTACACAAATATCGGAATCTCGTATTAACAGAATGTTCGGAATGTCATGAGTGACATCTAAAGTATCTGCTCCCGAACTTGATGAAAATGAGACCGATACTCGAGTTATATGTACGGTAGATGCTTTGAAGCATTCAAATTTTATGTGCCATAACTATGGGTTAAATGGCCTGAATGAAATGAAAATTGTTGCCAAGGCGAGGATCTAACATTAGATAATGGTGGATTAACACTTGGGCATCATGTCATGACTATGATGATAAGAGTTTGGTTAACTCTTTCAAAGTAGCAGAAAATGGAGAGATGCAATTTATGGGCAACTCTACAACTGCTAATAGCAAGGGAAAAAGAAATGTGATGTTTAAATTCACATGTGGAAAAGAGCTTAAGTGAACCAACACGTTGTATGTGCCAGAGATTCGTAGGAATCTTGTGTCTAGATGGTTGCTTAATAAATTTGGCTTTATTTTTATTTTAATCAAATAAAATTGAGTTAACATTGAAAAACATTTTGGTCGATACGGGTTATGTACTTCATTAAATGTTTAAGCTGAATATATATATATTTTTTTTTAATAAAAATGAGTATGAATTCAACTTATTTGATCCTTTGAATGTATAGCATGGCCAACTCGGACATGTTAATTTTAATTCAATGCGTTGTTTAATTAAATAAACGAACACAGATTACAAAAGTAAAACTTATGTTGAAGCCAAATTGACAAGATTGTCTTTTCACTCAGTTGACCGGAAATTAACCAAACCCTTGATTCACATAGTTTTATGTGATTTGGAATTGATACCTACTAAGGTAGCAATTAGGTACTTCATCGTAATTGTTGATGGTAGCACAAAATATTGCGACTTTTACTTACTTGAGAGTAAGGATATAGAAAAGATTGATCTATACAAATAAGTTAAGAATCAACTTATTATCGAAAACAAGGCAGTTCGAAGTGAAATTGGAGGTGAATATGTGTCTCCATTTCATGTATGTTCTAAACATAGAATAAGACATAAATTTATTGCTCATTATACACCACAACATAATTGTTGATAGGAACGAACTGTGCCTTAAAGATATGGTTATGCCATGTTGTTAAAGTCATGGTTTAAGCCATGGCATGTGGGGGAAAGCGGTTTTATTGGCTACTTATCTTTTAGATAAGATCCCATGTAAGGAAAAGAAGATAGTTCTATGAACTATGGATGGGAAGAAAATCATCCTATAAGTACTTACGAATGTGGGGTGTCTATGTCCCGGCACCCAAGGATCAAAATATTGGACCTAAAACTGTGGATTGTATATTTTGTGATATGCTCATTACAGTAGCGCTTATCATTTATTTGGATATGATTCAGAAAATCTGAATATATCCAAAGATCTGATAATGGAATCAAGGAAAACTTTCATTATTTGAAACTGTGTTTCCTTATTTATCCAAGGAAAATGAATGTTCATCTAGACTAGATGATACAGTTGTCCATGATGAGAGACAACTAAATAATGATGTCCTTCATGATGAGAGACATCAAGATGACAATGTTGTTACGATAAGAGACAGCAAGAGATTGATTATGATCTCTGATGACGTACCCTCCGATCCGGTCGAAGGACCCCCGCCGACCTCAGTTGAATTTACATTACGAAGACCCAAGTCTTTCTTCATAAGTCATTGGTGGCGTAAAATCATTCATCTTTGATATGGTTACCAGTTGGGAATTCGCCAGCCGAAGGCCTATGCCCTTGAGAGTCTTCTCTTGAAGGCACCAAGACAAAGGAGAACCTTGACTTGGTCTTCCCCACGTTCCCACTATCTCCTTAACTTCCCCGCCAAGACAGAGAGAGTGAGGATGAAGCCCTAGCGGTTACCACAAATCATGGGACGCCCCCATGATCTCCGAAACGTGTGCAAACACTCACCAAGCTTATTTCTTCATTTATAAATAGGTTGGACGAGTCATTTCAATGGTATGTTCACTCAACACAGTATTTCACACACTCTACATTATTTACAACACATATCACATACTTACTCTCAGCAGGAGGTGGTTCGCAGGGCCCAGTCCTGGCAATTACTTAACGAAGTGTCTACTATTTATTATTGCAGATTGGCTACAAGTTTGGAAATGTAGTGGAGTTGGTTAGAGTTTTAGGACTGGGTGATTACGGGACTAACAGTAGTGGTCCCACGGATGGCGCCACTGATTGTACAATAGATTGCACTACCAGGCTTCGATGATGATCAAAGGTATGAGGGGTGTATGTTCCAGCCAAGACTTGCCTTTCACCTGAGAATAAGAAATACGAAACACTACGTTAAGTGATTACGCAGGGTTATGACCCTGCGAACCACCTCCGGCGTGAGAGTAAGTATGAATTATGATTGTATAAGTGTGTGTAAGTAAAGAAATGAGTGTGAAATGAGCATACCATAATCCATTGCCCGTCCAACCTATTTATAGTGAATGAAATAGGGTTAAGAGCACTTCTGCATGAATGTCAGAGATCATGGGTCGTCCCATGATTGTGGGTAACCGCTAGGGCTTAGTGACCCACGTTCTCAGACTTGACGGGGAAGCCAAGAGAGAGAGGGAGATCGTGGGTTTGACCAAGTCAGGAGGTTCCCTTATCCATTGTTCCTTCGTCAGCCATACCCCGAAGGGCTTAGAGCTTCTAATGACGAATTCCCCTTAGGTAATCTTCGTGCTAACGAATGGTTTGACGCCTATGGATATTTTGGGATCCTAACTTGGGCCTTCGTAGGGAAGGGCCGACACTTCGGAGGAGTGTCCTTCGAGCAACTCGGAGGGTACATCATCAGACAACGAGAAGGTCTAGCTTACTTTGATACATATTCATCAGTTACGCGAATAACCTCTATTAGGATGGTACTAGCTATTGTTACTTAAAGAAATTTGGAAGTTTACCAAAATGTATGTGAGAATGGCATTACTAAACAAGGATTTAGAAGAAGATATCTGCATGAACCAACCTGAGGGTTTCATGGCTCCTAGACAAGAGAGCAAAGTTTTTAGGCTTGTAAAGTCATTATATGGCTTAGGAAAAGCTCCCAAACAATGACATCTAATTTTTTTACCACGTCATGTCAGAACATGGATTCAAAATTAATGGATGTATGTGGAAAAAAGGAAGAAAAAAAAACATCACTGTTATATATGTAATCGTGTGTTTATACATAGATGGTATACTTATCACCGGAAGTGATAACAAGGTAAAAAAATCCACTAATGAAATATTGGAGTCAATATTTGACATGAACTACATTGGTTGTTCTTTCTTGGAACTAAGATCATATGAAACCAGATGGATTTGTTTTGAAGTCAAAAACACTATAAGGACAATATTCTTGAGAGGTTCAATGTGGGGGATTCTGGCCTAGCTAGAACTCCAACGACATCTTTTTAAATCTATTTAAAATAGAGGTAGAGGTGTTGCCCATTTTGAGTACTAAAAGAATGTTAGGCATCTTATGTGTCTAATGACGTATGTGAGACCTGATTTAGAAGTTATAATCAGGTTACATAAACATACCAGTAATTCAAGTGATGACCATATGAATATTATTACACGAGTACTATGATATTTATGATATTGCATTTGGAAGATATCCAACTGCTATCTAATGATAGAGTAATGCAAATATGGATTCTTACATAAAAGAATCTAGATCCACTAGATCGGATGTATTGAGTCTATGTGGGCAGCTATGTCTTGGAAATCTTAAAAGTATTTCAAACAGACTTTTATAGTTAAATCTATGATGGATTTTGAATTTATCATTTGAGATAAATTTATAGAATATGTGGGATATTGTTGGGTTCAGTGAATACCCAAACCCCTTGATTCTAGGATTTGAATAGAAAATACCCTAAGGGGATGTTTGGTAGAGTGGAATGGAAAGAGGAGAAAAGGAATGGGAGAGTTTTCCTTTGTTTGTGTGAACTGAGAATAGAAATGGAGAATTAAAAAAGCATTCTCATTCCAGCCATTTGATTCTTTACAAAAAGAGGAGAATGTAAAGAATGGAAAATTTACGCAAAACACATTCACCGGTTGATTCTAGGTGAGAATCAAAAATGCCATTCAAAAATGCATAGCTATAAATAATAAAGCCATGTGCAACGCACATGTTGTATCATTTGGGGGAAAATTACATGTCCTAGCAAATGTTCTCTCTTGTGATGTTCTCAGATCATATCCATGAAAGTGCGTGTTCAATTCTTAATTTTATTCAACAAACTACTACACAATGAACATATTCATATTAATAATGGGATCTGGAAATCAATATTCATATTAATAATTTGAAGATCATATCATTGAATTGTATATATTTAATTAATTTGAAGACTTATTTTGAAAACAATATTCATATTAATAATGGGATCTGGAAATCCAATTTGATGCTTCACAAGATCACGAGGGACCTGAGGACGCAATGCTATTCGACTTGGAATTGTTATTTTATGTGTTTTCCATCTTTGTTTTGAATAGGATTTTCTATGGATATTGATATATTAATAATATAATTGATATGTTGTTTGCATCGGTCTTTTCCAATTTGATGTTTTCGTTGATGACGTTTTGTTTAAATATGGTTTCACAAATCTAAATGTACAGAGAAATAAATTGAATAGAAAAACAATACGAAATGTAAAATATGATAGTTTGAATCAATTGCATTCAATTATCTCTTGTGTGCCAAACAAGATAATAAATTCTATAACATGTTATCTACTTGATTCACTTAGTCGTTCCAAACAATGTAATCCGTTCTCTTTCTCTAAGTCAATTCCATTTCTTGACCATTCCATTCTCTGCTTAAATTCCATTCTATGCAATTCACTCGTACCAAACACCCCCTAAGTGTTTGGTCCTTTAAACACTAACATGTCACTGAGCGCATAGTCACTCAGTGAGTTGTCTTCGGGATACTCAGTAAGAGACAAAGAAGAAGTCTCTACACTCAGTAAGGCGGAACTTAAGGGGTGAAGACTACGTCAAGAAGAAGATAGTGGATTCAGTGAGTGATGACAATAACTCACTGAATCCCGAAACTCCTCACCAACTACTACCACTGAAGACAAACTGAAGATGAAGACTGAAGGCTATGAAGACTGAAGAATGAGCGGGACAAGGCGGGATAAGTTTGAACAGATAAGACGAAGTCCTTACCAACCAAAGTCAAACTTTCCCTGAATCGTTAACTATCAGGCTCAGTGTCATCACTAACAAGAAGAAATTAGCCTTGTCACTTACTCTAAATAGCAAATGAAAACAGAGACAAAATACATCAGTATTTTGTCTTCTGTAACCTGTCAGTTTGTTCTCAATGATAGAGTTAAAAACATACTTGTATAAATAGCATAAGAGATGGAGTGAAAGATTCAAGCTTGTGCATTAATTGTAAATCACACACACAAGCAATCTTTCACTCCTCCAAATACAACTTTCTCCCTGAGATAGCTAAGTGGTTCCTGTGTAGTTGTGCTTAGACTTAGCCTAAGCTTAGTGAGGAGTCATACCAACCTTGTCATTTCAATCCCAAGTACTATTCCGCAAGTACTTGGGTAATGTATTCTTTTTTATTCGTTTTAATAAATAATATAAACGTTGAAAACTACTCATTGTCTTTATCTTATTAAAACTTATCTTTACTTGCATCTCTTCAGTCATTGTTTACAATTAGTTATCTTTATTGTTTTATACGATTGTGAAACAGGAACAACAAGTGGTATCATAGCAGGCTGATTATAGAACCCTTTTTAAGCCACTCAAAAACGTTTTTAAATCAGGATGCTAATGGCTGAAACTGATGTGCCCCAACTTGTCGATAAAAAGGGTGGAGCCTATGCTGCTGTTGCCCCTCGACTAGAAGTTGGCAAATTTAACAAATGGAAAAAGCGAATGCTTTGCTATTTGACTGGGATGGAACCCTACTACATTAAGTGCATTAATGAAGGTCCATTTATCCCTAAGATTGCTGAAGGTTTGCCTAAACCTGAAGCTCAGTGGACTCAGGACGAGAGAAGAGTGGTCAACCAGGACCAAAGGCTCAAAAGCATCATCATATCTTGTCTTCCTGGTGATATCATGGAGTCTGTCATTGGCTGTAGTACCGCTAAACAAACCTGGAATGACCTGGTCCACAGCTATGAAGGTCCCTCAGATACCAAGGAAAACAGGATTATGGACCTGAAACTTGAGTATAACACCTTCAGGGCTAAGGACTGAGAAACTCTGTCTCAAACTTACACCCGATATAAAACCTTGTTAAATGAACTGTCAAATGATGGTGTAAAGTTTTCCAAACATGAAATCAATGTTGGTTTTGTAAACAGTCTTCCTGAAAAGTGGCTGAATTTCTCTCAAGGACTAAGGAATGCTAATCACATTCAGAATCTTGAGCTTCCTGAAATCTACGGGAAATTTTTTTACGAGGATAACCTCATAAATAGACGATACCCTGACTTAAAAAAGTCTCAGGAAGTCAAGAAGTACCTAAAAATCACATCAACACCAGTGTCAACTGCTTTTTATTCTAACAGTGTGGTTCAAGATTTTTAGGAAAATTCAGACGATGAGGCTGATGAGAGAACAAGTGAGGAGTACCTGAACGGCTTAACTATTGAATTTCAGGAAAGGGCACTCCTTGCTAACTCTAAAATGTTTATACGAAGAAACAAGAGTTTTTCACATGTTAAAGCAAATGAGGACACTGAATGTTTTAAGTGTCACAAAAGAGGTCATTTTGCCAAAGTTTGTTTTTCAAAACAAATTACGAACCCTCTTACAAACCCTCAGGGTCAAACCAGTCTTTAGGTTTTAGTAAATTTCAACCTAAGTCTCATCAAACTTTCCAAAGCAAATCTGATCAAAACAAAACTGTTGATTTTGAAGCTAAGTATAGGAAAGCCAAAGCTAAGCTAGCACTGCTTGAGGCCACTCCCTCAGAAACAACAAACAATGTTAAATCTGTGCAGGGTAAAAACAAGGGCCTAGTTGCTGAAGTCTTTGACTGGGATGAAGAGCTAGTCTCCTTAGACGATGAAATGGTGCAAGTCAGTGCACTGATGGCTCTCTCAGAAGAGGACAAGCTAGCTATTGGAAAGAATCATGCCAGGAATGGAGAATGGGTCAATATCACAATGAAGAAGGTAAATATTTTACTTTCTATGGACGATGATTCAGATTGGCAGTCCTTTATGAACTATATCAATGTTGACCTTAAGTTTGTAGAGGAGAAATGATTAAATCTTTTTTCTAAATAAAAAAAGTTAAGTTTTGAAATAAACAAGTGTAGGGATGAACTGCTTCTTTTAAAACAAGCAAATCTTGAGGCAGTCACACTGCAAATTCAAAACACTGAACTAGGTAAAAGAAATCAAGCTCTTCAGGAAGAACTTAAAAAGGAAAAAGATATGGTTGAAAGTTGGACTGCTAAGAATCCTAGAGTCTTTAATACTGTTCGAGCCCCCAGTAGCAAAAAGAGAATCATAGGTGAAGATCATCTCCCTGATTCTCACAATAAAGATCAAGGTCCTAAACCATTTGTGTCTGCTGGCATGCTCTCCAATAAAGAGCCAATGCCCAAGTCCAGTGATTGGGTTGAAAGGGTAAACCCTGAGAGTAAGCTTCCAAATTTTGATTCTGGAAGAATACTTGAGCCTGAAAGCCAAGCTCTTAAGAGCATGCTTGGACTTCCTGATGTGCCCAATAGTACTGAACACATCTCTGAGTCTGAAGCCAAATCTCAAGCACCACTTCCACCCCTAAAACCTCTTCAGGGTGCTGCACCTAGCTCTGAGCTCACTCCCTTGAAATTTAACCCTCACTCACCAAAAGAAAGGTCTGGACTTGGTAGAACCATCCTAAAAAGACCAACAAAACCAACCCAAGAAGACTCTGTTCCCACTGAGACTTCAACATCTTCAGTTCCTATTGAAGCAGACCAAATCCAACAACTGATTGAACTTGTGAGGAAGTTGCCTGACAAAATGAACTCTATTGAGAAAGCTCTTGATTCAACAATCAAGGAAACTAAGTCAGCCTCCTCTAGTTCATCAAGGTCAAAATCTAACACCAAGCCCAAGCAGAAGTGTGATATGTGCCATTATACCGACCATACCACTGATAATTGCTACAAAATCCTTTTTGCATGATCTGAAAAAGGAAGATCATAGAACTTTTGACCACTTATAGTATGTAAGTTCATTCAGTGAAGCAACTCACACCAAATCTGGTCATCGGTATGCTTCATCCTCAAAGCAGGGTCAAAGACCTAAAGCTAAACCTTTTCCTCTTTGCCCACATTGTGGCTATAATGATCGTCTTCCTAATGACTGTCTCATGAACTCTTCTTTGTGATATATGTGGAAATCCAACTCATGAGACATCTCAGCATGATAGAGTCATCCAGGCAAGGAGAAGTTCAAAACAACCCCGCATCACTGAGTCCTCCTCATTAAGCAAATGCAAAACATGTGGTAGCACACTTCACTCAACCGCTGACCATGAATCAATTGCTAAGTTCAAACAGACCATGAGACCCAAGCCCACTAGTATGTGGATCAGCAAGAGAAACTAATTCATTTACTATTTGTGCGAGAACACGCCAGGGAGCCTATTTGGCATCTAGATAGTGGATGTTCAAGAAGCATGACTGGTGTTAAGGAGTATCTGCACAAGTATGTAAAGGAAACAGGACCGAAGGTAGTATTTGGTGATAACTCATCATATCCCACTAAAGGTTATGGTTCAGTAGCTGCAATGGAATAATTTTCTCTAGAATAGCTTATGTCAATGGTATGAAATACAATCTCATCAGTGTCATTACATTGTTACGTGATGCTAAATACATAGTACAGTTCAATGATAAACAAGGTACTATTTTCAATGCAAACAAAGAAGTTTTTTTGATAGCTCCTATGAGAGATGATGTATATGTGTTAGACATGTCAACATTCTCTCAGAATGGAACTTGTCTCTTTGCCAAAGCCACTGAAACTGTCAACTGGCTATGGCACAAGAGACTCTCTCACTTAAACTTCAAAAACCTTAACAACTTGGCAAAACAAAACAAAGTCCTTGGTTTACCATCACTGGTTTTTGCAAAGACAAACCATGCTCACCTGTGAAAAAGGCAAACACCACGAGCATCATTCAAAACAAAAAAAATTCTCTATCAAAAGCTGCCTTCACCTCCTGCACATGGATCTCTTTGGGCCGGTCGGTCCAAGATCAATCCAGCGTGAGAAGTATACACTTGTCATTGTTGATGAGTTCTCAAGATACACTTGGGTATACTTTCTTTCCAAAAATATTTAGGCAGCCGATACAATAATGTCATTCATCAGAAAGATTGAAAATCAAAATGACATTACTGTTAAACAAATCAGAACTGACAATGGTACTGAGTTTAGAAATCAAGAGCTTGAGAGTTTCTGTGATGAAAAAGGAATTTCCCAAAACTTTTCATCTCCATACACCCCTGAACAAAATGGGGTAGCTGAAAGGAAAAACAGAACTCTCATTGAGGCTGCCAGAACTATGTTAAATGGGTCAGCACTCTCAAATCATTTCGGGACTGAAGCTGTCAAAACGACTGTTACACTCAAAAAAGGTCAATCATTGTCAAAAGACATAACAAAACCCCATATGAGATCTTCAAAGGAAGACTTCTTGACATCAGCTACTTTCATGTGTTTGGGTGTCCTGTGTTCATTCACAATTAAAAGGATCACTTAGGCAAGTTTGATGCAAAAGCTGATGATGGGTATTTCCTAGGTTACTCACCGATCTCTAAAGCCTTCGGGTGTACAACCTGGAAGAAAACAACTTGAGGAAACCTTTCATGTCACCTTTGATGAAAGTTCAGAAAGCATCAGTTACCAATACCTCGAGTGGAGGAAATAAGAATTGATAACTCATCAAGATACCTCTGATGAATTCAACTTGAAAACAATTCCTCATATCATGCTGATGCTGACATCTCATACTATGTCTTACCCCACAACCTTCCTCAACCAACAATCAGTGAATTCATTGATAATCAATCAGTCCCTACTGGGATAGGTATCTTGAACCAAATGTTCAGGAACCTTTAATTAATGAATCCCAACCTGAACAAAGCATCTCAATAGATCTAAATGATTTTGTGGCTGCAGCACGTGAACCCATTCCTGAGTTTCCAATGACCTCATCAACCTCAGATCCTAGACCACAAAGTAAGTGGACAAGATCTCAAGAAATTGAGCTTGTAAACATCATTGGTGAACCCACAGAAGGCATGCTCACAAGAAGTATGGCTGCTAAGTTAACAGCAGCTTCAGCCAATGAATGTCTAAAATAGAACCCAAAAGTGTCACTGAAGCTCTAAAACATCCTAGCTGGGTTCAGGCTATGCAAGAAGAACTTCAACAGTTTGATAAAAACAAGGTCATGACCTTGATCAAATGTCCCAAGGATGTCATTGTCATAGGAATGAAGTGGGTTTTCAGAAACAAAACTGATGAAAATGGCACCGTCATTAAAAACAAAGCGGGCTTATAGCCAAGGTTACAGATCAACAAGAAGGCATTGACTATGATGAGACATTTGCTCTGTTGCAAGAATGGAAGCCATCGGGATCTTCCTTGCATTTGCAACCTACATGAACTTCAAAGTTTACCAAATGGATGTAAAAAGGGCATTTCTAAATGGTGAACTCAAGGAAGATGTGTATGTTCAGCAACCTCCTGGCTTTGAGAGTAGTGAATACCCTAACTATGTCTGCAAGCTTGACAAAGCCCTATATGGACTTAAACAAGCTCCCAAAGCATGGTATGAAACTCTCTCAGCCTTCTTGATTCAAAACAAGTTTGTCAGAGGAAAGATAGACAACACCCTGTTTATCTATAGGTCAAAAAAAGATGTGATAATGGTCCAAGTGTATGTTGATGACATCATCTTTGGCTCAAAAAATTATACTCTTTGTAAACAGTTTAAAAAAACTGATGACAAAGAAATTTGAAATGAGCATGATGGGTGAACTCACATACTTCTTTGGACTACAAATCGAACAAACTGATAAAGGAATAACCATCAGTCAAGAGAAATACACCAGGAATCTCTTGAAGAAATATGAGATCTCTGATTGTGCCTAAGTGAAGACTCCAATGGTCCCTCCAAATAACCTTGGACCTAATCTCACTGGCAAATCAGTCAATCAAACTCATTTCAGGGGATTGTAGGATCACTGATGTATCTAACTGCTTCGGACGACATACAATTCTCATTCTGTCTAATAGCAAGATATCAGTCCAATCCTAAAGAATCCCATCTCACTGCAGCCAAAAGAATCCTTAGATACCTGAAGGGTACTCCAAGCCTTGGGCTTTACTATCCAAAATGTTCAGGGTTTGACCTCAAAGGATATTCGACTCTGAATTATCTGACTGCAACATGGACGAGAAAAAGTACCTCGGGGTCCTGTCAATTTCTTAGAGGAAACTGGTTTGTTGGAGTGCTAAAAGCAACAATCGTGGCTATGTCTTGCTGAAGCTGAATATGTAGCAGCTGCATGGTGCTGTGCAAATGTGCTATGGATGAAAAGTCAACTCAGTGACTATGACATCCACTACAAAATGGTACCCATCTTTTGTGATAACACCAGTGCTATTGCAATCTCCAACAACCATGTCCTTCACCAAAGAACCAAACACATTGATGTCAGATATCATTTCATCAGAGACCACATCATGAAAGGAGATATTAAACTCAACTTCATCCCTACTGAGTATCAACTTGCTGATATCTTCACCAAACCCTTGGATGGACCTACCTTCGAGAGAAAGTTGAATTAGGAATGCTCGACATTGAAAGTCGACAACACGATAATCAATCCTAATCTCAGCAAGTTTTTCCCTGAAATGGTCCCTGATCCCTGAACAAAACCCCTAAATCATCTTGTCACTGAATGAGTAAGACTCATTCAGGGTCCCTGACATTGGATATTGAGCATTGAATGAGTAACTAAATGCTATAAGTATTTCAGTTACTTAATGTCCTAGGTTGGTAAACATACCAATTTAATATAGGAGTATATGTCTCTTTATTCTTCTGTCATCCATGTCTTGGGTCCCTCACAACCTTACCTCATCCCACTTGGCATTTAATGCCTCTTCTCACAACAAATATCCTCGGGATATTTCAACTCTGCAAGATGCACTTTTACTGCTCTGCACTGTTCCCTTGAAAACCGTAAGAAAACTGCGGGTAGTGGAGTGGTCGCATTAAATGAGGTAAATAAAACATTTTCAAAAACCGACTTTACAATTCCTCACATGTGCAAAATTTACCCTTCTCACCACTCTATAGATACCCCACTCAAAACACATTAAAACACACATAAATTGTTTTCTTCATCAAAACTCTGTCAAAATCTTTTCTCAACCCAGAAACATTGTGTGTTCTTTGATCATCAACCAGTTTAAGCAAAATCTTCTCTGTAAACAATTTAAAAAAGGTTTTTCATCACAAAACTCAAGAGACTTTCACCTCTTTGATTGTTATTGTCAAGAAAATTTTATCCAAAAACCCTTTAAACTTTCAATGGAAATGGCAAGAATACAGTCTCTTCATTTTGCACCTCAGTGGGTGGGCAGTCTAGAAAACGTTGAGTTTAAAACAAATAACGTTATAGGAAATTTTTAATACCCACATGATTTCCCAGCCTATAAGGGAATCATGAAATTTTTACTAACGCCCCTTTGAAATAGGCCTTTGTTCACTGCCCTTCAATACTGTACCAAAACCTCCTCAGGGAGTTTTGGGCAACTGCAATGGCCTATGACCCGACACCCACAGCTGATGAGACGACCTTCGACCACTCAGGGAGTTTCTCATCAAGTTCACTATTTTAAACGGGGAAAATCAGTCACCCTAGACTATAAAATTTTTTGTACATCAACAGGGCTTGACTATAATCCGGGACAATATGTTGCTCACCCTGACCCAACCACTGTTAAGGCTGAGTTAGGAAAAATTGTTTTAGATCTAAAATTTTTGGACAGAACCCAGTCACCAAGAACACTTTTCTCGTGGCTTAGAAGATCCTGTTCACTTTTGTGATTCAGGTTCTCGGCGGGAACCACTCATCCACTGAACAAGTTAACTCTATTCAGTTGATGATGGCATATACCTTGATGATAGGGACTAATGTCGACACAGGGGAGATCATTTACAGTGATCTCATAACCAATCTACTGAGCAAAACTAGGGCAAAATATGTTTCATACCCTGGGTTTGTCTCATGTGCCTTGCAAGTGTTACTGGGTTGCAATTATCCTCAGGAATACAAATATTACGCTTTACACCGCAATCCTGAGCCCCTCAAATTTTCAAAGAGACCCATCCCTTGTCCTTGAAATAGAATTGATGGCCCACATGGTTGTTGTAAACAACCAGAGGGACTCAGTGTCTCCAAACTCTGCTCCCAAAAAGAGAAAGGGGAAGTCTCAGACTGGGACTAAGACTAAACCCAAGTCTTAGGGCCTTGAGGCTTCGGAGCAGAGCCTAAAAGGCAAAAAAGCCCAAGGCCTGACAAGCCACTCAAGGGAGACCAAGAAACAACCACCTCGGTGACAACGAAGGACACTGATACATCACAGTCAGTGCCCTTGGTCCCACAAAATACTCCCAAGATCGAGGGAAACAAACAACCGGTAGGGGAGCACCTTCCAGCGTCGATGAGGATATTCGAAATCAAAGCTTTTGTCAGGAGCACGACTACTGATCCCAAAGACTCGGAGGAAAAGAACAACCCACTGATAGGGATATCACTGCCACTGCTTCTAAGGATGGCACTGGGAAACACCCACTAGTGCTTGAAGGAGCACAGAGGGACAAAGACTTCGAGGGAAAGGAATAAGCAGACGATCTGGAACTCACAACCAATCCCGACTTCCGCGAAGGCCTGGGAAAAACCCATCGATGTCTGAGGGTCACGAGGGGACAAAGGCTCAGAGGGACAAAACCACCCGTGATACGGAACCCATCACCACCTTGGTTTGCTTACTGTTCTGAGGTTAATGAAATACTCTTTTTGATGAAGAGCTTGCTGATAGTGAAGATAAAATCCTTTATCTTGGAAAAGAAATGGATCTGAGGTTCAACAAGAACCTCGGCCAGATCCAAAGAAGCTGAGGTCACCCTTTGATGATGATAACTCCTCTGCTTCCTCTGACTCTTCAACATCTGATGAATGGAAGCAATATGACAACACTCTTCCACTCCTGAAAGACGACTTGTCATGTGGCTAAAAAGGGCTATAAGGAGACTATACTCTGGGGTTACTGATACTCTCTGGGATCACCATCTTGAAGCAGTGTAAGTTATCTGATCTAAAAGCTGAAGTACTTGCTACCAATGCCAACACTGATGAACACAAGGACTTCATGTATGATCACCTACACAGACTGGATGACAATCTGAAGAAGTTTCTCAAATTCTTTCAGGATACTCATAGAAAGCTGGATGAAATCAGGGAATCTGTTAAAGAAGACCCAGCACTCAACTCCAAAGTGCTCGAGGCTACTGAGGTCTATATGAAGAATTCCTTCAGTCTTACTGAACTGATCACCATGCTCAACTCTACCAATGTTCAGGGTCTTCCCTCTTCAGTACAGTCTCTTCAATCCACCCTGAGTTCACTGGATACAAAGGTTCTTGATCTGACTAAATCATCTTCTTCTATGGCCTGGAATCTCGGGCCTAGAATAGCAGACACTAGAATTATCTCAGGCCAATCTTGCTGAAAAGGTCACAAGTCTTCAACAAGATACATCTAACATCAAATCCATGGTCTCAGAGATATATCAAGCCTTTAAAGGTTAAGCGACTCCCTCTCCTTAGTATCTCAAACAACTCTTGCTCTCATTGAAGTTGCAGCAACAATTGAGAGGGAGAAAGCTACTGAAGAGACTCCTTCTCATACCGAGGGGGAGCCAGCTCAACCAATATCTGCAACACCAATCTCATCAGTCCCACCAACAGCAACAACCTCGGCAACAATGACAACGGCAACAACAACACCAATAATCACAACTACACCTCCATTGGTAGCATCTTCTTCATCAGCTCAGGATAAGGGACAAGCCAAAATGACCACAAAAGAGCACGAAAAGATCCCCTATGAAATTGGTGGCATCGGTACCTGCTTACTCTGAGCAGCTCGGTGCCTACCTCGAGAAGGAAGACAAGCAAAAGAAACAGGCTAAGGAGGAAAAGAAAAGCAGAGAAGCTCTGGTTCAGGTCGTATATGAGGAAGTTGGGGATCAATCCTAAATTTCTTGAAAAGGGACAAGCGGGGCCAAAAGTTCAAAGCCACCGGGATGCTGAATTAGCTGCCTTTAAAAAGAAAAGGGAAGAAAAGAACAAGAGGAATGCTGCAATCAGGCAAGAAAGGATTGATCACTACAACTGGACCATGACAAGCAGAAGGGCCGCTGAGAAAATCACTGATGTGAAAATCATCCCCAGATCCAAACCACTGGCAATGAATGTCTACAGGGGGATGATAAAAGGTATTTTGAAGTTCATGATCCCTTAAAGTTCACTGACTTTGGGATCACTGAACTTGATGAGCTTGGTCCCATCATCGAGAAGAAGTAAAATACAGTGGTCAAAGAAGCGATGAAATCCCACGGCGTTATGAAAGATTAAGGGAAGCACTAGCACAGCTTGGGATACATCCATCTCTTACTGTGGCTCAAGGATCTCAACCTCAGTCATCCCAAGGTAAAAGGAAAAGGGTTGAATCTGAGCCTGAACCAAGGTGCCTGGTTTTGGCTACTGCAACAGGGGAGTTGCACTGAAGGGGTAAAGTTTGTAAACTACTTAGTCATAGAAAAACACGAAAGAGGACTTTTCTTCATTGATGTCTATGGGAACCCAACATTCTAGAGATGGAGTGACATTGATCAGGCAGGCGTAGCTACAATGGCAAGTTACTTACCAGTGGCCTCTCAAATCAAAACTCCTGAAAACATCAGGTTCTGCACTGACCTGAATGCCAAGATAAGAGAGCACCCTGACAAAGAAACCCTCCTCTCAAAGAAAACAAACCTAGAAGCACTGGGAATCCACCTTGATTGACATCACTAGCAGCTTTATCATTTTGTATTTTGTATTAGTGATAGGAACCTTGTAATCTGATCAATAAACGATGTATGTTTTGTTAAAATATTCAGTGTTCCTTATTATGTTCATTAGTACATTCAGTGTAAGAAGAAGCCATTTGCTCACTTGCACTGATCAAACACTTAGGCTATTTGTATATCCAAATAGAGGGAGACTGTTGGGTTCAGTGAATACCCAAACCCCTTGATTCTAGGATTTGAATAGAAAATACCCTAAGTGTTTAGTCCTTTAAACACTAACAAGTCACTGAGCGCATAGTCACTCAGTGAGCTATCTTCGGGATACTCAGTAAGAGACAAAGAAGAAGTCTCTCCACCCAGTAAGGCGGAACTTAAGGGGTGAAGACTGAGTCAAGAAGAAGATAGTGGATTCAGTGAGTAATGACAATAACTCACTGAATCCCAAAACTCCTCACCAACTACTACCACTGAAGACAAACTGAAGATGAAGACTGAAGGCTATGAAGACTGAAGAATGAGCGGGACAAGGCGGGATAAGTTTGAAACAGATAAGACGAAGTCCTTATCAACCAAAGTCAAACTTTCCCTGAATCGCTAACTATCGGACTTCGGTGTCATCACTGACAAGAAGAAAGCGACCTTGTTACTTACTCTAAATAGCAAATGTAGAGACAAAATACATCATATTTTGTCTTCTGTAACATCTGTCATTTGTTCTCTAGGATAGAGTTAAAAACTACTTGTATAAATAGCATAAGAGATGGAGTGAAAGATTCAAGATTGTGAATTAATTGTAAATCACACACACAAGCAATCTTTCACTCCTCCAATCAACTATGTCCCTGAGATAGACCAGTGGTTCCTGTGTAGTTGTGCTTAGACTTAGCCTTAGGTTAGTGATGAGTCATACCAACCTTGTCATTTCAATCCCAAGTACTATTCCGCAAGTACTTGGGTAATGTATTCTTTTTTATTCGTTTTAATAAAGAATATAAACGTTGAAAATTACTTAGTGTTTTTATCTTATTTAAACTTATCTTTACTTGCATCTTTTTCAGTCATTGTTCACAATTAGTTATTTTATTGTTTTTAAACGATTGTGAAATGGGAACAAAAGATATCTACATTAATTCATAGAGGACATACCAAGATGGCGTAAACTGGTAATGACCATCTATATAAAGTGTGATAGTCAATTGGAAATTGACAAAGCTCATATCACAATGTAAAACGGTAAGTCGAGACATATCCAACATAGAAGTTGATTGGTGTGACAACTACTCTCAACTAGAGTTATCACGATTGACTATATAAACTCAATGGATAACATCGCCGATCCGCCTATGAAAGGCTTAAGCAGAGAGTTAGTTAGTAAGTCGTCTAAAGGAATGAGACTCAAGCCCTTAAAGGAATGAGTTTATATGAAGGAAAACCTAACCCAGTTGACTGGAGATCCCAAGATCTGGGTTCAATAGGACAACCTAATCATATAAATGTGGGGGAAGTCACGTTAATATGGGGGAGTTACTTAACATTGTAACTTCCTAGTCCATTCCTATAATAAATGTGACTTGTTGAGAGGTCAAACATATGGCTTTTATGATTCAAGATGAAATCATAAAGCATAATGATTCAATATGAAATCGCAAGCATATGGTTTTAATGATTTAAGCTGAAATCACCTATGTGAGAGAAAAATGGGGTCGCTTTGAAGGGAATTGTGTGGGGCGCAATTCCTAAGAGCTCTTGCAGAACCAGGCAAATGTTCAGGACCATAATGAACATGACTATGAGGACTTAACAATGTTAGGGAGACTCTTGTGTGAAATGTATTGTCGTCTACCTAAACAACAACTCAGCTCAAAGACATCGCGTCTACTAACAGCTAGAAGGCTAAGTGCATTTCACTAGGGAAGGTTCAAAGGGGTCAAACCTACCAATCCTTTTCAAGATTAAACTATTGGAATGTCATTGTAATTTTTGTGTATTACGACCGATCTCCATTCATGTGGGGGATTGTTGGAAAATTGGTTGGCAAAAGTGACTTTTGACCAACTATGGACACAATTATCTATATGTATGTGTCATATGTATGAGTAATAGTTTGTAGGTTTGCGTTCTCCTCGAAGAGAGCTTCGAAATAAGCCTTTATGTGTTAAAAATAGAGTTGATGTGAATGAGATATCGGGTCTCAAAGTTAGGCAATCGGTACCATGCCTAAAGAGGAAAAGTAGTTTATTTTCAATCCCACATCGGTGGGATGGGTAAACTTATAGGGAGTCTATTTTGTATAAATAGAGGCCCTAATTCCACAAGTTTTTTACACATCAAATCAATAAGTATTATTGATTTCCAACGTAAGGAATACGCATCTCTTAAAATGAAATTCTGGTAGTTTAGTTAAGTTCGACAGTTACAACTTACTATTTTGGTACTTGTACCCTGAGAAACAGACGGCGAATATGTTTTAAGGGAAGCATGTAAAACACGTGCCTCGGCTTTTAGTGCTTCTTTGTTGATCTCTATTTGGTGATCAAGTAAGTCTTTTGACTATTTGATTATTTTATTTAATTATCGTTTATCTACTTACATTCGTTTTTGTATTTAATTTTCATTATTTATTTCTGTTAATTTTATTTATTGTAATTTAGATTTTATTAATAAAAGTGTAACCGTTTCCCTACACATTTTCCCTAGCCAGCGTTGTGTTTTAATTAGTTTGCTTTAGTTTAAACTTTTAACTCACTCAAGATTACCACTGTGACGAAAATGTCATCACTAATTTTGCCAATGATCTTACTCAAGTATGGGCATCTTTTTCCAAGAAACCTCTTAATATGTGATGCTTTATTATTTTAATTGACACAACTTTAGCCATGGCCACACGTTAGTATTGGGTTAATCCCAATCTGCTGGAACTAAAGGCAGTTACAAGTTAGTTATAGTTAGTTAGGAAACAGTAATATGGCAGTTAACAATGAAGGGACACAACCTTTGGTTCAAACGAACCATCACAACCCTTCTAAACATGCTTTTTCATTATGTATAAATAGATAGAATCTATATACAAAGAAAGATGATGATAGATTACTAAAAACACTTGTATTTCATAGTTGCAATTACACATTCCTATTTTTGGTTATATTGTGACTAAGTTCGATCATAGATCCGTCAAAAAGGCCAACAATTGGTATCAGAGAATGTTTGGTTGTTAACCAAATCATCATATACCAGAAATACAAAGCTTTTTCATACTTGTTTTGAATCAAACCGCATCAGCTCTTTTTCGGCCAAGTATTTGCAAAAACTCAATTGAACACACAAATCAGAAACATCATTTCAGTGTGTTTCTCAATGTCACCAAGGGATCAATCACTTCGTGATCAATTAACCGCATCGAGAAAGGCATTCATCATTAGTCGTTATTTTCGCAAACTCATTTTCAAACACAACAAACCGAAAAAAAAACCCCATAACCCAGAATCAATCATAAGGTTAGGCATGTTTACAACAAATTCAAACACAAACATATATCCAATCGGACAATAGGTCATCATCAAGGGGCAAACAAATCGATTCAAGAAAAACAAGGAACAAACACACTTGTTTTGTAGAATCAAGATTCGAACCCTCAATTGAATCATCAATTGATTCAAGTTGTCCATAGAAGTCCCAGAAAACAATCGGTATCAAGAAAATCCCCAAATTGCGAAACCACCAACCGAAGAGTAGAAATGATTTTTACCAGCAATACAATTGGCGGTTAACCACCACAAGAAGTATGGAAGGTGGATTAAATCTCAAAGGAGACACGCGTTTCATCTCAAAAGAAAGAAAGGCGTAGAAGTTTTAGGGCATCACAATTAAGGAACCAACACAAAAACGGGCTACGGGTATATTAACCCTACCAGGTTCAAAAATTACAAATACAACCCTCTAATTTTATTTTAAATAGTATATATTAGTATACTTTGATAAATATCGTATAGATTTGTAGAAAAAGTTACTTCTTTAATTTTAAGTTAGTACTTTTTGAGGTTTTAGAAAATATAATAACCTAGTGATTACACTGTTTGTTAAATCAGAGGGATAATTTAAGGAGTAATTAACCTTAGGTTATTCGACTTAGAATATCAATATCTCCAAGGATAGTTTTTTCTATAAAAAACTAGTCCCATAAGTTATAGTTAGCCTGAAAGGCACAAAACAAACGAGCTCGCAAGAAAGGAAATTTCAAGGCACTTGGTGTTAGATATTTCATTTGGAGATTTAGTCAATATCCTAGAGATATGACGAAAGATAGTGGAGAAAGTTCAAAGAAGGAAGTAGGTACTATTAGTACACCTCAATTCCAATGTCCGATGCTAAAACCCTCGAATTACTCATTATGGGCAATTCGAATGCAAATCATTCTCGAATCGAATGGTTTATGGGAAATGATAGAGCTGTTAGAAACGACTCAAACCGATAACAAGAAAGATAAAACTGCTGTCACATTCCTTTAACAATCTTTACCCGAAGAACAATTACTTCAACTAACAAAGCACAAAAACGCGAAAGCTATATGGGATGCTTTGAAGACTAGACATGTTGGTGAACAAAGAGCTCAACAAGTAAGATTACAAACACTCAAATCAGAATTTGAGATGTTACATATGATGGAAGACGAGACAATCGACACCTTCACCGGAAAAATAACAACAATAGTGAATAAAGCTGCTAGTCTAGGGCACACAATTGAAGATCAAACAATAGTTAGAAAACTATTAAATGATGTACCCGATAGGTATCTGCAAATAGTTGCATCAATAGAGCAATATTTCGATCTAAATAAAATGAAAATGGAAGAAGCAATTGGAATACTCAAGACATATGAGGAAAGAATTAGGTACAAGAAAGGAAAACATGTGGAAAATCAAGAGAAAATGATGTTCACACGACATGAAAATAAAGGAAAGTATTTTAAAGGACGTTGACATGGAAAATATAAATTTTCACAAGGAAAGAACCACGAGAAATTTAAGGAAGAGAGGAAAGATGGAGAAACCTCTCATAACAACTTCAAGAAATCAAGCTATGATACTAGTAAATTACAATGTTACAAATGTAAGAAGATAGGGCATATTGCACCTAGATGTCCTCAAAGGAAAAATTCAAATGAGCAATCTAATCTTGTTAAAGAAGACTGAGAACCAACCTTACTAATGGCAATATTAGAAGACTCAGATGAAGGGAAACACGTAAAAGAAGTTGAGGATCAAAAGGTCTCGCTACATGAAGAAGATGTAGGATATAAAGAGACAAAAATGGATAGTCTATGGTATTTAGACAATGGAGCAAGCAACCATATGACTGGAGTGAGAGAACACTTCAAGGAGCTAGATGAGAAGGTCAGTGGAAAAGTAAGATTCAGAGATGGTTCACACATAGAATACAAAGGAAAAGGTTCAATCTTAATAGAATGTGATGACAAGAAGCAAAGAATTATATCACACATATATTACATTTCGAGCTTGAAAAGCAACTTATTGAGCCTTGGACAATTTACTCAAATTGGTTGTAAGGTAGTAATGGAAGACGACGAATTACGACTTTATGACATGGATAACAAAATCTTTATGAAATTTACGCGACAAAGAAATCGACTATATAAATCAAGTCTAAGGATAGGCACATATGTCTGCTTATTAGAAAATTTAAAGGATAATACTTGGTTATGGCACGCAAGACTAGGACATCTCAACTTTGAGTCACTAAAATCAATGGCTCAAAGGGATTTAGTTCATGGAAAACCTGCCATTAAACATATAACACAAATCTGTGATGTTTGCTTAATTGGTAAACATTGTAGAGCGCCATTTCCCAAAAAAGAAAAAGCTAAATCAACATCACCTTTAGATTTAGTATATGGAGATTTATGCGGACCAATCACACCACCGACACCTTCTGGAAAGAAATAAATATTCTTGTTAGTAGCTTACTACTCAAGATATATGTAGGTGTATTTCCTAAATCTGAAAGATCAGACATTTGATACTTTCAAGGAATACAAGAAGACCATAGAAAATGAGTTAAGGACAACATTAAAGATGTTAAGAACTGATCGTGGAGGAGAATTCACATCAAATGAATTCACGAAATATTGCAAAGAAAATGGCATAACACGACAACTTACCACACCTTACTCACCGCAACAAAATGGAGTAGTTGAACGAAGAAATCGAACAATTATGTCTACAACAAGATGTATGATGAAAGCAACGAATATGCCACAAAACTTTTGGGCTGAAGCTATTCGAAACGCCATATACATCTTAAATAGCATTCCTACAAAAGTATTAGAAGACATTACTCTATATAAAGAAATTAAACGAAGAAAGCCAAACTTAGAGAATCTAAGAGTTTGTACCATCACAACATTTGACGAAGTTAGATGATAGAAGCAGTAGAATGGTATACTTAGGAAATGAACAAGGATAAAAAGCCTATCGACTATTTAATCCAACAACACAAAATATATGTGTTAGTAGAGACGTGAAGTTTAAGGAGAATGAAACATGGGATTGGAAGGACTACATGAGTGAGCACATTCACGACGAACCCGAATGGACTGACTTCAAAATAGAAAATCTTGAAGCCACAAATGAACATCATGATCAAGGAACTCAACCAGATGACTATGAATTCCCTAACAATGATGATGATGGATATATAACATCAACTACAAGCTCACCCTCACATTCTCAAACACTTCACACACCATCAACAAATTCATCAGAAGTAAATTCACAAGTTACACCTAATACCTCAACACAATCAATCTATCAAAGTGATAGTGGTTCAAACTCAATTACAAATTCACATTCACATTTTGATCATACACCGTTGAGAGGTTATAGAACATTAAATGACTTATACGAGAACACCGAGGAATTATTATTGGCTGAAGATGAACCCAAGAACTATAAGGAAGCATCAAGCGATAAAAAATGGATTGAAGCAATGAAGGTCGAGTTAGATTTCATCAATAGGAATAACACATGGGAATTAATCACACTACCTAAAGGACACAAAGCAATTGGTTTAAAATGGGTATTCAAGACCAAGAAAGATGCTAATGGAATTATAGTCAAGCATACAGCAAGATTAGTAGCAAAAGGCTACATACAAGAGCATGGCATAGACTTTAAAGAAGTACTCGCACCTGTAGCAAGGATGGAAAATATACGATTACTACTCGCCATAGCCGCTAACAATAAATGGGAAGTACGTCACCTAGACGTAAAATCTGCATTTCTATATAGAGACTTAAAAAAAAGAAGTGTACGTTACACAACCCGAAGGATTTATAAAGAGAGAGGATTCTTGAAAAGTCTATAAACTTATAAAAGCTCTATACAGACTAAGACAAGCACCACGTGCATGGAACATAAAGTTAGACAATACCTTGAACTCATTAGATTTCAAGAAATGTGCACAAGAACAAGCGATCTACATGAAGGTAGCAAAAGACTCAATACTACTAATAGGAGTCTATGTAGATGATCTAATCATCACTGGTACACCAGAGAACGAGATAGACAAGTTTAAAGCTCAAATAGAAGAAAAATTCGAAATGAGTGATCTAAGATTATTAGCTTACTATCTCGGAATAGAAGTCACACAAACTGGGGGTGACATTTCAATAAAGAAATCCGCCTATGCAAGCAAGATCCTAAAGGAAGTTGGTATGATAGACTGCCATGAGACGCTATACCAATGGATCCAGGAACAAGACTGACAAAGGATACTGAAGGAACATTGGTCAACTGAACTGAATATCGAAGCTTAATTGGATGTTTAAGATATCTGCTTCACACAAGACCAGACTTAAGTTATGCTATTGGATTACTTAGTCATTTCATGCAAGAACCAATGGAGCAACATATAAAGGCCATAAGGCAAGTACTACGCTATGTAAAAGGAACAAAGGATTATGGTATCACCTACAAGCATAATGGAGGAAACAAGATACAAGGTTTCAGCAACAGTAGTTACGGAGTCAACACTCAAGAAGGAAAAGGAACTACTAGAATAATATTTTACTATGGTAAATCACCAATTAGTTGGAGCACACAAAAGCAAGCCTCCGTAGCATTATCATCATGCGAATCTGAATTTATTGCAGCAACTCAAGCGTTATGGTTAAAAAGACTACTAAGCAGGCTTACACACTCGAAGGAAGAAAAGGTTATAATAATGGTTGATAATAAATCTGCTATAGAACTGATGAAGAACCCCGTATTTCATGGAAGAAGTAAACATATTGATACAAAGTACCACTTCATAAGAGAATGTGTTGAAAGAGAAGACTTACAAGTTGAATTCATAAGTGGAGAATATCAAAAGGCTAACATACTCACGAAATCACTACTGAAGATCATGTTTCTAACAATGAGACAACTTATTGGAGTTAAAGATCTACGACAAAGCGATTGTGATTAAGGGGGTGAATATTGGGTTAATCTGAATCGGCTGGAACTAAAGGCATGTACAAGTTAGTTATAGTTAGTTAGGAAACAGTTATATAGTAGTTAACAATGAAGGGACACAACCCTTGGTTCAAACGAACCATCACAACCCTTCTAAACATGCCTTTTTATTATGTATAAATAGATAGAATCTGTATATAAACAAGGATGATGATAGATTAATAAAAACACTTGTATTTCATAGTTGCAATTACACATTCCTGTTTTTTGGTATATTGTGACTAAGTTAGATCATAGATCCATCAAAAAGGCCAACAGTTAGTGACGACATTTCTTTGGTGATTAACTAGCCCTTTTACTTACTAAATATGGATATCATTGTCAGTAACAATTACCGAGTATTTTTGTTACAGTTATTTCTTTGTTGCAAAATGATGATGTACAGTTACTATCGAGATAAGAAATTACTGAATCCATTTTCCAAAGCAAAGATTAACAAACCAATTACACAGCTAATACCACACAAAAGTCTACATGAAACTCACAAAAATAATAGTCTTTTGAAGACGCATAAAAAATGTCACCAAAAGTCAAAAAGTGTCACTAAAATTTTCATATGTTTCTTCTAAAGTTAAAAAGTGCAGGTAAAAGTGTTGTATAGTGGCACAAGAAAAGTGAAGATAATCATTTTTTCTTTTGAGACACATCTTATTTATAGCACGCCATCAAATCTCAAATTAGAGCTTTTATCCACACTTTTTTAAAAATGTCACTAAAAAGTAAGATCTAGTGACATTTTTTTTTTGGTAAAGGGGATACCCCTGATAAATTTTATTACTCCAAAACAATATTTAAGTACATAGGATGTGGCTGAATCTCACATTAAACCCATTACAAAGATGGGAAACAAACGCACTAAATGTGCTTCAAACCTAACTAGTATAAGAAAGACAAACCAAACTTATGAACAACTACTATAAGGACAAGAAATAAAACTAACATTTAAACTGACTACGAAGATTAATATCTATCACATCACAAAATGCATGTTGTTCCGTTAAACCTTGAAGGTCTTAAGTCTCAAATAGATCATAGTTCCTCACGTAAACTAGCATCGTATGAACCTCCACTAGTCATGTATTGAGAAGTCTCATAATAAAAATCTTCGACTTCATCACTATCTGAGTCTTCTCTTTGCATTTCTATAGTAGAACTAGGACCATAAACCGATATCACATTATCCTCCTATTTCATAGAAAGCGGTTTCCAGTCATCATCCAATAGCAGAAGCTTGCCATCAAGAGTTTGATTTTATATATTATTAATCCTTTCAATGAAAAAAGTAGTACTTGCACTGTCAAATGAATCACTAGGTGCACTCGCATGTTTATCCATGTTCCCATTCCCATTACCAACAGTCGAATATTTACGAGCGTCTCCATCCTCCACATCCACCATAGAACTTAATATATCAAAAGAGTTCAAAGTGGAAGGAACTGTAGTATGAGTTTTATCATTAGTTTCCTTCGGTTTCCTTGACGTCTTAGGTAGATAAGCAAACTTAGTCTTCGAATCAATTTTAAACCCCATGAATAGGATGTTTTGGTCTTTTGGTGTTCTTCATAACATCTGAAACAAGTTTCCTAGGACATTCTTAATGACACTTTCTTGTGTCATTAAAATCTCTATCACTAAAGATGCATTTTCTTGTAGTATTTTCTGTGTGGTAATTTGTCTGCCGATAAGTTACTCACATACCGCTATGTCAAAAGCCATTTGAGTAGTTATTGAATGTATATTAGCGGTAATCTAGTATAAGAAGTAGCAAGCCTATGTAAGAAGTCAAAGAATTGTTGCTATAGACAAACAATATATTGACTCACCCATGGAAATTTGTTAAATTGTCACTGCCAATTGCTGATGCACCGTATATATATGACTCAACCCAATATCTTGTATATGCCGGCACTACAAAAATCACGAGAACAGGCAACGCTAAAATACCGACGACACAATGTCGTCGGCATTTTACGTTAAACGACAAAAAAACTCGCTTGACCGAGACTCCGTTGCGTTGAATTTTTATGAATAATAATGCCGACTCCCTGTCGTCGGCATTATATTGGTCAAATTTGACTTTTCGAATAGTTGGTCGGGAATTAACCACGCCAAGTGGTACCGACGTACCGTCGTCGAGAATATATTAAATAAAAGAATTACCTCGCTTAGCGTTTGATTAGCGTTAATAATTTTAATTAGTGTTTTCATCCCGAAGACAAGGCGTCGGGATCAATTTATGTAAAATTTGGCTTCCCCCGCTTGTAAATAATAGAGAATAATTGGGCGGGAATTTTTTCCGCTAGTTTATTACCGACGACATGTCGTCGGGATTTTTTCCCGCCTTATTGCAACTTTATCCCGCCAATTTTTTACTTATATATAACCAATCATACTCAATACAACAAAACGCGCACACATAAGCCAATCGTCAATTCTCACAAAACATAAAATGCACACATAACAATGGTTGGTTACACGCTGGAAGAGGAGTGGTCAAAGGTTTTATCGAACCTACCACTCTTTGATGAAGTTCTTAATACATATGGCGATGAAATTATCGAGGAATATGGTTCTTATAAGAACATTAGCCCATGGATGAGAGATGTTATTATGAAATGGTTGAGGAAAAAGCCATACTACAGATAGTATTTGGCTGAAGCTGATAGAGAGAATGGAGGCAAAACCCGATGAACTGGAAATGAGGATAACAAATCTTGAAGGTTTGTTTGAAAATTTCATCAAGCAAAAGAATGCAAGGGAGGGAAAAGGTGGTGTTGGTTCTAGCAAAGTGGGAAAAGGTGGTGCAGGTTCTAGCAAAGGGAAAAGTCGATGAACTGCGACGTTTGTTATGGTCTATGTCGTGTGTTTCGTTTGCTTGTCGAGTTGTTTTTTTGGTTTATTTCGTTTGCTTTTCTTGTTGTTTCGTTCCACTTGTTTCGTTTGCTTGTTTAGTAGTTTTGTTTAAGTCTGTATGAAATTTATGTGGTTGAGAACTCTTGCGTGTTGAATAAAAGGTTTGCCTTCGTGTTTGTTAATTGTGATATTTTTCCTTCAATTATATGTAATTTAGTGTTGGAAAATTGCGATATTGTGTTATGTCATGTTCCCTAACAGCTCTAAACCCTAAACCCTAAACCCTAAACATTTTATAAAATATCACAATTAACAAACACGAAGGCAAACCTTGTTTAGTAGTTTTCCACTTGCGTGTTGAATAAAAGGTTTGCTTGTTTAGCAGTTTTCCACTTGTTGTTGTTGTTGTTGTTTGTTGTGTTATTGTTGTTGTTTAATAAAATGTTTAGTTGTTTTGTTAATTGTGATATTGTGTTATGTCATGTTCGATAACAACAACATTTTATTAAACAACAACTGTAGGAATCACTCCTAAAAAAGCATATTTCAAGTATTTATATTTCATATGTAATAGGTAGTTAAACAAACTTAAAGAGTTTAAAACTGTTGTTTACAAACATGGCGAGTCGGTCACAACCATTGAAAAGTTTACTTTAAAACCAAATCCAAATGGATATGGACCGAATCTTGCCGATTACAAACCTAAGCTTTCAACCAAAACATTCAAACCAAATCCTGAAGTTTCCAGGGCAGAATATAAAATTGATAATTCTGTTATGAATGTTGTTGAATATCATCGTCAAGAGGAATTAGATGCGGAAGACGAGAGTCGATCAAAATTAAAAACTGTTGTTTACAACAAACCTTTTAATTATTCAAAACCGTCACTTTCGTCACACCAACGGATTCTTCTAACACACCAAGAGTTATCATCGAACACCGAGTCTTCTATTGTTAATCCCAACTTTGCACAAACTTATGGTCCTTTACCTTCCATTAGTGAAGTAAACTCACAACCTGAAAATCGAAAAATTCTTCGATATTTTGACATTTTCATGGTTGACCTCAAAATTTTACAACATGAGATAGAATATCGATCCAAATCAAAATTGAACATTTTCAATCGCCTCTGGCGCGAGAACAAAGAGACATTTTTCTGAAAAATCTTTTACCTAATGTTAAAAACTTGAAAAGTTGTGCAATTGCCGGGGAAAAGGATTTTCATAAGGAACTTGGGGTCATGAAAAACGCTGAGAAAACGAAACATCTATTTCAAACAATAAACGTAAAAAGAAAATGTTGAGAAAAGATGTTGATCGACTCTTGGAAGATGTCATCTCGGCCGATGTTCAAAATGTTGTGTTATTGAATTTTTTGTCATATGCATTTGATAATATCTCTGCTGATACTCGTTGTTTCGTGGTAAATGTTGAGTACACAGATAATGTGCTTCAGATCGAGTCCTTAAAAGTTGAAAACAAACGATTGTCAAACGAACTTTCAAATGCAATACGCCGTCTTAATTGGTGTCAAAAAGATATTCACGATCAACAAATTGTTTTTCAAAACAAAATCAACCAGATGCGTGCAAAACCTTCTGATTCTAAAATTGAGCAACTGGATGATCAAAACGTGTCTTTTAAGTGTCAAATCTCAAAATATGAACAAGAACTTGTAAAAGTTAAAAAGGAATATGGTGTCATATTTGATTTACTCAAAAGACTCGTGATGAAGCATCAAATGAACTTGATCATTATCTTGCACACACTAAAGAAGTTATGCATTTTGCCGGAAATGTTCGGTCTGAAAATCAAGATCTGATTCACACTATCATCAAGTTAAGAGGAATGTTAGGAAAGTATGAACAACTTCCGCCAACATTCATTAAGAGATTAGCCCCCGTAACACTTAGTACTCATGCACCTAGAATCTCTACTGCCAAATCACAAGTAGCTAACGTGCTTCCTTCTACAAACAGAATAGTTGAGCCTTTTCCAAACGTCCCGCACTTCACGCCTAAGAGCACTCAAACGAAGAATAGGAAGTTGCGACCTAAGAAAAGATCAATCAAGAATGCTAAAGTAGAAGAACACCCTAGGACTATGAATAAGACTCACGTTGCCTCCACTATAGATATTAAGTCTGGCAAATGTAATAGAAATAGTGATGTAACGAATGCTAAACCTTTAAGTACTTTTGATATTCACCGATGCACCTTGTGTTATTTGTGGTAAAAGTATGAATTCCGATTGCCATGATAAATGTGTTGCTAAAGCTATAATCTCTCGTTTAAGGAATCCTAAGAACCGAATACCTCTAGGCCCACTAATCTTTCTAAGTCTGTGCTTGGTAGACCGCCATCTTTAGATTCTAAGAAACGCATTGCTGTCCCTCAGTAGCTCCAGCCACCTCCTAGGAATGTTGTACCACCTAGTGAATTCACTAAGACTAAAGCAAAGAGTAGTTATAGATGGCGGAAATGGATATATAACACACTAGGATTTAAGTGGATACCTAAAGCTATTGATGTGTGTATATCTACTATAATTGCTATGGAACCCTCTAACATTTCGGGTTCCACATCTACTTCTATTCCATCTGTCGTCGTCAGGTGTAATGCAGGTGATACAGATCATTCTCTCGATTGTTGATAGCGGATGTTCCCGACACATGACAGGCAATCTTAAACTGTTATCAAACTTTATTGCAAAGTTCATTGGCACTGTCGCCGGTTCGAATGATCACTTCGCAGCTATCATGGGCTATGGAGACTATGTCAATGGGAACATCGAAATTAGCGGGGTTTACTATGTGGAAGGCCTCGGTCACAACTGCTTTCAAGAGGTCAATTTTGTGATAGAGATTTGGAGGTTGCTTTCAGGGAGAAAACTTGTTTCATTCGTGATCTACAAGGAAATGACCTTATGTCCGACTCGCGTAATTCTAGTCTCTACACTATCTCTATGCAAGACATGGTTGCTTCCTCTCCCATTTGCTTACTTTCTAAGGCAACATCAACAAAATCCGGCTATGGCACCGCCGTTTCTCACATCTAAACTTTCAAACCATCACCAACCTTGCTCGACACAAACTAGTTGAAGGACTCCCACGATTCCGTTATTCAAAAGATCACCTTTGCTCAGCTTGTGAACAAGGGAAAAGCACTCGTGCTCATTTTCCTTCAAAGGTGGAACACAGCTCTCAAGATGTGCTTCATCTTCTTCACATGGATTTGTGTGGCCCGATGCGCGTGCAAACGATCAATGGCAAACGCTACATCTTAGTAATTGTTGATGACTACTCTCGATGGACTTGGGTCTACTTTCTTCGTAGCAAAGACCAAGCTCCACAAATGATCATCACCTTTCACAAAAATACAGTTCAGCTCGCAACACCGCCGTAATCATCGAATCAGCATAAAGGAACTGAATTTGTAAACAAAACCCTTCGTGAATTCTATGAGAAAGTGGGAATTCAACATCAAACATCTATTGCACGCATACACCAACAAAACGGAGTTGTCGAAAGACGAAACCGAACGTTAGTGGAAGCCGCAAGAACAATGTTAATTAATGCTAAACTTCCAGATTACTTATGGGCGTAAGCTGTATCTAATGCATGCTATACTCAAAACCGCTCTATGATCACCAAACGCCACAACAAAACACCTTTCGAGCTTGTCCATAACAGTAAACCGAATCTAAAACACTTTCATGTATTTGGATCTCTTTGCTATCCTAATAATGATCGTGATGACTTTGGAAAGCTCAAAGCCAAAGCTGACATTGGAGTCTTTATCGGATACCGTGATAATTCCAAAGGTTTCCGAACCGAATCGTCCGTACAAAACAGGTGATGGAAACGATTCATGCTCATTTCGATGAACTTACGAAATGGCTTCGAGTATAACAGCTTAGAACCCGGTCACAACCGCTTAAACTTCCTCAACCCCCATCATCACCTGAAGAAAGCCCTCGCCTAACTCGCCAACAAATGGAAAGGTTATTTGCTCCTCTGCTCGTGGACGATATTGATGAACGTGCTCCGTGTATCCGCCGCTTTCCGCCGCACAACCTGATAATATTCCTATACCTGATACACCTGCTACAACAACTACTGTTGAAGATGCACCTACACCAGCTGACTCCAACACAACAGCTTGAACACACCGCCCAACAATGATGAACCACTGATGATATTCTCAATGAAATACCCCACCGCAGATTTTGATCCAAATGCGTTCTTCAACCCGCTTTGCTAATGAGATCGCTGCACTGATGTCGCGGAATCTTCAACAAACCATTTGAATCCTCGACCGCACAATGTATACCAACATCAACCTCCACACATAGATGGACGAAAGACCATCCTCTGGAAAACATTATTGGCAACCCGAATCAACCAGCCGTTACGAGACAACGTCTTCACACAGACGGTGAACATTGCATTTATGCACTCACCGTCCGCCAATCAACCTAAAACATCAAAGACGCAATGACAAAAGACAACCGGATTGAATCCATGCAAGAAGAACTCAACCAATTCAAACGTCTTGAAGTATGGGAACCGGTTGAAAGACCAACAGAGTCTACGCCATTGGTCTAAAATGGATTTGGAAAACAAATTGATGTCGAAGGAAATGTTATCCGAAATAAGTCACGCCTAGTGGCTAAGGGTTATCGTCAAGAAGAGGGAATAGACTTTGAAGAATCTTTTGCTCCGCTGCTCGCCTTGAGGTCGTTCGATATTTCGCGTTCGCTGCTCATATGAATATGACGGTCTATCGATGGATGTCAAAACTGCGCTTTCTCAATGGACAACTTAAAGAAACGGTTTATGTCACCAACCGATGGATTCGTTGATCCCGAAGTTTCGAATCATGTCTACAAACCTAACAAAGCTCAGATGGTCTCAAACAAGTTCCTCGGGCATGGTACGATAAGCTATCATCTTTCCTCATTGCTAATAATTTCACCAAAGGCTCGGTTGACCCAATTTTTTTATACAATATCACGGGGCACACATCTTAATTGTTCAAATTTACGTGGATGACATCATTTTTGGGTCTACACATAAAAAGTTTTCAATCGCTTTTGCAAAACTAATGAAGAAAAATTTTGAAATGTCCATGATGGGTGAACTTACGTTCTTTCTAGGACTACAAGTTCATCAATCACCCCGCGGTATTTTCTTGAGTCAGTCCAAATATGCCCTTGAATTGTTAAACAAATTTGGAATGAAAACTGTGACACCTATGCCACACCAATGGCTCATACCAAGAAGTTAGACGCCGATTTACATGGGAAATTGGTGGACCCTACAAAATACCGTAGTATTATTGGGTCTCTCATGTATCTAACAGCTAGCAGACTGATATTGTCTTTGCCGTTTATCTATGCTCCCGTTATCAATCGCGACCAACTGAAACCCACCTCTCAAAGGCTAAAAGAATCCTCCGATACATAAAGGGAACCATTAACTTGGGGATCCGGTATCCGAAGGATTCTGGTTTTGAACTAATCGCTTTTCGACGCCGACCACGCAGGATGCTTAGATTCACGGAAAAGCACTTCGGGAGCTTTACAATTTCTTGGTGATAAACTGGTGTCATGGCAATCGAAGAAGCAGGATTGTACATCGCTATCATCAACCGAAGCAGAATATGTAGCCATGTCCGCATGTTGTGCTCAAGTCATATGGATGAGAACACAACTCAAAGACTATGGTTACGTATTTGACAGAATCCCGATGTATTGCGACAATCGGAGTGCCATTGCAATCTCGTGCAACTCAGTTCAGCACTCGAAATCAAAGCACATCGATCTTCGATATCATTTCATCAAGGATCACGTGGAACAGGTACTGTTGAATTATATTTTGTGGGTACGTAATACCAATTGGCGATCTTCTCACCAAAGCCTTGCCTCCCGCTAGGTTTAATGAGTTGGTCCACCGGATTGGTATGAGGTGTTTGACTCAAGAGGAATTGATGACCTCCTAAAACAGTCTTAAAAACCTGTCAAACACCAAAATCTCTTTTTTAAATAATTTTTCAAAAACAAAATACAAAATTATAAAACCTGATAAAAACAACAAAAATATTCTTCTAATCTAATTTTCTTTCAACATTGCAAGTACATTTCTTCCGTCAACACTTTAATCTTTCAAAATTCAGTATTTTTCCGATCAAGTGTTGAGGGGGAGAAAATAATCTTTTAACTGCTTCAAAACATCTGTGTACTTGCATGTTATCATATCTCGGTTGACTCTTTTACAAATGGTGGTACATTTCCTGGTTCAAAGACACTCCTTGGACGTTAATTAATAACCTTTCATTATTTTTCTCAAGTCGAGGGGGAGTGTCGTCATGTTTCTTTCCTAAAATCTTCGTTTGGTAACCATAATGGAAGTTAAAAGACTTTGGATGAATATGGAAAAGGTGGAGGGACCAAAACTGTCAAAAGGTTAAACTCACTTTTAATAAAACACCCTCCCACCTACTTTCACTTCTCATTTATTACATAAACCTAAAACCATCCTACGCACAATATTCACTCAAGAAATCCGTGTTTCTGATCTTCATTTTGTAAGTGGATTAATGTTTCTAACATGTTTTTGAACATTGGTTTTGATTTTCAAATGAATTCAACGGTCAAATCTACTGTTATGAGTGATTTTGTGTTCTTCTGCAGCGTAAGAACACATGAACATGTGTTATGTGTTTATGGTTAAAAGGAATGTGTCAAAATGTTTTAACAACATCTATGATATAGTTTCTATGCTCAAAACAAACCCAGTTACACGAATCAATGATTTTTGAATATTAGGGTTTATGAGTCGAATTGGGTATTTCTAAATGTGAAGTGTTTTGATCAAAAAGATTGTTGGGATATGCTCTTGTGTTATTGAATTGATGATTTCCAAGGTCTATAACCACCCAGAAACACGAATTGGTTAACAATTTGAAATTAGGGTTTAAGGTTCTTGAGATTGGGTATTTTTGATTCACTGCAAATTAAGTGTTAAAACTTGGTCATTATGCTCTCACAACATCTATGATATACCAGAAAAACTTTGGTGCATATTCCATGGCTAGATCTCATACGCGGAGATTTAGGGTTTAGACTACGCGTATGCAGTTCTACGCGTAACTGTTAAACTGTCCAAATGTGTTTTGATCTGTTGTAAAATGAATGTTATGTGTTTAACATTGATGATATGATGCTTTATTTCAGGCTTGCAACACTTAATATTCAGAATCAAGGTTGTTGTTATGATACGCATAAGGATCACCTTACGCGTAGCTTGTTATGCGTAAGATTTGTCTTACGCTTAGCTTCTACGCATAAGGTTCTACATATGGGACTACGCGTATCCTGTGAAGGATATGCGTAACAATGACCTCTACGCATAAGGTCAACTCTTACGAGTAGCCTTACGCGTAAGGTTAATATATGCCTACGCATAAGGTCTCTTTTTCCTACGCGTAACACTTCTTACGCGTAAGTTAAGACCCTACGCGTAAGTTTACGCCAACGCATATATCATTCCTGCTCACGCATAACTTTACCAATCCTACGCATAAGCCGTGATCATACCTTCGGTATGAATTGTTACGTGTACAAACTTGTAAATAAACTAATCATATCATCACGAATCCTAAAATGTCACTAATAAACTGAAATCGTTTGATATGTTGTGAACAATAAGTGATAAAATAAACTTTAAAACTTAAAGTTAACTAACTCACGAAACATTTCACGACGTCATTGGACTATTGAATATACAAGTGACTTAGGACTCGTAACAATCATTGACACTGTACATTCAATAACTAGACAATAAGACCTTCGGTTGACTAACATTATGTCTTTCGATATGTTGGTTCTTTTGGCTAATGTTATTTCAGATCACGACATGGTTGAACAAATGAATGTGGATGCACCTGAAGTTCTCTCCATTGTTGACATCTATCCTCATGGCTATCCAATGAAGATAGGAAAGAATAATCTCCGTATTGACTTTGACAACCTCACTTGCTCTGAATCTTCGTGTTTAATTGCTATTGATATTCTGAGGACTCATCCGTATCGAGTAACATGCTTTCACACTCGCAACTGTTCCGAGATCTACATCCAACAGCTTCGGAACACTATGGAAAGGGTCAAAGGACAAACTGCTGTGACGGTGACTCTAAATCATAAACAAGTCACCATTACACCTGCAGACTTAAGGGTTGTTCTCCTAATTCCTGATGTCGATCCAACCAAACTATATGCCACACCTGCTGAAGAGCTCACTCTCCAATTCTTAATCAATATCGGTTATGACGAGGCTACAGGAGTAATCACCAAGCATTCTCACGTAGAGCTTAAGAGTATTCCTCAACCCCGGAGAACTCTCTACATGATCATCACCAAGTCTGTTTCGTCGTGGCGGCTATGAGCACCCAAAGCTCATGGAACTGCAAATATTCTAGGCATTGGTCAACAAGAAACACATCGCTATCGAAGCTCTGATTTGGGATGACATGATGTCATTTCTCAACAAACTTGGCTCAAAGATTCCCTACATCGGATATACTAAATTGTTGATCCAGAGAGCACTTGGACTTCATCCCGACATTCCCAAGAGGCTCAATGACCCCGACAATCACGACATGTTGACGGAACCCATTCTATCTGTTAGAATCAAGGAAACGTCTACAAAGAAACAAGGTGCCGTGCTACCGATTTCCTTCTAACGAAGATGTCGAAAGCTCAAACGCGTACAAAAGGTATCTGGAAGCAGATAGACAAGGCAAAGTTGGTCATCTCGACGAAAAATCTTCTGGAACACCTGTAAGGAGAACCAAAAGAGGAAGTGCAGGAAGTACGGCAAGTACCGTGAGTCAAAGGAAGTTCCCTAAGAGGAACCCTCCTTCAAAGAGGATTGTTCCATCTAAGGAAGCTGCTCCCATCCCAATTCCCAAACCCGAACCGCAAAGAAAGCTTGTGGACTAAAGCTCTGAAGGTGACACGATGAAGAGATTACCTTCTCTCGAATCCAAACCGTATCCCTCCTCCAGCAGCTAAATCTACAAGTCCAATAGCCGAACATGGAAAAGGAAAGACTCATGTACTTGAGTCTCATGATGAAAGCTCTGAAGAAGAAGAAGAGCAACTGGATCAATCCTACAGGAAGAAGTTTAAATTAGTTAGACAAATTCAAAAAGTCAAGAATTTGCAAAAGCTCAAATGGGTGGCCCCGGAGGATCAAGTGGTGCTGTCCACTCTTCACCAGTCCCGATGCGGTTAATCAACCCGATAAGGGATCTAGTGCCACCACTCTTGTGCAACAACAAACGCTTGTGAAGGAGTCTACTGATCTTAACATTGAGGAACCGTAGAAAGAATAAGACTGAGAAAGAGAATACTGATGAAGAAGCTAAGGAACAGACGGAAGAAAAGGCTAAAACTGGACATGATGACGAAGAAGATTATGATGACTTTCTTCTCAACAGTCCAACTCGTTCCAAGGAGGATACTTCTGCACCTCCAAAGGACCCGAATCTCCTCATGTCTCCTCCTCATCAGATTCTTCATCTCACTCATCACCACCACCATCAAAAAGATCAACAAAATCATCATCCAAATCGGTGAAGAAACCACCTCGATCTTGGATTTCTCAAGCTCATAAACGAATTCACAAAGCTGTCAAACAAGTCAGAAAGAAAAACGTGCTCTAAAAAAAGCTAAATTTCTTTGCGATCACATACAAAGATATGTATGACGAGCATGACAAGATGGAGAAAGAAAGGGAATTTGTTAGAAGTTCATGAAGAGTCATCGTAAAGAGGAACTGAACGAAATGATCGAAGGTTACACTAACAAGTACCTTCAGATATCGTTCCTAAAGTCCAAAAGGAACTGGAAAAGACAGTAAGAGATCATACTCACAAGTTTCTTCTCGACACTGTCCCCGGTGTGACTAGAGAAATATTTTCCGCAAACTCACCCCTAACATCGTAGCATTGGTTAAAAATACAATGGCCAAAGAAGCCGATCTCTCTGAATCTGAGTTAATCGCTAAACTTGTGATACAAATGTCAAAGCGATCTGAACGTTTACTTCGGATGAAGCTAAATTTTTCAAAAATCTACTTGATTTTCAACTCAGATCATCATGCAAGGAGTCAGCCGATCAACCCAAACGACCAAGAGATGACGATGATAAGGATAAGGATTCGCACCTAAACGTCCGGCGATGCGGTAAATCTACCTCTACGCCACCTCCTCCACCACGAACTTCTTCTCAACAAAAGTCTCCTCCACCTCGGTCTTCTACTAATAAACCTCGGGACGATTCCGAGTTACCACCCCTGACTCATAAAACAGGTGATTACTTTGAGTATACGGGTGGTGACGATGAAGAGGTCCTTGAGCCCCGACAACAACCCACCTCACCCAAACAAGTGCAGAAACCAGTATCATCATCAAGGCCTTCCAAAAGAAGAAGAAGACGACTCAACCTGGAGTCGTCTCATGGCTAGATGACGATAAAACCGAAGAGTTTGAATGGTTCTCCACACTTGTCAATCAAACTCCCTACCCTGATGAAGGTCAAGAATTGGTAGACGGTTCTACATTGGAGCACGCAAAACTTTTGCAAGAAAAGTTCCATGTGAAGAAAATGACGAAATCTGAATTGAAGCGAATCAAGAATGAAGCATTCCAACTTCTTAAAGACAGCTCTGAAAGCGCCGTCGAGGTCGAATATCATCTTGAGAACATCGCTCGAGCTATGTCTAACGACATGGATTGGCTCAATCCGGAAGCAAACATTGACTTCACACAAAGGAACAACCCTCCATACTACACCGATTGGACCAAACCCCTACCGACCATTGGCCAAACAGACGAACCACGGATTCCCTTCCGATACTTCTTTAACAGAGACCTGGATTTTCTCTTACACGGTAGCGATGGTTCGCGAAAATACGCTACATCATTGACTCTTCCATTCCCAGCAGCTATTTACTCAAACTGCATAGCTATCGAGGAACGTGCAAATCACTTGTTTTCTCACAACGTGCAAGCATACGACCAAGATGCATTGTATGGGATTCATCATTGGCCGGAACGCCGAAGAATCTACTACTGGCTGCCGGTTCGAAGTCTCAACATGCATTATATAGTTCTAAGGACATCGTGGCCATCAAACACATTGATCTCAAGTCTAAGTGGGACTACACATTCTTAAAGAATATCATAGTCAAACGACAAGATGAACACGACTATGGATTCTCCGAGGCTGACTTTGAGAACTTGTCCCTCAACGACATCGAAGACATGTACCTTGCCAAAGTACAGGGTCGTATGAGACAATTCTCGACTGAAGTTCAACGTGAATTTATCAAGTCAGTTCTCATCTTCATTAGACGCATCGTGATCAAAGAACGTGTTGAAGATATCCGATGGTCGTTGAATCTTATCGACGCGTGTCAACCTCTCTCCTCCAACGCTTACTCTTCCCGATCTCAATCAGCTACCTCAATATACGCTCATCGGCAAACCTTTCGGAGTTGTTTACCGCAGTGAACTTCAAAGAAACTGCTTAATGGCGTGTAGTGATCTTCAGAAATTCGGGAATCATACTTTGAAGCTGGTTAGGGACGGATTAGCATACAGGTTGAAGGATATACGCTTGAAAGTTGGGTCTCGTAAGTTTGGAATTCTCGTGAAAGGAGGGATGTGAGAAGGATCATCACCATGATTGATGAACGGTTGTTAAGAAGGGATCAGTTCAGACGATTGGAGAGCTATGTTGGTGGTCGACCCAGGAGAAACATCACCGGCTTTCAACGCCCTGTGCGCACTCCTGGGAACATCACTGCACTTCCTGGTACCCCTTGAATTGTTTTCTTCATATAATTTTGGATGTGTGATTTAATATGTCTAATGGCTTGTGCACACATTACAGTGTACAACCCGTACTTGTAAATAAAGGACCCTGTGGTACGCTTCAGTGCCACAATCCTTATAAAAGGAGCGAAAGCTTCTTACTTTTGAGTAAAACCTATCAAACCTTTCACTTTTCAAGGTTTTGCTCAAAAGAACAAGTACTTTCCCTTAAGACTTTCAAAACCTCAACCGTTTATATCACTCGTTGAGGGGGAGTACTTGATTCAAAACTTTGTTCAAAATTGTTCTCAGTGGTCGTCTTCCCGCAACACTCGAAATGGTCATATTTATTCTCAAACGTTTCAAAAATAACACTTTAATATGCCATTTTTGAGGGGAGAAAATTGTGTGATAAGAAATATGTTGTACAAAATGCAAATGAATCTGTGTACCTCGACTTAACCAACTAATTGACGGTACTAAACTGTTAGTAACTCGAAAAGACTTGTCCTGACGGGTAATAATTTCAAGCTAGTTCGCTAGTGATGTAAACGTGTCTCGCAAAGGACTTGTCCGAGTAGAATGTACCATTCGAGAAACTTTTGATAGACATGAACTCTGACGGGTTTGACAACCTTCCAAGGTTTGTCTACACCTTCAAGGTAGTTATTAGAGCTAGTTGTCACCTAAAAGCGGACAATGTAACTCTTTAACTATGCAACGTAACCGTGTCTCGCGGGGATTGTCTATCTTCAGTGGATCAATTCAAAAAGCGCGCTCTTTCCTCACTGTGCATTTAACCATTAAAACTATTAAGCACATGTGGAGGGGAGTATTTATGCAAAACATCATCTCTCACAATGGTTCAAACATGTTTTTCATTAACAAACCCTTTGAGAGACATTTTTTCATACAGTGGTTTTAATGGCAAACATAGGTTAGTCATGGAGTTATAAGGTGACTAAGGTTAGGAATAACCGTCCTATGATCCGCCAGAGTCGGAGGGATCTACCCAAGGACACTACAAATAGTTAGTATTTAGAAGTCCTTAGGTATGATTGTAAAAAGGAGAAAATGAGAATCGGAGAAAGAAGGAGTTGAAGAATTAAAAAGAAATGCAAAGAAAAGGGTGAAAAGAAATAGCCCTCCAGATTATTCAACTTAGGGCGCAAATCCGGTTCAATTCATATGCTAACTGGTTGTCACTTAGTGACGCCGGTATTGAAGATTAAAAGTCGTCATGGACCCAGGGACGCATGCACTAAACCTTCTTATCCACTCAAGTTTTTCTCAACAGAAGCTTGTTTCATTCTCACAGGGAACCCTACGTAAACTATTGGCTTTCTCTTAGAGATCGCCGGTATTGAAGAAGGAGACCCTCTCCCTAGTCTCCGCTCCAGAAAACCAAAACGCACTATTGAGTCTAGAGCCACGAGATTCATCAAAAGATCTCTTAGGAAAACTTGACATTTAATCACTTGATGATCAACTAATAAGATCATCAGTGGTTCATATCGAGTCCTTCACGATCTTAGCAATGTCGAGAACATTTATGAGAGGTTCACATTTGTGATCCTCGCGTGATTGAATGGAAACTCCGCCAGGGTCAACATCAAACAGCCCGACAGCAGGTCGCTTCGGCAACTCCCCGTGGATTGCGCTTAGTGGTCTCAAACGGTCTAAAATCGTGAGGTGATGCTTCGGTGTACCTCGCGACTCATCGAACTGTAGATGTACTTCGGTACATCGCGTTATCTCACTTGTGGGACTCCAGTTCAGAACGGCCTTTGTAAGAATTAGAGTTGTGTCCTCACACTATGCTATTGACACTCTCGAAGTTCAAACTTGTAAGTGCCGGAAACCGCTTATTACTAACCGTTGGAAATGTTTTCTTCTTATGGAAGCTCCGGAGCGGGATGATCGTGCTGATTCTTCTCATGCTCACGCCAACATCATCACTAATGGAAGTTCTATTCAAAAGCAACACAACCGTCAGAATGATTCTTCGTCAAACCAAAGAATCTACAAAGTTAAAGACTTAAAGAACTTCATCAGATTGAATTCCAACGTTAAAGAGCGTGTGAGCATGTTGAAGAAAGACGTGGAGACACCGGAGCAACGAGGCGCACTGAGGCGGACCGATGCGCACAAAAAATACTATCACTCTCACCACAAAGAACAATGATCAAAGAACAAAGTTAAAGATGACGCCAAAGCATAACTGTTCAAAGATAACTATCTCTACACCGGGAGATTGTTCGAATCAAGACAATTCTTCTCACAAGAAAGAAGAATGTCGAAGACGTCCACTGCTACTATTACATCAACGCCTTCACTGTTTACATTCATATATACTTGAGGGGAGATTGTTGGAATCACTCCTAAACAGTATTTCAAGTATTTATATTTCATATGTAATAGGTAGCTTTATTATGGCCTTTATGTTTGTTTAAGGTCAAGCTTATGTAGAAGGCCCATAAGCTTAGGCCCAAGCCCAATAAGGAATAGGGAAGGAGAGGGAGTGTTGCCCTAGCTCCTTGCCTATATAAACCATGTAATAACCTTCATTTGAAGGTTGGTTGTTCAAGTTCTTTTCATTCACGCCTCTCTTTGCCTTAACCGCATTATTATACGTGTGTGTGTGTGTGATAACTTGTTCAATCGCCTCATCTCCTTTCTATATAACTTGTGTTTGTAAAACTAGTGACCTAACAACAACAATAACACAACAAACAACAACAACAATGAAAACAACACTATTACATACGAATATTTTTCATGTCCCCTAACAGCTCACGGAGTATTGCATCTGATTGACATGTGTGGTCATGGTCGTTGGGATTCCTTTCCATTTCAAGTCTTGCCTCTAGCATCCTTACTCTTGTCTCTAACACCTTTTTTTGTGATTCTAGCATGTTTATCCTAAGATCTTTGGCATTACAGTTTGAGCACTCTGTTGGTACAGATCCAGAACCTTGAGATGTTGAAGCAAAAGAGATTACTCTTAAGTGTTCATCAAATTGACTCTTCCACATAAAATATCTACATCCATGATCTTTTTGTCTTGGTTGTTACATAATAAGGAAATTATAAGAGATTACAAACTAATTATTTATATATTTTACATAAATAAGAAATGTATGATTGTTCACCTTCGAAAGAGGACATGCATAATATTTTCATCAAAAGCTATCTTCTTGATGTGATGTTCTTAGTTTTATATTTTCTGTTCCACAAGAACACATAAAAGGATTATATCGCTACATCTCAGGTTTTGAAATTAGCGTGCAATAAAGGGTGGCCGGAAGTTGGTGACGGCGCCGAAAAGTTTTTCTGGTGGGGTGGTGGTATCAAATGGCTTGGTAAATCCTAATTCGGGCTTATATATCCCCACAAGGGACCAAATGTGTAAAAGTGATACTAAAGGGGGGGCGGTGTAAAAACAAAGAAGGGGTAGTTTTTGCAAATTTGGCTATGTTATGGAGGTATATGGGTTATTTTGTGTCGATATTATTACCGTTTAGACTATGCTTTTGATCGACTCATCCTTATGTTTTTATTGCACACTTTTAACATTTTGGCAACTTGAACATTGCAGATATAGCAACTTTTGTGTATATGGCAGCTAGATGCGTAGATTATAACACCCGTTTTGTATATTTGTAACGTTTAATGTATTTGAGGGTGTTTTAGCGATTATATATAAGTCTTTTAGCCGTTATACGTGTTTTGGGATATCAGCATATTGGTATTGGTGGTTTAGAGGTTTTGGTTGAAAACAGCAAGTGAAGGTTGTGTAGATTTTTTTGTTGTGCAGCCAGTTTTGCATTAGTAGCAACATCATTCTGCCGACGACGGGTCATCGGCATTATATAAACTTATTTTTTAGTTTATATGATCCCGACATCCTGTCGTCGAGATCATATAAACATAATATTGGGTGTCTTATGGTCCTGACGTTCTGTTGTGGGGACCATATAAGCATAATTTTGGGTGTCTTATAGTCCCGACATCTTGTCGTCGGGACCATATAAACATAATTTTGGTTGTATTATTCTCCCCAGGACGTCGGGATAATACTAATCACGATACCATATCTTTCCACCACAAAAACCTTTGACCAGAAAATGTTGTGGGACCCACTTTGGCGTTGGTACGGTGTTAACTTTGTCGTTGGGATAGTGGTTACCGACGAGCCTCAGCCGACTAACTCCCGCCTACGCCTTGTCATCGGGATTATTACTGCCGACGACAGGGCATCGGCATGATGTGAAAAAAATCGTAGGCGGAGGTGTTGATTGTACTAGTGCGGGAAAGACGTTTGTGGTTAGCGTTTTCGGTTATAAATCTATGTAGCTAGTACCATGCAGATAGACACGTAGAACTAGTTGTATATACTTGTTAGAAGTTTTGTAGAAAAAAGTAGAATGATAATGTGACAGTATATTAGATCCAAAATAATACATTCAATATAACCAGGGGCGGAGCCACATGCATGGTAGGGGGGGTGTTGCCCCCAACTAACTTCTTGTGGACATGCAAACTGTATAGAAAAAAAAGTCCTATTAGTAGAAAGAATGGGCAGTGCCCTCAAGCAAATAGTTTGTGTGCCCTCGACAACCTCTCTGGTTACTAATAGTGAGCGTGTTTCAATATTTTTTTCTCGTGTTTTTCTCATCGGAAAAAATGGAGAATTAGAATGGAGAAGATGGGTTGAGTAGCTAGGGAAGTGAGAAAGTTAATTGGGTACTGAGAAAGTTGATTGTGGCATTGGTGATTGTGGGATAAATGAGTGGCTAGTAGCCTAGTATAAAAGTACTGTATTCAATTAGAAATTAGGGATCTTTTTAAAATATACATTATTTTTACTAACATAGTTGATACGTAGAATAAAGTATCTCTTTTGTAATTATTTTCTTAAATACCATAAATTTGTATAATGCTAAATATAATATGGAAAACTATGAGGAGAGTTATTTTACATATCAAACTTTTCTTACATACCAAGGGACTCATCTCCACCATCCATCTAAAAAGAAATCAATTGATGAGATTAAAAGCATTTTATTATTTCACTTATTTTTTATAATTTAAATATCCCTTAAACCGTTAATCGTTAAGTGAAAATATTTACACCGTCGCGAAGAGTATTTTAATTATCTTTCTATAGACGGGCACTTTGATATACTTTTGAAAAAAGAAAAAGATTTCGGTTTTTTCACGTTTTTTCGTCTTTTTTTACGTTACTTGAAATTTGCATGAAAAAATCATATACGATAAAACACTAATTTGAATCTCACATGTGATATTAGTGTTAAATCATATATGATATGTGATATCACATGTGATATTACACTAATATCACATGTGATATTACATATCATATATGATATAACACTAATATCATATATGATATAACACTAATATCACATGTAATATTCAAATTAGTGTTTTATCATATATGATTTTTTAATGCAATTTTCAGTAACATAAAAAAACGAAAAAACTTTAAAAAAAAAGTGAAAAATACGAAAAAAAAGTTTTTGTCGAAAGTATATCAAAGTGCATATCTATAGAAAGATAATTAAATGCTCGTCGCAATGATATTTTTTTTCCACTTAACGATTAACTATTTGAAAGTTATTAATATTTAAAAAAAGAGGATGAAAGTCGGTTTTTTAAAATGTTGGGATTAATCTCATCCATTAGATCAAATAAAATTGAATGGTGGAGATTGATCCCTTGGTATGTAAATAATCTTTTGTCCTCAAATGATCTTAAATCGAAAACTATTGTGTTCACAGTTTATACTAATTCAGATTCTTTAAGTTTTCGGTATATACCTTCGTTAGCGTGTAAAAATTTATATGATATCATTAACCACATACGTTTTTTAAATGTAATAGATTTCGTCAGTTTTTCTAATGTTATGGTTTCGATAAATTAATAACATTCCTTTAAATTATATTGTTTATAAAATGACAAGTGGTATAATACAATTTTCACGGCATTTTATTTGTTTATTTTCTCGTAATAATTGTTAACTACGTCAAGTAGAGCACTTATGTTGCCATTAACTAAACCAGACCCGATTCGGCAGACTATATTGAAAACAACGACTCTTTCTCGATGCCCCCTTTAGTCACATTTTCTGGCTCCGCCACTCAATATAACGCACTCAAGTCACTGGAGATGACCTAACAATTAATATATGTCGTAGTTTCAAGTAACAATATTAATTGAGTGTAGATATTTAGATGATGTATAAGTATCAAATAGTTAACCTTAAGTCTTAAAGAGTATAGAACATGAAATATTCCAACATGTACTATCTATGTACATCCACAGAACTTCATCATATACAAGTAAAGTCTGAATATCAGCATCCACTTTTAGAATTCCAACATCATTTATGTTTCGGCATTTGGCTGCCTGTTTGATGCCGAAGATCGATCAAAGTGTCGTAAGTGGTTTCGGTGCACCTGGACAAGCCGGTGGGACATTTTGACCTCCAACTTTAGGTTTGACGTTAGAACACTCAAAAGTGGCAGCTCCTCCTCCAGCTCCTTTAAAAACTAAGTTGATATCAGCCACCTCCACGTTGTCGCATGGCGCCCCTGAGCTGCAAAGAAGCTTCACTGCACACTTAGTCGTTGATGTTCCCTTGATCTTTTTAAAGCTCACATTCGATAACTTCACTTTTGATGCAGCAGTTTTCTGATAGTCAAAAACAAAAACTAAATTTAACTATGTGATTGTATGTTAAGTACATGTTGGGTGTCAACTTGTCAAATAAATTCAAAAACTATAAAACAAAATGAAACATGATGGTTAAATATCTTAAAATAAAGTTTGGGTGAGTTACTTAGGTAGAACTTTACAAGGAAAAAAACTAAAAATTCATAACGTACTTTACAAAAAAACTCATTATGCTCTCTCTACTTCATTTATTGTCATTATACATAACCGTTTTCATTTTATTCGTTTATTTTCTGTCCGTTTTTATCCGTTTTCGTAAATCGTCCATTTTTATCCGTTTTCATTTTAATATGTCCGTATAAAAACAGATAAAAACGGATAAAAACCGTTTTGACATGGATAATAAAAACGGTTTTAATCCGTTATTATCTGTTTTTATCCGGACATATTAAAATAAAAACGGATAAAAATGGATGATTTACGAAAACGGATAAAACGGTAAAATAACCGAATAAAATGAAAACGGTTATGTATAATGATATCGACCGGAAACAACATTAAGTATAATGACAATAAAAAAAGTTGAGAAAGCACAATGAGTTATTTTGATAAAGTACATTAAGCATTTATAGCTTTTTTCCAACTTTACAAAGGGTGAAACTTGATTACTAAGTTCTTATGTACGTAGATGGGTTTTAATAGATGATTGATTACCTTGCAAGCACTATTTGGGCAATATTCTTGATCGATCAATATGGGATTTGCCACTTTGTCCATGATGATATCTTCAAAATGCACATCGCTAGCAGTTCCCGGATGAGAATCAGCGCCAGGCCATGTTTTGATCCTCACGCCGTTTAAGGTGCCACTAATGGTGCAGTTCTTAATCCAGACTCCTTGTACAGGTTGTTCATTTGGGTATTTGCCTAGGCTTCCAATACTGATGCCATGTCCTGGTCCACAAGTTAATTTCTCGATACCAACATTCTTGCTTCCATCTCCAAAAGAGATACAGTCATCACCTGTCCTTATTCTTGCGTTTGTGATGTTGAGCCCGTTTAACCTTGCGATATGAATTCCATCCGTGTTGGTACTGTTTGCTGGAGCATCAATGGTAATGTTTTGAAATTTGCTGTTGTCACAACCCCATAATGCAATGTGGAAGTTTTTGCTATTGGCAGACGTAAAGTCTTTAAACATTGAATTCGTGAGGTGACTTAATCTGAGATTCTGAGAAATAAGTGGAAAATCTGTCATGTTAATATGAAAATCAAGAGATACTAGTGAAAATGAACATGTGTTTGAGTACTTGTCGTCAAAGAAGATCAAAATATACAAGGTGTTTGAGTACTTACGACGGGTATTGTACATGTCTTTTGGCTATCATGGCATTTATTACTCGCCCATGTTGCTTGGCCTTGGCCATCAAAAGTACCACCAGTCAGCGTCAATTTATCAACCTTGCCAATGGTGATCCAACTATCAGTTTTGAACTTTTCAAGCTCGGGTGGAGCCTTTACGATAGCTCCAGTGGCCTTGATCTCAATAGGACCCTTGCATGGACCTTTCATTTCCATAGAACTTGCCAAATAAGTCCCTGGTGGAAGTACCAAGGAGCTTGGTGGTGCTGCTGCACATGCTGCGTTCCAAGCAGCCACTATTGCCTGAATTCATCTTATTAGCAAACAATTAACAGAAGAAATTAGCTAGAAACAAGTGAAAATAAATATTGTATGTATCCCATTTACCGGGCCGTCATCAGTTTTTCCATCAGCCTTAGCACCTTTAGTTTTCACATCAACACTAATGGCATGGTTCTTCGCAATCAATCCCATTAGAAACAAGCAGAATGCTGCTACTCGAATGTTACTATCGTTGCCCATTTATATTTTAAGTTGTTATTACTGCTTGTGTGACTATTTAATTGTTAAGTCTGATAAGGGATGCTATATATTGGAGATGTGATATGCCTAGAGAGTAGAGGTAGTAAATTTCTACAAGGAACTACTAGTTCAATTTACTATTTACCAAACAATTTAGGCAAGTGTATCAGATTGTAAAACTCAATATATCAGGCAATGTTGTTATTTGGTGTTATTCTAAGTTACTCATTAGCTAAAAATAAGTGAAGGTTATAAACGTGTATATATGAATATTTGTGAAAAAAAAATTGATTTTATGTATCTGTAAGTGTTCTTGTTTAGGAATTATGCACTAGTAATTACTTGCATCATATCCTAATTACAGTAATATCCATATAACATTTACCAAGCTTAAATTCTTGGTTAGTAAATGCCAAACCACTCCCTTTTGTTGGATCAGTCCCAGATAGATCTTAGGAGCCTTAATGAATGTATAGTAAACCTGTGTAATCACAAGCAAACTATGGGGAACCTTCACTAGACTTATGTCCACGCGGAATATGAACACAAGAATTAAGAAGACGATAAACACAAAATACTTGATCCTCTATGGATCTATATTGAATTACTAACAATGTTATTGACAAACGTACATCAACCCTAGCCGCAGGTTTCTTTTATACTACAAAAAACCCTAATTCTGCAGCTTACAAAACACGTAAAAGATATGCATTATCTATTCCTAATTTAACTCATGCATATCCAACTAAATACTAATAATACGGAAACTACATATCCGCAGAAACAATAATAACTATCAGCAGTAACTGCACTATCCGCAGTAACCATACTATCAGCAGAAACTCTAAAACTATCAGCAGGAACCCACTATTACAATAATTCCTAACAATCCTCCCCTAAACTTGAATTTGACCACGTTAACTTCAAGTTTCCAGATAGATCTTGAAAATGCAAGAGGATTGAGGACCACAGCAACTGAAGCAAGAAAATGAACCAGCAGCAACTCCTAGAACCACTAGTATCAGCATGAACGAACAGAGATCCATCAGCAACTCCTATGCAGCAGCATCAGAATCCAACAGCAACAGTAACCTGAGTAGATTTGATGAGCCTTTACCAAGTAGCTACTCACTCTTGGGCTAGCTGGTTCTTCAGTGGAATCATGACATCACCCTGGTGAACCAATAACCAGTCCAACACTTAGAACGTGAATCAACGGTGTGTTGGAAAACCCTAATGGTTTTTGGCAAACCATCACAGCCATCAACGGATTTGACTTGTCTTTACCTGAAGCCATTAACTCAGGACTAGTCATGGTATTCCACTGCCTTTACCACAAGCCATGAACTTGTGGGCTAGCCAACTCTTCATCTATGAGGACATGGTGAGTTGAGCACCATACAATTTATTGGCAAATTGTCAACCATCCAACGGATTTGATATCTCTTTACCAGAGTCGTTTGCTCATTGAGTAGCCAATGTTTGGTGTTTGAGACCAGGGTACATTGAAAACCCTCTGATTTTTAGTAAATCAGCAACTATCAACGGATTTGAGGAATGCCCACCAGAGCCGTACCCCCATGGTGAGTCAAATCTTTCTTGTCAAAGACATGGTGAGTTGATTACCATATATGGTACACAACTATACAACATGATCCTCAGAGATGAAAATTTGTAAACACACAATATATACAAAACATTTTTTTTAAATCACAAATAAAGAAAAGAAAGAATATACAACAAGAATACCAGTCTCAAGATGTGGCAGCAGCATTAGCAGCACGAATTCGATCCTTGATAAGTTTGATTAACTGCTCTGCATGCAACATATCATTGCCAATAGGTTCAGTAGTAAGCACCAGCTGATGCTTTAACATTTGAGTCATAACCTGCACAGACAAAGGATATTGCAAATCCGAAAACATATACACATAATGACCACTTACAGTGTGCAACACATGTACATTAGCCAGTGGATAAAACTTCCATTCCCATACAATCCAATCACCCTGACTATCCCAAACAGGGAACCCTTTTCCATCCTGATATCACTAGTACATAACGGGATTTGGTCACACATGGTCGAAATGGAACGGCTGAAGGTACGAAAATTGACAACATTTACTAATTAGTCACACATGAAAATTTTGATTGTGTGACCATTAGAACTGTATTGCCACACAATTGAACATTGTGTGGCTAAAGGTATCTGGTGATTTTGTTTCTGAACATTTAGCCACATATGAATTTGGAACACGTGACAAATACAAGTAACCTTGATGCGTTAGTCACATGAAGTAATTTTTTGTGTGTCTAAATCATAGAGTCAAGTTTTGTCACACATTATTTAAGGGTGACTGATATGTTTTGCCAACTCTTTAGCCACATCTGAAATTGGAACAAGTGACAAATGAAAAGTAAGGTTGAAGCATTAGTCACGATATACATATAAACAGTGACAAATATATGTCACACACTTGAACACAGTGACCAAATGCCATATATGGTCACACTAAATGTTTTGTCACACATTCGTTAAGTGTAGCCAAAATCCAGTACATATGTTCACGTAAGTTAATATGTGTGTTTAAAGTTTAGTTTGTGTTAGCTTGCCAAAATCTAATCTATATAGTCACATTTACTACTAACACTGTGACCAAATGCCATATATGGTCACACTAAACGTTTTGCCACACATATTATTTAAGTGTAGCCAAAATCCAGTACATATGGTCACGTAACTTAATATGTGGCCATTGGATGATCAATAGTCACTCAAAATACACATTTCTTCACTTTAAACACCATATGGTCACACTTATTAACACTTTTAGCCACTTTCTGACTAATTGTATGTGACTAAATACCCAAAAGAAACATGCTTTGTGTGACTAAATGTTAGAAATGGCCACACAAACATAAAATTCATGTGGCCATTAGATGATCAATAGTCACACAAAATACACATTTCTTCACTTTAAACACCCTATGGTCACACTTATTAACACTTTTGGCCACTTTATGATTAATTGTATGTGACTAAATACCCAAAAGAAACATGCTTTGTGTGACTAAATGTTAGAAAAAGCCACACAAACATAAAATTCATGTGGCCATTCGATGATCAATAGTCACACAAAAAACTATTATGTTTTTCATAAACTAAACTAACTACGAATACTAAACAGACTTAACTTAGGTCTGCCAGACTTAACTTTGTATTGGCAGCCTTAACTACTAAAACTAACCTACCAGACTTAACTTTGTACTGGCAGCCTTAACCACTAAACTTTTTTGCTTATAAGCAGACCACAACACAAAATATTTCTTTTTTGGTGCAAAGGTGAACTTTTATTAATTAAGGAAACACCATATGGTCACAATTATGTGAACTTTTAGCCACTTTATGATTAATTGTATGTGACTAATATCCAAAACAATCATGCTTTGTGTGACTAAATGTTAGAAAAGGTCACACAAACATAAAATTCACGTAGAGCGACGAAGCCTATTCCGAAGCGACCAAGGTTCCTCGACGTCGTAGACCAAGTTTCCTAGGCCGACGTAAACGTGCCCCGACGGTTCCTAGGCCGACGTAGAACGACAGAGCCTATTCCAAAACGACCAAGGTTCCTCGACGTTGTAGACCGAGTTTCCTAGTCCGACGTAAACGTGCCCCGACGGTTCCTAGGCCGACGTAGAACGACGGAGCCTATTCCGAAACGACTAGGTTCCTCGACGTCGTAGACCAAGTTTCCTAGGCCGACTTAAACGTGCCCGGCGGTTCCTAGGCCGACGTAGAACGACAGAGCCTATTTCGAAATGACTAAGGTTCCTCGACGTCGTTGACCGAGTTTCCTAGGCCGACGTAAACCTGCCCCGACGGTTTATCATTAACCTTGATATTAGTCACATTGAGTGTTTGTGTGACTAAATTCAAGATGTTATGTATGGTCACATGAAGTATTTATTTAGGTGTCTAAATCATAGATTCATATCTTGTCACACATTATTTAAGTGTAGTCACAATTCGATACATATCACAAATGTGTGACTAAATTATGTTACGAGTAATAAAAAATAGCAAGAAAATAAAAAAGGATGTTACACCCCAGCGAGAATCGAACCTGCGACCTCCCCTACGGAAGTCAAGTGATTTACCATCTTGCCAGGGTAACATATTCGTTAATGTAATGCATTTTCTTTTTAATATAGAAGTTTAAACTTCATTGTTTTTGGCTAGTAGCTTAAAGAGTGCTTATAGAAGCTGCTTATTAAACCGTGACTTTTTCTCCCTCTGCTTATTTTCAATTTGTTTCACTTTTAAAATTTCGAATCTAGCAAAACTAAATAAGTTGTAGCTTATTTGGTTTAAAGGGTAAATATCATAACGGTTTAAACCGTTTTCGTTCATTTTTTTTCTTGATTTCGACCATTTTTATACGTCTGGTACCGTTTTTGTCTGTTGTCTAACGTTTTCTTAAAAAAATGGTATGAAGGCGTACAAAATGTACGAAAGCGAACACAACGTAGCAAAACAAAGAAAAAAAGGAGACGGACGTATGAAAACGAAAAAATCGTACAAAATAAACGAAAACGGAATAAACGTTTCATAACGTTTTAATACGGAGGAAAACGTTAAAAAAAAGCTTGAAAACATATGAAAACGAGAAAAAATTGCCAAAACGTTCAAAAATGGATGAAATCGGTCGAAAATGTTGAAATCGGTCGAACACGGTCGCAATCGGTCGTAGTCGGTCTAAAACGGTCTAAATCCGTCGAAATCTGTCAAAAATTGTCAAAATTGGTCGAAAACTAGCGAGATCGGTCAAAATCGATAGAACGGTCAAAAGGGGACGAAAAACGTTACAAATGGATGAAAACGTAAAAAACAAATACAAAACGTATAAAAATGTTGTATAGTATTTGTCTTAGTTTACAAAACCCAATGCACATGACCCATGACCCATGTTAATTACCCATTGTCGATCACGAGCCATGTATTGGTCGATAACATGACATTATAGCCACTACAACCCAATGCACATGACCCATTACCCATGTTAATTACCCATTGTCAACTGTCATAGATGTGTCGTAACATGACACTCTAAGCAACTATAACCCAATGCATATGACCCATATGATGTCAAATACCCATTAATGAATGTGACCAGTGATAACCTAATGCACATGAACCATGACCCATGTGAATTAGCCATTATCACCGGTCATGCATGGGTTGCACCGTCTTGGTAGGTGTATAGTTATAGTGTGAAGGTTATATGAATTGTATTGGAAGTTATTAAAGGCGGTTATGCATGGGTTGCACCGGCTTGGTAGGTGTATACCGTTTGTCACAGACACTAAGAAGCAAGTATCCAGGGACCTCCAGATCATGTTATCCGGGATCGAGAAAGTTTGAACTCGGCTTAAGCTTGACTCAAAAAGCTCGATTTATATGTAAAGATGTTTTTTCTTACACAAATTAAAATTGAAATATCGCCTAAGAATTAAATTGGGTTGGACTTTAGCTCGAAAAGCTCGATACATTCATAAATAAGTATTTACACTTAGTACACTTACATACAAAATATATAAAAAAACATATGCTATATCACTTACAAGCTCGAAAACTCAACAATAACTCGAGTCAAACTTATACAAGGTTGAGCTCAACTCATTAAAAATTTCGAGTTCATTTGATAGGCTTGAGCTTGAGCTCAAAGCTCAATAAGAATCAGCTCAAACGAACTCTAGTTGGCTTGAGCTCGGCTCGTTTATGCGATTCGGAAATAAAAAATTAAAGTTTGGCTCGAGCTTGGCTCGTAATATATCATTTCCGCCCCTAATAAAAACAAATATTAAGATATTTCATGTGTTAAATTTATATGTAATATTTTACATGTCCTGCACTTAGTTTTTCACAAAATAAAATTTCCCTCTCAACTTTTCACAAATCCCGCCTAAATTTTTCCCCAAAATCATACTGCCCCTCTACTCATCTTTATCCTTTTTTCTAAAATGAAATTTTCCATTCTAAATTTTCACAAAGCCCGCCTAATTGTTTTACCCAAAATCAAATTACCCGATGTATCTCACAGCCAAAAAATGCATTCATTATTCAGTATCACAACTTTAAAAAACAAACAAGAAACCTCCCCTTTTAAACCCTAATTAAAAAACGCAATATCCATCCATGGCTGAAGATGAGATGTTCAAAGTGATCAGAACATGGTTTCTCTTGTTTGTATTACTTGCAAGAGAAAGGCTTCTTGAAAGATTGAGAGGTGTCCATGTTTCAGATCTCATAAAAAAACACTGATAACCGACAAGGCGACAACCCTGATCCATTACTATCAAAAACCCTTTAACAAAACCTGTTTTTAAAAAAGCATTGATAAAAATGGGTCACAAAACCCTAACTTCCCCCAAAACACGCTCAAACACCACCCGAAAATGGCAACTACTCGATTTCGTCTCCTTAATCTTCTTCGGCATTGTAATCCTATTCTTTCTACTAATTTTCACTCAATTGGGTGACTCTTTAGCTACATCAGGAAACCAAGCATTAATTAAGACCAATTTAGCTGATTCCAAACAGCGCGGTGGGTTAATCGCCTTGTTCGAGAGCGGAAAGTATGGGAAAGTGTGTTGGAATCACTCATAAACATTAATTCAAGTGTTAGTGATTTATATGTAATAGTTAGCTTAATATGGCCTTTATGTTTGTTATTAAGCTAAGGCTTATGTAGAAGGCCCATATGCCTTGGCCCAAGCCCATAAGAAGGGAAGGAGTCTAGATGTGTTGCCCTAGCTCCTTGCCCTATAAATACTCTTGTAAACCTTCTATTGAAGGTTGGTTTTTTTAATTCATTTCACTTCATACGCATAACTCTTCTTATTTCATAAGCATAAGTGTCTTGTCTTGTTCATCCGATCATTCTCTTCTCTATCTCTTATATTGAGACTTGTGTTACAAATATGGTGACCTAACAATGGTATCAGAGCCAAATAGTTGGGTGAAAAGTTTATTTGTTTTTGAAGTTGTTTGGTTCTACGCGTAACTCACGGTTCAAAAACTTGGTCACGTTTAAAAACTCATTTTTTACACTTTTCAATCCAAGATTCTTGTACTTTCATCGTTTTTACGTGTTAAAATTTCAGTTTTAAGCAAAAAGTTTCGAACTTTACGTGTTTTTCCTTAGTTTTAAGCTTTATTTTATACGCGTGTTCATCTTTACGCGTAAGGTGTTTTGAAGTTTTGGATCATCAAGTTTCACACTTTTGTGTTATTTTGTTGATATTAAAGCTGTTTCATCACAAAAATCTTGCTTAGAAACATCTTTGGGCAGAAAATCAATTTTGGTTGCTTTCTACGCGTAAGAAAACCCTATTCTTACGCGTAACTCATCCATGGATCGATCTTCAGTTTTCGTGGTTTACTCAGTGTTTTCTTGCTTGGATAAGCCTGAAAACACTTCGACTTTGGATATCTCTTACACTGTGATAGTGTAAAGGATTTTTTGGGCTAAACCCTAATTTTATGCCTAAGCTCAAATCTTACGCGTAGAACTCTTTTACGCCTAAGCTTATTCTTACGCCTAAGCCTTGTCTTACGCCTAAGATAATCTTTACGCATAAGTTTTCTATGCCTAACTTTCAATTTATGCATAACTTTAGTGTTTCTCAATTCTTACGCGTAAGCTAATCCTACGCGTAAATATCACTTTTACGCGTAAGTTTGGTGTTTTTACGCTTAAGTGTTACTTTGCCTAAACTTGGTTTTTCTACGCCTAAGGATACTTCATCAACACCGTTTTCATTCGACTACAAAGATCCATTTAACAACACAAGTTTTCAACATGTCACAACCACCATATTCTAGCTATTTTCCTTACACTAATAATCAACAACAACAACAACAACAACAACAACTAAGTCCACAACATCAACAATTTAATCAACAACAACAAATTTATCAACAACAATTTAATCAACAACATACTCCACAACTAGGAGCAATTCCACCACAAATGGTTCAACCACCACCTAGTCTTCAAGTACAACCTTACACAAACTTCTACAATCAACATCCATCCAGGAGTACTATGAAGGAACCGACATGGTTTGGCAAGATGTGTGAAGCCTTGAGTAGCCAACAATCAATTCATGAAGCTGGCTCACTTGATAGACCCCCAATGCTCACTCCCGGAAATTATGATCAATGGGTGATAAGGTTCTTGATAACGCTACACGCGTCGTTCGGGGTCAAAGGAACTTCCTTTTCTTCGAGCAAGTTTTATAACACCCTAGGCAGTGAACCTAATCATTGTAGTGTAGTATTAGGGTAAGCCACGGGTATTGATATCGTTCTCTAGGGGAATAGGAATGCTAGTGAGAAGTTACTACGCTAAGGTTGGGGTTGAGGAACATTATTTTTTTTTATCTTTTTATGTTTTTTAGAAAATGGAAAGGTACGAATCTCGGGGTTTGGATTTGGGGGTTGGTATTTCTATCGATTACTCTGCTTGTCTAATTATCTAATCTAAGGTGTATGTAGTCTATTTCTAATTACTGTGTGCTCGTATGATAGTTTAAAGATGTGTTCACTTAGGTTTTATTACTCCTTAATTATCTCCTATTGATGGTTGAATTGTCACGTCCTTATTCTTAATCGCGTTGTGTGTCTAAGGTCGTAGGGTATGCGTTTGTCCCTAACTCTTTGAAACTACCAAAAGGGTCTCGTCTACAATATCTCTAGGAATTATAAACTCTAACTCTAAGGTACTCTTTGGATGGTTTAGCCTACAACTACTCTAGTTGTTATAGTCTAAGGTTCACAAAGATTAATCAAGCATTAACTACACAACGAATGACCTATCGCATTACTAGATCATTAACAATTAAGATAAGAGACAACCAATCAATCTTCAATAATTAAGTTTCATACTCCCTAAGCAAACACACAAATAAATTAGCCGGGCATAGAGAACATGCAAGCATACACACAAATAATTGAAGACATAATTGAATTAATGAAGTAAAACACTTATCTTGTGGTAAGATAGGGTTTGGAACCCTAAAATATTGTACCAGACAGCCTTGGTTCGGTTTAGGTTTTTACTCCAAAAGATTACTCAATAAAACTAAAAAATTCGGATTCTATATATAAGATTACAATCGCGACGGCGTCACCTTATGATTTGTGACGCCTTCGGGTCGCCGTCATTAGGGTTTCGTCTTGGCCACGTTAGTCTTGTGACGGCGTCACCTTATGCTTGTGACACCGTCCCCTTCAGTCTCTGACGCCGTCTGGATCAAATCTAGGTCGTCTGAGTTGCGACGGCCTACTCTTTTAAAGCCTGACACCGTCACTTGAAAATAAGCAATTTGGCTACCGAGCCGTCACGAAGTGCTCCGACGGCGTCGCAGTTAAGCAGTAACGCCGTCCCCTTGTATTTCAGCAGCTTGAGTGTCTCGATTCTTGACTTTGGCCATTTTCTTCGTATATCCGCTCCTTTCCGTCCAAATAAGTGTCATTCCAGCAATTTGCCTTCAAGAGACCTAAAAAGTGAAAAGGAACGATATTAAGTAATAACGGATACAAAAGTGATCAAATAAGGGCTTAAACGACCCCTCAAAAAGGTACATTTTAAAACCTTATCAAATATCCCTACACTTGGTATTTGCTTGTCCTCAAGCAAATGTGCTTTTAGCCAATTAATTTATAAGTTAGGGGTCATGAAGCATTGGTTTAAAACAATCCACAACACATATAAGCCCCACAAAAGTCATAACAAGCACGGAAATTACATACTAGCACCTCACATGGGGTGTTTGGATACTCACATCTCTCGGGTGTATATGAAATATATCAAAGTGGAAATGGAAGATAAACACTCATTAACCGGTCCTAGTACATAGATTACCATAGGCTTGAGAATAGATCAAACCTCCATCGCTTTGGCGTAAGCACCTAGGAAAGACTATCAAAGAGGTCTTTAAAGGGTTGTAATGTTAGGCTTACGGTAGGGAAACGAAGGGTTTGGTGGGATAGGCTATTTAGTGGTGGCAAGTCAAAAATCTCTATGTTACAAGCATACGAAGAATGACGTTGCTAAGCCAAGACTCGACACTCTAAACTCTAGATAACTGAAACACACAAACATAAATTTAAAGATAGATGTAGGATGGTAGCCCGTTTTTATTTATTTTTTTTTTCAACACTCTATTTTTTTCTTTTTCTCTTTTTCTATTTTTTTCGATTTTTTTTTCATACACTTTTACTCTACCATCCTCTACGGTAACATCAAAATGATAGGGATTTATAGGCACATACCTACAGTTGATTTTTTATTACTCTAACACTAATTTGACCCGAATTGAAAAGATCAAAACACTTGGGGTACGTTAGTACGCAAATAAGGGAATTTATGTTCCCTTCCAGTCATTTCATAAACTTTAACTTTTCCCATGAGTCCCAATCGTCCCAAAACTGTGTACAAAGGATATGACTCGACTTAGCAACTCATGCAAGCAACTAGATAATTGAACTAATGGTTTGGGGTGATAACAATAATGCACTAAAAGTGAGTGCATACAAGGTAGGCTAAGGCGATTTGGGTATACATTTGGGGGTGGGGTGTAAACAATGCTCTTCATTGATATTCCGAAAAAACCAAAACATCACGAGAACCGCGAAAAGGATAGGCTCTGAGGGGTTAACTAGGGGTATCGTGTACTAAAAATGAGTACAAAGCAAAGGGTGTGGGGGAATTACTCAACCGATGTAGAAGAAGTAATTATATTACGGGTATCAAACAAGGGTTATCCTAATGCCTCTTATCATTTAGTTATTCCTAACTACACAAGTGTAGTCTTACTAGCGATCTCGGGATGCATCACAAAACAAGTTCTAGAATCTAATATACTACCGGTTCACACTCTAAGCATTAAAGATTAATGCTTTAATTCCTACTAATCTAAGGGTGATCCTCACATTTTGGGTGGAATTTAGGTGGTAAAGGGTTTTTGTGCTAGTCATGCAACTTCCTATCCGTGAGACGCTTTTGTTAAGACTAATGGCCCACTCCTATATGTCATGAAAAATTAAAAGTTTGGTGCCAAAATTACCCTAACCGACATTTTCTCATGGTTTATTACACAAATACAATTGGGCAAAGCAAATAATCAAGGATAAGCATAGTTTCAAAGTTCCCGTTTTATTTTCCCTCCCTAAACTTAAACTGAACATTGTCCCCAATGTTCCCCGAAAGTATCAAAGTTATGATAATAGAGGGTAATGAAAAACGAAAGAAACTAATACTCCCCTGATTAGCTCGGTAGGATCCGTGTGTGAAGTAGTGGTTAAATCCTTTCCAAGAAGAATGTATGCGTGAAAAGCTCCTTCCAACCTTATGTATCTTCTTCTTGATAAATAAAACCTGCACACTTGAAGAAAACAAACGAAACCTTTGCGTAAAATCGGCGGTAATAATATATATAAGACTCTACTAAACTAGGATATAATGCTTGTGGAATGGATGTTTACAGAATTTCGGAATTTTAAGACCGGAAAATTCCAAAAATTTATAAGTAGCTCAAAAAACGAGAAAAAAAAAGTAATATGTTGTTTTTACTCCTTCTGACGCCGTCAGTTGCGATCTGACGCGTCAGGTTATCCTGACAAAATCGGTCTGCGATTTTCTCGAAAAAAATTCTAGAAAATTTACATCTTTAGAATCTGGAAAAATTTCTGCAAAACATCCAGTATGACTCGATACAAGCATTTGACTCGAACAAACACACATATATATCTTTTAATTAATTTTAATTCTCATGTTTACGTTTCTTTTGAAAACGTGTGTAATCCTCCCTACACTTATCCTTTATGTAAAATACCTTTATATGCAATTAAGACGAGGTCAAAAACAAAATAAAGCATTTTTACAAATTCAAACATGAGAAAAAACAATCAATAAAAGATATACGACACACAAATAAAAATGAAAAACAAATACAATTGGGTTGCCTCCCAAGAAGCGCTTGTTTTTGTTCGAGTCACGAGCCTGACTCTACCCTTATTTAACTGATAAAGGGGAGTTTTTTCCTACACTTAACCGTAAGTGCGGGTGATAGTAGCGATACACACCCTTAGGGTGGAAATTTGCTACGTGAGGAGGGGTGATGGGTGATTTATATGCTCAAAGGAGTGTGCTCCATTCATTATAACCTTACCTAATTCTATTGGTGTAGCGGGTGAATCAAATGTCTCTCCTAAAAATGGATCATCTTCTATCAACTTCAAAAGATTCTTAGTTAAGGATCCATCTTGACCTAATAAACCCGGTTTAAACCCATAGTGTTTCTTGTTATCAACCATGAATGGGTGATATAAGTGTGTAAGGTCATGGGTTACTCCTATATTATCTTCCACTCTACATGGCCTAGAGTCTACCACCTTTATCAAGCAACTACCCGGACTATTTATTTTGATGGGTGGATTGGGGCCTAATTCAATTCCTAGATTCACATCTAAAGACGGAAAATTGGGTAAGGTTTTTGGCTGAGGCTCCGGTTCATCAAAATTAGGAGCTTCCCTAAGACTAAGAGAGAGGTCATGACAACAAGCATCTAAACCTACATTCTCTAGTGGCATTTGGTCCAAAGGTTTTATACCAATCGGGGTTCCTATAGTCTCTTCTACTTCTCCTGGGTAAGTTATAGGCGATGTGTGTTCCTCAAGTGATGGTAGGGCCTGTGGGCTTGGAGTTTCCACCTTATTCTCCATTATATCTAGATCTCCTAAATGTTCATCATGTGTTTTAGTATGATCTAACCCAAATACACTCCTAAGCATCTCAAATCTTTTTTTGGCCATTTCAAATTCTTGGTCCGATTCATAAGAATCATTCTCAAAAACTTGACTACTATGTTCTATTGGCCTAAAGGATTCCTCACGCGCTTTATCCATTTCCTCAAGTTATACCAGCTGAAGGTTTATGCATAGGAGGCTTTTTTGAAAAATTCTCCAGATGGTGTCACTAAAAGGAGTTGATCCTGACAACGATTGTTGAATAGAAGCCACACAAGTACAGAATATATCAAATCCATCCAACCTTACACCCATCTCCTTTTGGATATCTTTAAGATCACTCACAAATTCATCAGAACAATGAAAACCAACCCGACTTGCGAAATTCAATTGTTCCTCATTTGTTAATGATTCAAATGCAACTTCACTGGTCATAGCGACAAATGAAAAGGGTTTTACGAACACAAACACAAAGAAGGGGATAGACTACAAGGAAGCTAAAAATGAGAAAAAATTTACTTGATAGGAATCAAGCAAAGAAACCTAACGAGGTGGACTACTAACTAGCTATTCTATTCCCTGCAGGCGCAAAACTTGATAACGCTACACGCGTCGTTCGGGATCAAAGGAACTTCCTTTTCTTCGAGCAAGTTTTATAACACCCTAGGCAGTGAACCTAATCGTTGTAGTGTAGTATTAGGGTAAGCCACGGGTATTGATATCGTTCTCTAGGGGAATAGGAATGCTAGTGAGCAGTTACTACGCTAAGGTTGGGGTTGAGGAAGATTAATTTTTTTTTATCTTTTTATGTTTTTTAGAAAATGGAAAGGTACTAATCTCAGGGTTTGGATTTGGGGGTTGGTATTTCTACCGATTACTCTACTTGTCTAATTATCTAATCTAAGGTGTATGTAGTCTATGTCTAATTGTTGTGTGCTCGTATGATAGTTTAAAGATGTGTTCACTTAGGTTTTATTACTCCTTAATTATCTCCTATTGATGGTTGAATTGTCACGTCCTTATTCTTAATCGCGTTGTGTGTCTAAGGTCGTAGGGTATGCGTTTGTCCCTAACTCTTTGAAACTACCAAAAGGGTCTCGTCTACAATATCTCTAGGAATTATAAACTCTAACTCTAAGGTACTCTTTGGATGGTTTAGCCTACAACTACTCTAGTTGTTATAGTTTAAGGTTCACAAAGATTAATCAAGCATTAACTACACAACGAATGACCTATCGCATTACTAGATCATTAACAATTAAGATAAGAGACAACCAATTCATCTTCAATAATTAAGTTTCATACTCCCTAAGCAAACACACAAATAAATTAGCCGGACATGGAGAACATGCAAGCATACACACAAATAATTGAAGACATAATTGAATTAATGAAGTAAAACACTTATCGTGTGGTAAGATAGGGTTTGGAACCCTAAAATACTGTACAAGATAGCCTTGGTTCGGTTTAGGTTTTTACTCCAAAAGACTACTCACTAAAACTAAAAAATTCGGATTCTATATATAAGATTACAATCGCGACGACGTCACCTTATGATTTGTGACGCCGTTGGGTCGCCGTCATTTGGGTTTTGTCTTGGCCACGTTAGTTTTGCGACGGCGTCACCTTATGCTTGTGATGCCGTCCCCTTCAGTCTCTGACGCCGTCTGGATCAAATCTAGGCCGTCTGAGTTGCGACGCCTACTCTTTTAAAGCGACACCGTCACTTCAAAATATGCAATTTGGCTCTTGGCCGTCACATAAGTGCTCCGACGGCGTCGTTAGCATAAAGGACGCCCCTTGTATTCAGCAGCTTGAGTGTCTCGATTCTTGAATTTGGCCATTTTCTTCGTATATCCGCGCCTTTTCATCCAAATAAGTGTCATTCCAGCAATTTGCCTTCAAGAGACCTAAAAAGTGAAAAGGAACGATATTAAGTAATAATGGATACAAAAGTGATCAAATAAGGGCTTAAACGACCCCTCAAAAAGGTACATTTTAAAACCTTATCAGTTCTTTAGGTTTTGTGATCTAAAGAAGCCACATGGAAAGTTCTTAAAGAAGGTCATTATGGAAGGTCCATTTCAGATGACTACTGTTGTCACACCCGCAGATCCAACTGCCAATCTACCAAGAGATGCTGTCACCAACATTGCAACTATTTCAGACCTCACCGCTGATGAACTTCTACATTTTGAAGCCGATGAACTAGCAATGCAATACATCCTTTTGGGATTACCCAATCCGATATTTCGAAGTGTTGATGCTCAAAAGACAGCTAAAGCAATGTGGGAACATATTCATCTTCTAATGGAAGGCACAACACTCAATCAGGAAGACATGGAATCCAAAATCTACTTGGCTTATGAACACTTCATGATTGAACCTGGAGAGATATTAGAGTCATATCATCATCGTTTTTCAGACATCATTAATGATTTGGACAAACACAACATCATCATGCCACGAATTGCTGTCAACACTAAGTTCCTAAGTAGTCTTGGTCCGGAATGGGAGAAGTATGTCATTTTTCTCCGTCAAGCTAAGAATCTTCATCATGCTACATACGGATTGTTGTACGACTATCTGAAGCCTCACCAAAAAGAAGTTGACAAAGAAAGGGCTATCCGTGGACTCCCGGCTTCATAGTCACTTCTGGACAATCAACAACTTGCTTTGTGGGCTCAAACTACTTTTCCTCCTCAAACAGCTCCTCAACCCGCTCCTCAACCAACTGCAACCATCACACCATATGATCCGTCATAGCAACAACCTCAACAAACTCAATTGGTTCCATACAACAACAACAATGCTCAAGCACTTTACAGTGAAGCTGATGAGGACTCCGATGCTTTCGATGAATTGCAACAAGGATTTTTCATGATTGCTAAAGCCTTCGGCCGGTATACAAACAAATCCAACAATCGCATTCGTTCCTCATCAAACACAAGGAATCAGGATGTTGTGAACAATGGACGCGTTGAAGTTCAGAATCGTGATTATGGTTGTTAGATGGGAGGTGGTCAAGGGTTTAATTCTATGGGAAGGAATAACATGGGTGTTCCGCAACAACAAAGGGCTTAAGTGGTTGAACAGGGGAATGCTCAGAATGGGGTTAATGGTCTTCGTTGTTATAACTGTAATGAGAAGGGTCATCTGGCTAATGCATGCCCTAAGCCGAGGACAAGAAGCAGTGCTTATCACAAAGAGGCTTTGCTATTAGCTCTCAAGGATGAAGCTGGTGGAACTCTTACCAACAAGGAACGAGCTTTATGGCGGTGCAGATTCTGATGATGATATGGAGGACTTGCAGGCTAATGCAGTGATGATGTTGATGGCACACATGCAAGCTCTACACATGAGTGACACAGGCTCAGTGTATGACACTGATGGCTTGTCTCAGGTACCGGAACAAAATATACTCATTACTGATCTGATATCTCCGCCAATTTCTCCATCCGACAAGGATCAGAGTGTTCAACATGAGCCATCTACATCTCATTCCGATGATTATCAAATAGATCCCGTAGTTATATTTGACGATAAAGATAACCTTATGGTTAATATTGATCATTAAGTTGAGTCCGTGGTTATATTTGAGGATGTAAATAATGATCATGTTGAGACTCACGTTGAACAAGACGAGCTTTTGTCTAATAGAGAAATTGAGCTCCTGACCTTAATTAAAGACCAAGAATCTCGTTTGGAAATTTGCAAGCAATTAAAGAAAAAATGCACTGTTAATTAGGGATAATGAATGCTTAATCAGACAAATCAACGTTTTTAAAACTCAACAAAAACGTGAAAAAGGTTTTGAAGTCGCTTTTGCTAAATCTCATCAAAACGGAAAATTATTAGAACGACAGATACGTGATCTAGCCGCATCCAAGAATGCTTTGCTGTCTCAAATAGAACAACTAAAACATGAACATAAACAACAAATTAACGCTCTTACTTTGGAAACTCAAAAAGCCAAGGCTGAGTTGTTAACTTGTCAAAAACAGTTCTCTGAGTACAAAAAGCATTCCACGAAACGAATAGATAACTATCTTGAAGAAATTGTTGACTTACAACACAAAATCAAAGAGTTTCGAAATGTTTTTTATAAACATGGTGAGTCAATCACAACTATTCAAAAGTTTACTTTTAAACCAAATCCAAATGGATATGGACGATTCTTGCTGATTACCAACCTAAGTTTTCAAACAAAGCATTCAAACCAAATCCTGAAGTTTACAGTGCAGAACATAGAATTGATGATTCAATTATGACTGTTGTTGAATATTATCGCATGGAGGAATTAGATGCTGATGACGAGAGTCGGTCAAAAATGGAAAATGTCGTTTATAACAAATCATTTAACTATTCAAAAGCCGTAACTTTTGTCACACAACAAGATACTTCTAACAAACCTTTGGTTATCACACCAGTTTCTGAAGTTCGTCCCCAACACAATGGTGCACAAATTTATGGTCCTCTACCTTCACTTAGTGAAGTAAATTCAAAGCCGAAAGTTGTCGAGTTATAAAATACTTTGACACTTTCTTATCTGACCTCAAAATTTTGGAACGTGAGATTGAATTTCATTCTGAAATAAAAGTTGAACATTTTCAATCGCCAATGGCCTGAGAACAAAGAGATATTCTTCAGAAAAGAATTTTACCCCATGTCAAAAATTTGAAAACTTGTGCACTATATTGGGAAAGGGATTTTCACAAGCAACTTGGTCTCATGAAAACAGTTTTCGAGAAAACAGAAACATCGATTTCAAATACTAAACGTAAAAAGAAATTGTCGAGAAAAGATGTTGATCGACTCTTGGAAGATGTTATCTATCTTTGATATCAATAATCTTGTGTTATTACAATCTGTTGCATATGCATTTGATCATATCTCTGCTGATTCTGTTGATATTGTTGAGAATACTGATAATGTGCATCAAATCGACTTTTTAAAAGTTGAAAATGAACGATTGTTAACCGACCTTTCAAATGCAAAACTTCATCTTCAATGGTGTCAAAAAGATTGTCACAATCGTGAACTTGCTTTGCAAAACAAAATCGACCAGTTGCATTCCAAAACGTTTAATCCAAAACTTGAGCAACTGGATGATCAAAACGTGTCTTTGAAATGTCAACTCTCAAAATATGAACAAGAACTTGCAAAAGTTAAAAAGGAATATGGTGTCATATTTGATTTACTCAAACAGACTCGTGATGAAGCATCAAACGAACTTGATCATTATCTTGCACACACTAAAGAAGTCATGAACTTTTCTGAAAATCAAGATTCGGTGCACACTATCATTAAGTTAAGAGAAATGTTAGGAAAGTATGAACAAGTTCAGCCTAGCATCATTAAGAAAATTGCACTGTAACACTTAGCAAGCGTGAACCCAGAATGCCTCTTGATAAACCACAAGATACTAATGTGCTTCCTTCTACTGAAACAGGAATAGTTGCCTCTTTTCCAAACGTCCGCACTTCATAGCCTAGGGGCAATACAAGGAAGAATAGGAAGTTGCGAGCTAAGAAAAGAACAATAAAGAATGCTGAAGTAGAAGAACACCCTAGGACTTTGAATAAGACTCAAGTTGCACCCACTTTAGATATTGCGTCTGACAAATGTAATGGAAAAAGTGTTGTAACGAATGCTAAACCTTTAAGTACTTTTGATATTCAATCAGAAGCTTCTTGTGTTATTTGTCATAAAAGTATGCTTTCTGATTGTCCTGATAAATGTGTTGCTAGAGCTATCTTGTCTCGTTTACGGAATCCTAAGAAATGGAATACCTCTAGGCCCACAAATGCTTCTAAGTCTATGCTTGGTAAACCGCTCGCTTTAGATTCTAAGAAACGCATTGATGTCCCTGTAGCTCCAGTCTCACCTCCAAGGAATGTAGTACCACCTAGTGCATTCACTAAGACTAAATCTAAGACTAGTTGGAGATGGCAGAAATGGATACATAATACACTAGGATTTAAATGGATACCTAAAATCATTGATGTGTGTATTTCTAACATAAGCTGCTTGAACCCTCTAACTCTTGGGTTCCACATCTACTTATATTCCATCTGTGTCGTCTTTGTGTATCACGTGCTACTGAGATCATCCTTTGGATTGTTGATAGCGGATGTTCCCGACACATGACAGGCAATCTCAAGCTGTTATCAAACTTTGTTGCAAAGTTCATTGGAACTGTCGGTCGGGAATGATCACTTCGCAGCTATCATGGGCTACAAAGACTATATTAATGGAAACATCGAAATTAGCAGTGTTTATTATGTGGAAGGCCTCGGTCACAATCTCTTTTCAGTCGGTCAATTCTGTGATGGAGACTTGGAAGTTGCTTTTCGGGAGAAAACTTGTTTCATTCGTGATCTACAAGGAAACGATCTTATGTCTGGCTCTCGCAATTCTAGTCTGTACACAATATCAATGCAAGACATGGTTGCTTCATCTCCCATCTGTCTACTCTCAAAGGCTACATCTACAAAATCTTAGCTATGGCACCGTCGTCTCTCACATCTAAACTTTTAAACCATAACCAACCTTGCTCGACACAAACTTGTTGAAGGTCTCTCGAGATTCAGGTATTCTAAAGATCACCTATGCTCAGCTTGTGAACAAGGGAAAAGTACTCGTGCTCACTTTCCTTCAAAGGTGGAACACAGCTCTCAGCATGTACTTCATCTTCTTCACATGGATTTGTGTGGCCCGATGCACGTGCAGAAGATTAATGGCAAACGCTACATCTTGGTAATTGTTGATGACTACTCAAGATGGACTTGGGTTTATTTTCTTCGAAGTAAAGATCAAGCTCCAAGATGATCATCACCTTTCTTATGAAAATTCAAATTCAGCTCCGGAACACCATCAGACAAATTGAGCAGACAAAGGATCGAATTTGTGAATCAAACTCTTCGTGAATATTATGAGAAAGTGGGAATTGATCATCAAACATCCATTGCACGTACCCGAACAAAGCGGAGTTGTTGAAAGACGAAACATGCGTTAGTGGAAGTTGCGAATGCGATGTTAATCAATGCTAAACTTCCAGATTACTTGTGGGCTGAAGCTGTCTCAACTGCATGCTATACTCAGAACCGTTCAATGATTACAAAATGTCACAATAAAACACCTTTTGAGCTTATCCACAACCGAAAACCGATTCTCAAACACTTTCATGTATTTGGATCCCTTTGCTATCTGAATAATGATCGTGATGACTTTGGTAAGCTCAAAGCCAAAGCTGACATTGGAGTCTTTATTGGATATTGTGAGAATTCTAAAGGTTACGGATCGGAATCGTCGTACAAAGCGGGTTATGGAAGCGATTCATGCAAATTTCGATGAGCTTACTAAAATGGCTTCTGAGAATCACAGCTTGGAGCCCGGTCACAACCGTTTAAACTTCCCTCAAATCCCATCATCAGCTGATACAAGCCCCCACCTTACTCGTCAACAAATGGAAAAGCTATTTGCACCACTTTGTTGATGATGACATTGATGAGCGTGCTCGAGTGTATCCGATGTTTCATTTGCACAACGATCATATTCCAATACCTGATACACCTGCTACAACAACTATAGTTGAAGAAGCACCACCAGTTGACTCTACAACAACAGTTGAACAAAGCGCATCCAACGGCAATGAACGGTGATGATGTTCTGAACAATGAAGTACCCCCACCTGCGTATTTTGATCCAAATGCGTTCTTTAGCCCGTTCGCTAATGAAACTGCTACACCTGATGTCGCGGAATCATCTACAACCCATTTTAATCCTCAAAATCTGCACAATGTATACCAACATCAACCCTCTACACATCGTTGGACCAAAGACCATCCTCTTGAAAACATAATTGGCAACCCGAATCAACCAGTCGTAACAAGACAACGTCTTCACACAGACGGTGAACATTGCATTTATGCAGTCACTATCTACCAATCGAGCCTAAAACATTAAAGATGCAATGACAAAGGACAACTGGATTGAATCCATGCAAGAAGAACTCAACCAATTCAAGCGTCTTGAAGTATGGGAACTGGTTGAAGCGACCAACGAGTCGTCATTGGTCTCAAATGGATTTGGAAGAACAAATTGGATCTTTGAAGGAACGTAATCAGAAAAAAGTCACGTCTGGTGGCTAAGGGTTATAGACAGGAAGAGGGTATTGACTTTGAAGAATCATTCCCTCCGGTTGCTCGTCTTGAGGTTCGGATCTTTCTCGTCGCGGCTCATATGAATATAACGGTCTTTCGGATGGACATCAAAACCACTTTTCGAATGGGCAACTGAAAGAAGCGGTTTATGTCACCAGAAAGGGTTCGTTGATCCCGCGTTCCCGAACCATGTCTACAAACTAAACAAAGCTCTATATGGACTCAAACAAGCTCCTCGGGGTACGATAAGTTATCATCTTTCCTCATTGCCAATAATTTTACCAAAGGTTGGTCGACCCAACTCTTTTCATACAATATCACGGGGCACATATCTTAATTGTTCAAATTTACGTGGATGACATCATTTTTGGGTCAACACATAAAAAGTACTCAATCGCGTTTGCAAAACTAATGAAGAAACATTTTGAAATGTCCATGATGGGTGAACTTACGTTCTTTCTAGGACTGCAAGTTCATCAATCACCCCGTGGTATTTTCTTGAGTCAGTCCAATTATGCCCTTGAACTGTTAAACAAATTTGGAATGCAAAACTGTGACACCTATGCCACACCAATGGCTCATACCAAGAAGCTAGACGCTGATTTACATGGGAAATTGGTGGACCCTACCAAATATCGTAGTATCATTGGGTCTCTCATGTATCTAACAGCCAGCAGGCCTGACATTGTTTTTGCCATATATCTTTGCTCTCATTATCAGTCGAGACCAAATGAAACCCACCTCTTTGAGGCTAAAAGAATCCTCCAATACATCAAGGGAACCATTAATTTGGGGATCTGGTATCCGAAGGATTCGGGTTTTGAACTAATAGCTTTTTAGAACTGGTGACCGCGGGATGCTTAGATTCAGGAAAAGTACTTGAGCTTTACAATTTCTTGGTGATAGCGGTGTCATGGCAATCGAAGAAGCGATTGTACATCACTGTCCTCAACGGCGGAATATGTAGCCATGTCATGCTGTTGTGCTCAAGTCATATGGATGAGAACACAACTCAAAGACTATGGTTATGTATTTGACAAAATCGATGTCTTTGCGACAATCGGAATGCTATTGCGATCTCGTGCAACTCTGTTCAACACTCGAAATCAAAGCACATCGATCTTCGATATCATTTCATCAAGGACCACGTGGAGCAGTGCTTGTTGAATTATACTTTGTGGAGTACAGAATACCAATTGGCAGATCTCCTCACCAAAGCCTTAGCTCATGCTAGGTTTAATGAGTTGGTCCACCAGATTGGTATAAGGTGTTTGACTCAAGAGGAACTGGATAAACTCTTAAAACATTCTTAAAATTAGTCAAACACCAAAACCTCTTTTGTAAATATTTTTCAAAAACAAAATACAAAAATATAAAATCTGATAAAACATCAAAAATATTCTTCTATCTATATTTCTTTTCAACATGGCAAGTACAAATCTTCCGTCAACACTCAAATCTTTCAAAATTCATATTTTTCAATCGTGTTGAGGGAGAAAGCAAATATTTTTCAGTTTCATAAAACCTTGTACTTGCATGTTACCTTATCCCGGTTGTTTCTTTAATTATGGTGGTCACATTTCTGGTTTACTGACACTCCTCGGAGTAAAATTTATAAAACTTCATTATTTATTAAGTCGAGGGGGAGTGTCGTCAAAATTCTTTCCAAATATCCTTCGTTTGGTAACCAAAATGGAAATTATGGACATGTGATGTAAATGGTAAAGGTGGAGGGATTAATTGTGTCAAAATGTCAAAAGTATTTTTACAAAATACTCCACCTAACACATTAACTCTTCACATTTATTATTCAGCCTAACTAAATCCTACGCCTAAAATTCAAGCTTCAAATCCGTGTTTTGGATCTTCATTTTGTAAGTGTTTTTGTGTTGTTAACATGATTATAAACAGAGGTTTTGAATCGTTTTTAAAACCAACAGTTAGATTTTAACCTAGGAACGATTTGGTGCTCTACGCGTAAGCTATGAACACATAATCAATGGTGTGTTTTTTTGGTTAAAATGATAGAGTCAAAACGTTTGTCTAACATCATTGAAACCATTTTTATCATTAAACATCACCCAGATACACGAATTGATTGATTTTTTAAAACTAAGGTTTATGCGTGGAATTGGGTATTTGCATATGTGAACATTTCTGGCTAATTGGTTGCTTGCAAGATGTTGTTTTCGAGTTTAATTGATCATATCTATCTTTGGGATTTTACCCGAAACACTAATTGCTTATAAATTAGAAATTAGGGTTTATGTTCATAAATTGGGTATTTTTGATTAAGCTTAGAGTTTGATGTTAAAACTTGGATAGAACAACTCAATAGGCTTCCTAGACATTCCATAATCATTTTGGTGCAAATCCTGTGGGTAGAAAGCTTACACGTAGAAATTAAGCCTTAGGGTTTAGGTTTACGCGTAACCTGTTTCTACGCTTAACTACTTAAATAAGTATTCATGATTTTATTTGAAAAGGAATGAATGTATGTGTTAATGTTGATGTTAAGATGAATTTATTTCAGGTTTTCTACGCTTGAAAATTCAGAATCAAGGTTACTCGCAATCTACGCATAAGGATCACCTTACGCGTAGCATGTTATGCGTAAGAGAAATCTTACGCGTAGCGTTTGCGCGTAAGGTTCTACATAAGGGACTACGGCGTATCCTGTGAAGGATATGCGTACTTGAACCTCTACGCATAAGGTCGACTCTTACGAGTAAGCCTTACGCGTAAGGTTTCATATACGCTTACGCGTAAGCTTTACGCATAAGGCCCTCACTTCCTACGCGTAATATTTCTTACGCGTAAGTCAAGAACCTACGCATAAGCTTATGCTTACGCGTATACCACTCTGTTTCGCGCATAAGCTTGCCATTTCTACGCTTAAGCCTAGTTTTAACCTTAATTATGAATTGTTACGCGTGCAAACTTGTAAATAAATAAATCATAACGCCACGAAACCAATAATGTCACCAATAAGCTTAAACGTTTAATATGTTGTGAAAAATAAGTGAAAACATGGACTTTAAAACTTAAAGTTAATCAACTCACGAAACTTATCACGGCGTCATTGGACTATTGGACAAACAAGTGACATTGGACTCGTAACAATCATCGACATATCACATTCAATAATTAGACAATAAAACCATCTGTTGACTAACATAATGTCTTTCGATATGTTGGTTTTTTTGGCTAAATATCTTTCAGATCACGACATGGACGCTCAAATGCAGAATGTGGAAGCACCAAATGTTCTCACCGTTGTTGATATCTTCCCTCATGGTTATCCAATGAAGATTGGAAAGAATAACCTTCGTGTTGATTTTGATACTCTCACCTGCTCAGAGTCTTCTTGTTTAATTCTTTGTGGATATTCTAAAGAATCATCCTTATCGAGAACATGCTCACCAATTCCTTTCGGTGCTGAGATCTATATTCACGTTACGGAATACAATGCGAAA
>OU343223.1:281320181-281364473 GCA_910596185.1 Chrysanthemum makinoi | reverse complement strand
GATCAAAGGACAAAATGTTGTGGCGGTGACGCTCAATGACAAACAAGTCACCATCACACCTGCAGACTTAAGGGCTATTCTTCTCATCCCTATCAATTGAACCAACTGAATACAATGCCGCACCAACTGAAGAGACTGTTGTGCAATTCATGATCGACATTGGTTATGACGAAGCCGGGGAGTAACCACAAAGCATTCATACGTGGATCTTAAGAATATTCCTCAGCCATGGAGAACTCTCTACATCATCATCACCAAATATGTTTCTGGACGTGACAGTGGCTATGAGCATCCCAAGCTCATGGAACTGCATATATTTTGGGCTTTGGTCAACATGAAACACATTGAAGTTGAAGCTCTAATATGGGACGACAAGATGTCTTTCCTCAAAAAGCTTGGTTCCAAGATCCCATATATAAGATATACCAAATTGTTGATCCAAAGAGCTCTTGGGTATAATCGATATCCCCAAGAGACTCGGTGACCTAACAATCACTCCATGTTGTATGAGCCTACACTCACGGTCAGTTAAGGACTCTACAACAAAGAAACAAGGTCTTGGTAAGCGGCCAGGATCACCTTATAATTGATGATATCAAACAAACGTATTACATACAAGCGATATTTGTAGCTTGATTGAAGAAGGCAAAGTAGGCTTTCTCGATGAAAAGTTTCTTTGGTACACCTACAAGGAAAACTTAAGAGGCGGTCTGAGGAAGTGTTACAAAAGCGAGAGTCAAAGAAAGTTCCCTAAGAGGAAACACGCACTCAAAGAAAAGTTCCCTCTAAGGAAGGCTGTTCCTATTCCTATTCCCAAGCGAACATAGCGAAAGCTCTTGGATGAAAGCTCTGAGGAAACTGAATCAGACAAAGAAGTCACCTACTCTGAAATGGCAATCGATGACACTCCAACAGTAGCTAAACTGTTAGATATAAGATTTCACAAACACATTAAACCATAATCATATGGGGCGTTAACTTGAGTTTAGAGAAAGAAAGTTCTAGTGAGAGAAAGGAAGAGAGTTGGGAACTATGTGAAACAAGAAAAATGGTATTGAAGCTCCAACCCTCTACCTTGGGAGGTAGAGGGTATTTATAGTTTCTTACAAACAAAGCCACCTACGGCTGGATCAGGGCATACAGTGGGTAATGACCCGTCCGTCCTCCACGGTGTTACTTAACTAAATACTACTTAACATAAAATAACTACGACTACGAGCTTTCTAACGATTACATATACTTGAGGTGACCGACTCTTTAATACCGGAATTTCTAATTCTAACAATCTCCCCTAAGGAGGTCACATCAAACACACATTAAAATTACATTGAATACAAACAGATTTTACATTGAGATTGTTCTTGGATTCTTGTCCATGTTCTTTGTTCTGTAGCTTGTAGTCTTTGATTCTTCATAATTGCATGTTTGGATAATCTGAGTGGAGGTCTTTAAGTGATCCACGTGATACTGAGTTTTGAGCCAGCTTTGAGATCATCAGCCACATTAAATCTCTAACTCAACCTTTGTGGTGTTGGTAATTAGTGATGTTGTGACTTTTGGACCGACATGCTCACATTCTGGATCATGATTTATTCTTATCGGAGTAGCGGAAGCTTTCGTTGATTCATGATATTGGCGCGTAGCGAAGCATGGAGTGAAAATATCAGAGTCATTGATGCACCAATCATGATTTCTTTAGATATGATTGTGTTGTGTGAGCATGCGGCTATGGATTGACCGCTCCATTCGATCACCGCAAGCGTCGGGGTGTACGCATAAGGCGGTTAGCAATAAAGCCTACGAAAGTGTCTTTGATCACTTTCGTTGAATTGAGGTACACGCCCACGGTTCCCGTTGATCGGTACAAGTACTTGCCGTGATCGGTATAATTCGAAGAATTTCCTTGACGGGTTTAGCATTGCTTCTAGCCGTTCTCAAACGGAGCGTCTCAAAGAAGACAACACGGGTGAGTGAACCAATAATAGAGATTCAGCGATTGATGAAAAGGGATTTGGAAAAACAATCGTGTATCGCTCAATAGAAATTGTTTTTGCAATACAACGAAGTTTTAGTGAAAATCATTTATCAATCATAAACACGTTTTGATTTGAAATAATTGTACACAGTCGATGTGCTTAGAGAAAAGAGTTTTTAAGCACAACAACCGGTTTTTCAAAGGCAACCGCCAATCCATTTTCTTGGACCTGGATTGATTCAAATTTGAATCGCTCCACTGATGAGGTCCATATGACACATTCAAGTCTTGGCAATACCACAAGGATAGTGCGTAGGACTCATAAGATATAATCTCACATTCCACATTGTGTGAAATAGCGAGTCTTCAAGAAATAAGTGTCCTAAAGAGATTAATTGATGATCTCGTGGCTCTAGACTCAATTTGTGCATATTTGGTTCCTATGCCGGAGACTAGGGAGAGGGTGTCCTTCTTCAATACCAACTATCTCTAAGAGAAAGTCGATAGATTATGTAGGTTCCCGTGAGAATGAAACAAGCCCTTTTAAGAGGAACTTGAGTAGCTTGGGAAGTTTAGTGCAGCAAGTCCTTTGGGTCCATGACGTCTTGTCTTCAATACCGTGTTACCTTAGTAACCACCGTAGCATATGAATTGAACCCGTTTTACGCCTCTAAGGTTGAATAAAAATGGAGGGCTATTTCTTTTCACCCTTTTTCTCATTCAATTCTTTTCATTCTTCAACCCCTTCAAGGCTTACCGAGACTTCATGAACTAGAACCTTGTTGGGTTTATTCGATACTAGCTTCTCGATCCGCACTCTTCCCATATTCTCATTTTTCTCCTTTTTTGATCATACCTAAGGACTTCTACACTATCTAGTGGATTATCCCTGGGTAGATCCCTCCGGTTCTGGCGGATCATGGGACCTCAACCTAACCTTATCATCGTTATATCACCATACATAAAGTAAAGTTGGTCGGTCTTTTTGGTATCGTTCATCTGCCATAGAAACCAATTGAAAACTATTTGAAAATCAATCAATATACTTGTGATATAGAATCAAAGCATTTTGTATCTTAATTGTTTTTGATATTTTAGAAATGCTCCCCCTCAACATATGCATAAAAATTTAGAATGTTTTGCACATGTTAGGAAAAGACTTCACATTGAGATAAATTGATCACGTTTCAAATATTTGTGGTTTAAGATAGATGCTCCCCCTCAACGTGTGCATGGAAAATTTTAAATCGTTTGTCACTTGCGGGGAGGCAATCATACTAATCACTTATGAAACCATGTATCGAATTATCAGTTTAAATCCAATTTAAATCACAAATTCTCCCCGATCACAATTATCAAATCATTTGAGATTTGTGATCTCATAAATTTAAATTATTTTTGAAAGCTTTTAAGGAGAATTGTGACTTGATTATGAAAACGTTTTAGCTGATAAGGATCGAATTTTGAGACTTTAGACTCCAAAGATTTAAACATGCTTGAATATTTTTTGAAAACAAACCATTGTTTTAAAAAAATACACTTTTTAATTAAAAATCATTCTCCCCCTCAATCAATGACATAAGTTGTTGATTGAGAGATAGATAGTTTTAACAACCGTTTAGTACAAATGATTTTCAAAAATTGAGCCCGAGTAATTTTTCAAAGCAATTAGTTTTCATTGGATAGTGAGAAATATTTATAGAATCGAGCACAGATTTGAAAAACAAGATAAAGTATGGCTCTGTTCTTTCTTTTCAACACGGGTTACTGCCTGACATGACAATAAACCACCATTTTTCTTCGCCTCATTTTTTTTTTTTTTTTTTTTTATGAAAAACTATGTACATTCGATGAACATATAAAGACCCGTGACATTCTTTGAATATCAACACAAAGTCCGTAGATGATATCGAATCGAGAAAAACATGACAAAATGACAATATTTTTGGGGATTTTTCGAATTTTTCACATTTTTATGGATTTTGAAAGTTTTATAATTTTGTATTTTGCTTTTTGAAAAAAATATACAGAGTGATAGATGAAGAAAGACCTTTACTCCTCGTCTTCCTCCTGAAGACGTTTGAGTGTTTCTGGTTGAAGGCTTTTCAAGCCAAGTCGTGGAAGAATAAACTCAAAACGTTCTCTTGGAAGAGCTTTGGTGAAGATGTCTGCTAACTGGTATTCAGTCCTCACAAAATAGAGTTCCACCACACCTCTTTCCACTTGTTCCCTGATGAAATGATGTCGGATGTCGATATGCTTTGCTCTTGAGTGTTGAACATTGTTGCATGAGAGAGCAATAGCACTTTTATTATCACAGATGCAGAGGATTTTGTTGAATACAAAGCCATAGTCAGTTAATTGAGATCTCATCCGTAGGATTTGAGCACAACAAGATGACATGGCTATGTATTCAGCCTCTGTAGAGGAAATAGAAGTACTTATTTGTTTCTTTGATGACCAGCTCACCAGCTTATTACCCAAAAAATGAGCACCTCCATACGTACTCCGACGAGTATCTTAACACTGCACCCTGCATGATATGCATCTGCATATGCTGTTAGTGACATACCGGTGTCCTTCGGGTACCAAAGTCCCATGTTGATGGTTCCTTGGAGGTACCGAAAGACCCGTTTAACCGCTTCAAGGTGCTTTTTGGTAGGCTTAGCCTGGTATCTAGCACACATGCATACAGCGAACAGAATATCAGGTCTACTGGCAGTGAGGTACATCAGGGATCCGATCATGCTTCGATATTTTGTTTGGTCTACCATGATCCCTGAGTGGTCCTCATCCAATTTAGTACGCTCAATCATGGGAGTGTCAACAGGGTCACTAGAATCAAATCCAAATTTCTTTAGAATCTCATTTGCATATTTAGATTGATTTATAAAAATGCCTCCGGGACTTTTTGAAATTTGTAATCCCAAGAAAAATGACATTTGTCCCATCATTGACATTTGAAATTTGGAACCCATTTCTTTTGAAAAACGATCACATTCATTGGGGTCAGTCGAGGCAAAGATAATATCATCAACATAAATTTGAACGTGAATTAAAAATTTGCCTGACTTCCTGGTGAACAATGTTGGATCAACTGCTCCTTTGCTTTGAAGGTGAAGAAGAAACTTTGATAGCATATCATACCATGCCCTTAGAGCTTGCTTTAAACCATAAAGAGCCTTCTTCAAACGATAAACGTGAGTAGGATGCTCTAGATTCACAAGCCTTCAGGTTGGCGACGTAGACGACTTCTTTAAGATCTCCGTTCAGAAACGCCGTCTTTACATCCATCTGATAGACTACCATGTTCTTACTTGCAGCATTAGCCAAGAATATTCTGATTGCCTCGATTCGAGCAACAGGAGCAAAAGATTCTTCAAAGTCAATACCCTCCTCTTGACGGTATCCTTTAGCAACCAATCGAGCCTTGTTCTTTAACACATCACCATGCTCATCAAGTTTCACTTTGAAGATCCATTTTAGAGCAATAATCATTGCACAATCTGGATCAGGTACTAATTCCCATACATCAAGTCGATCAAACTCATGAATTTCTTCTTGCATGGCATTGAACCAGTTGTCTTCATTCATGCGGATTTAACATCTTTTGGTTCGATCTTAGAGAGTACGGAGTTGAAGAAGCACCATAAGGCATCTGTTGCAAGTTGTTTTTGTGTGGATACTGGACGAGAGGGATTTCCAATGATGTTGTCTAATGGATGATCGTGAGTCCATTTTCTAAGGTATTCATGTGGCTGTTGTTGAGGAACTGAAGTAGCAGAGTTGATGTCTCCTGAAGTAGATTGTTCTGATGATGATTCAGGAGCAAATACGTTTTCAAATGGAGCATCTTCGGGAGTAGCAAAGGGATTGACTTCATCCTGTGAATCAGAAGCATTTCCATGATGTACACTTGATGATTGAAGATTTGTAGATGAAACAGATTGGTCAGCAGCAGGCGCTTCTTGGCTTAATGACATAGAAGTTGAAGGGTTAATATCATTGACAGGGATAGAAGCAGCCTCTGTTGATTGAATTGTCATATCATTGTTACTTGGCTCAAATTGTTCATCAAACATTGGATCAAACAGTTTCTTTAAATCATCTTCGGAGGGAGGTACATATGGAGTTGCTGATGAGGAGTTTGGTACAAGAGATGAACCAATGGGACTGCTTTGAAGTGCGGGTCTGAATGGATTGTCCAGGAGCCATTTGACCAGTCATCAAACGTGACGTGAATTGTTTCCATGATATTTCGGGTTATCTTGTTGTAGATTCGGTAACCTTTACTATTAGGTGCATAGCCTACAAAAACTCCAATGTCTGCTTTAGCTCTCAGTTTTCCTAAATCTTGACCATCATTAGTTGGATAGCATAAAGCACCGAACACACAAAGGAATGAAAGATCAGGTTTTCTGTTGTGGACAAGTTCATATGGAGTTTTTCCATGAGCAGTGTGAATCAGGGATCGATTTTGGGTGTAGCATGCAGATGGCGATAGCTTCACCCTAGAGAAACATTGGAACTTTTGAGTAAATCAGCATAGTCCTTGCGGCTTCCACAAGAGTTCGATTTCGTCTTTCAACTACACCGTTCGTTGAGGAGTTCAGGAACACTTCTTTGATGACTGATTCCCATACTTTCATAAAAATCACCAAGTTTTTTGTTAACAAACTCAGTTCCATTGTCTGTTTGGATGATTCTGACCGTTTTGTTAAGACGAACTGCATTTGTTTGATGAGTTTGATGATGATATTCGGAGTTTCATCCTTTGTCTTTAAGAACTTTACCCAGGTGAATCTAGAGAAATCATCAACCACAACTAACACATATTTCTTCCCAAAAATATTTTGCACTCTCATGGGTCCACATAAGTCCATGTGAATTGTATGGAGAACTTCGTGATGAGTTAATAGGTTTGGGTTTATGGGCATACTTCTTGCTTTTTCCCAATTGGCATGCTTAACAAAGATGATCCTTTTCATACTTAAGTCTAGGTAGACCTACAACTAAGTCCTTTATGGAGAGATCATTGATGGTGCTGAAGTTCAAGTGATTGAGACGACGATGCCATAACCATGACTTTGTTTTAGAAGCCTTTGACAACAAGCAAATTGGAGAAGACTTCATCATATCTTCGATAGAGATGGTGTATAGATTTGAACCACGTGAACCTCTTAAAAGTTCTTTACCATCAAGTTCTCTAACGAAACAGGTATGTTTTCTGAAGGCTACTTCTAGATGAGAATCGCAGAATTGACCAACAGAGAACAGGTTATGACCAAGACCTTCCACATAATATACCCTGGAGATGACACTTTTTCCAACAACATAATCTCCATAACCCTTAATTGCACAGAAATCATCATTCCCGAATCTAACTGTCCCGATGAATTTGCTCACGAAGTTCATGAGCGGCGACCGGTCTCCAGTCATATGCTTAGAACAGCCTGAGTCCAAGTACCACAGAATGATTTGAACGATCTGCAGTTGAACACAGACAAGAATGGATAACTGGATAATTGGGATCCCCATGCAAGAATGGGTTCCACTTCGTTAGTAACAGTGATTGGAACACCCACATCAGAAATAGAAACATCCATATCAAAAGTAGAAGCAATGGAATCATTGGGAATAGATGCAGTCTGGTGTCTGTATTTGACCTATTCAAAGTATGTTCACTTCTTAAGGGAATAGTTCTACCAGTAGGCATCCATTTACTAGTGGGCATAGTCTTAGCAGTTTGAGAACAAAAGTGATTATTCTTATGGCCAAAAGGTATCCAATAATAACCTATCTTTATAAATGTTCTTCCTGTGGGTTTCCACTGTTTTCTAACAATTTTTCGTCTTTGCCTTTTAGCCTTCTTTGCACGATTATTAGCATTAACAATTTTAACTGGGCATTTGACAGCATTAGACAAAGCATTCACACCACATTCATGATTAGCAACAGAATTCAAGCAGACATCATTACAAGGTTTGCAAATAGTATCGAAATTCGAATTAATTACAGTACGCCTATGGCTAATACTAGAATCAACACGATTCGTTTTATTCGACTCAAACTTAAAGTTCCTAGATTGGTCTTCTACTCTCTTCCAATGCACATTCTTAGCTTGCAAGGTCCTATCATTCCTTGTATTGTCTTGAGACTTTGACCTGCTTGCTTTAATGTCACTAATTACTCCTGTAGAGGGAATGGGAACATTAGTTGGTTGATCTAATTTTTGCATTCCTGAACTTGATATGCAAGGATCTGAACTACTAGAATGCACATTAGTGTTTACTTTCTTAAGACTGTGATTTGAGCTATTTGCAGGCACACTAAAGCTCACTTTCTTAGGACTAACATATCTGGAATCTGAACTACTTGAAGGCACCCTAAGGTTGACATTCATAACATTGGGCATAGAACAGATTTCATGCTTGGCACTAGGCATAGAACAAGGCATCACAGCTTTGCCTTTTGCACCTAAGGATTTTGGACATCTTGCAATTACACATTCAAGCAGCTCTTGAGATCGTTTGGCCGGGAGGCAAGCAAACCTAATTTCTCTATCAAGAGGTTTATTAATGAAATCCTCTTCAACAATCTCACGGAGACATTCTAGACTATCCTTAAGGTGAGCACAATAGTCATGAAACGCAGATTCGTTATTTCTAAGATGAGGAGGAATATATTTAACCGTCACAGTGTATTTGCAGTCTAAGGGTGACTTTGAAACAACATTCTTATTAAAAACAAGTGGCAGTTTCCCATTTTCCTGACTTCTCAGATTCTCAATTTCCTTTTGTAAAGACGTTATTTTTTCGTTGTTTTGGTCACGAGTGACTTTCATTGAATCATATAACTCTTTAAAGTGTCGTTTAACTTTTTCATTTTCTTCTAGAAAACTCTCGTTTTCCTTTTGTAAGGCATTAACTAAGTTTTGAAGATGAAAAGTTTGAGAGTACTGAGAATCTAAAGGAGGAGGCATTTGGGATCCAGTCACATTGTTCTTTTCACCCTTCAATTGAGAGATTTTGGCTTTCAACTTTTTGATCGTGTTACAATGAGCTCGAATTTGTTCATCGCGTTTGCTAATTTCAAAAACTGCATCAAATTCTGGAGCATCCAAGGATGTCTTGATATTTGAGGTTTTAACATTTTCTTTTAGATGTTGTTATTTTAGTTGTAAATCAAAATGTTCAACTTCTAGTTTAGAAAGATGTTTTACCAAATTATCGTGATTATCCTGATCAATTTTCTCATTACGTTTCGAATTAATCTTTTCAAGCTCAATGACACGATCATGGGAGACTTTCAGAGCAACAGATAATTCATGAAATTGAGAAGCATTAATGGAGCAATTTGTAGCAGTTTAAAACACATCTTGAGCAATACATTCAGAAATAAGATTCTCATTCAAGGTATGCAAGTTCTTCCTCTCAATCTCATTATATTTTAATTCTCGCTCATAGTCACTAACCTCAACTACCATTGCATCAAATTCCTTTTCCATTCCTTTAATATATGAACTTATCCCCTTTTTAAGACTCTCAAAATGATATTTTAGTAGTTTGAAGAAAGGCATGACCTCAGTTAGATAGCATTCTTTTGTTTGCTCAAAACCCCTTCCCCCTTCAGTTATCCCAGTGGGTGTGATCCTTTTCTTACAAGTTTTCTCAAAATCGACAAATAGTTGAAGAATAACATATTGGCTGATTAAGGTCTTTCTCTTAGTGTCAATAGTTCTAGGAACTAAATGCATCGGTGTATTTGGAGGATACACAGTCGCAGTAGGCATTTTCCTAAGGGAAGGGTTTGTGTCAACAAGATTTTCAGCTTTTAGCTTATCTAAATCCTTTTTCCAGAAAACTTGTTCAGGTGTTAATAACGTTTGAGGCTTAAATTTGTTTAAGGAGATCCAGTTTTCCTTCTTGTAATCATGGGGTTTGATCGTGATGTTATGGTTTTTGCATTCAGGATCTTCTAGCTTCTTAATCATTTTCACCCTAGATGCATCATCTAATATTCTATCTTCCTCAGAGCACTCAGCGCAGCTAGGTTTCTGTCTAGGTTTAAGAATCTCATTGCCATCATAAATTACATTTTGAGCCGCCTTAGCTAACTTGCTGTACTCAGGGTTGGGTTTATCTATAATGGGAACACTATGCTTATCGCTTAACACTCTATGCTTAGTGACCATGTGAGCAGTCTGAATGGTATTCCCTTGTACGTACAATTTATTTTCAAGCTTGTTCTTCAAAGTTTTTAGATTAGAAAAATCATTCAAAAGTTTTGATTCCTTGGCATGAAATTCCTGCTTAAGCACTTTAACATTTTCTTGAAGTTCTTGTTTTTGTTTAGCAGTTTTTGAAAGCTTTTCTTGTAAGGAATTTAACTCTTGTTTTAACACTTCTTCTCTAAAATTATTTTTTCTAATAATTGTACGCATTTGGTTATCCAACTCCTGCTCATGAGTAGTTAGCTCAAACTTAGCACGTTGTTCATAAATGGCAACTCGTTCTTTATAGGCATTTAGTTCAGAGATAACAAAACCATCAGGGACAGATGCAGTGTATTCATCACATACATAATCATCATTGACTGCAGGAGATACATCACTTGATGCAATCACACTTTCACTTTGTTTCACATATTGATCATATGGGACAACATTGATATTACCCATATTTTCAATATCTGACTCAATGATTTCAGTTGATTGTATTTCATTATGTATCTTTTGCACATCAACTTCATCATATAATTTTAATACCTCTGAGATGATTTTGTCTTTGGATGGTCCAGCTTGTGGTGAAGTAGAGACCTTAGGAGAGACCATTGGAGAAATGCTAGCCATGAAAATTGTTTGTGCAGTAGGTCCATCATCAACATCAGAGTCGTATGCATCACATTCAGCGACTTGAAAGGCATTCTGATGATTGTGACCAATCTCCTGAATAGGCTGCTCATCCACATCTGCATCATATGTCTTCGCATTCCCTTCAGACAGAAACAACAGCTCCTCTTCATCCAAGGTTGCTCCATTGTCCAGAGCTTGCACTAGCAACATCTTATCCCTGAAGTATTCAACATTCTGAGGACGTTTTGGAGATGTGCAATTCCTTGCAATGTGTCCCTCACCACCACAGTTGTAAAACTTAACTGTCTTGACTTGTCCCTGATTTCCATTCCTTCCCGATTCTGATTTCCTCCATAGCCTCCACCTGCTCCACCCCTTCTCTGATCGTACTGCCTTTCTTGGACTGGCTGCACCATAACCTTCCCATCTCTGACAGTAGCTTGATTGTGTGGATTGGATGCTGTTATGAGGTTGTTGTTGGTGTGTGGGAGAGTGTTCATGTTTTGACTGATCATGAGAGCTAGTTGACTAATGAAGTTTCCTACAGATGCATCAGCATCAGCTTGTTTGAACATTGGATCGGGAATGAGTTTGTGAGTTCCATCACCCATGGGTATAACTTGTGAAGCTTTAGTGGTAATCCCAATGTTTGAGTAGAAGGCAATTGAATCATTTGATGAGCTTGTCTCTCCTGGATTTGTTTTGAATTGATCAAGAATTCTCTTTTCAAACATGGCATGTCTCTCATTCTGAAGAAGGAAGGCATACAGTTGCTCATAATTCGTATTCTTCAATCCTTTAGTGAGCTTCACAGAAGTGACAAACTTGTGCCATTCGGGATTCATGTTGTTTACAAACTTTGAGTTCAAATGAATGTTAGGCATGGTCATTCTGATGTTCCTCATGTCATTAACAAGCTTGTGGAATCTCACGTAATACTCATAGACACTCTCATCTGGTTTCATCTTGAAGTGCTCAAATTCATCATAGAGTTGTGATTCTCTGTCTTCCATGGTTAATTCAGAACCAGAAAGAAGCATCTTGACATTATCCCATACAACCTTTGCTTCAGTGTTGTGATTGATAAGCTTATAGATGTCTTTTGGAAGACCTTGTAGTATGATGTTAGAAGCCCTGATATCTGCATCGAATCTCTTCTTCTCCTTATCATTGAGCTCATCATACGTCTTTGGTCTGTCTATTCCATAGATCATCGTTCCATCTTCAGCTGTATCAATTATGTCCCTAGTAGTCTCAACTCGATACGGTCCTTCATCAGTCGATTTGAGAATGTTGACCCCATTTTCCTTTCCAAGACAGTACAATCTGATTCTTTGAGCCCAAGAGTCGTAGTCAGTTCTGTCAAGCATAGGTGGACGAGTATCTGACCCTGCTGCTTGAACGTTCTCGGCAATAGTGGAGATGATAGTAGGAACGTTGGTAGACATGTTTCAAGCTCTATGGGATTTTACTATTCTTTGATTAAACCGGGAAATTGATTCTTTCACGGGATTTTACTAAACCAAAAGAACAACCATAAGAATGTATCACGAAGAAGTAACAAGCCTAAATGAACAAGTCGCTAACCACACAACTCGCTTAATTATCAACTCGCTTAATCAATCAACTCGCTAAATAGCCAAGTCGCATTAGCATCAACTCGCAACACTGTCAACACGCTTAATGAATCAAGTCGCTGAATAGCCAACTCGCTTTAGTATCAACTCGCAACACAATCAACACGCTTGAACACCAAGTCGCTTAATTTAACTCGCTAGCTTTACAACTCGCTTAATAGCTAAGTCGCTTTAGATATCAAGTCGCTTAAAGAAACAAATCGCTTAGAACCCAAGTCGCATAAAAATCAACTCGCTAAACAGCCAAGTCGCATGAACCAACTCGCATCCAATAACAAAGAAACTCGCTTTGAAGAACAAACTTTAACACTAGAATTTGTCCAAATGAATCAAACCCTCCTAAACCTTTAATACCCCAAAAACCTTATGAAATCCACCAAAACAAGAAGCATGAAAGATGAGTGATCAAACCATGGCTCTTGATACCAATTGTTAGATATAAGATTTCACAAACACATTAAACCATAATCATATGGGGCGTTAACTTTGTTTAGAGAGAGAAAGTTCTAATGAGAGAAAGGAAGAGAGTTGGGAACTATGTGAAACAAAAAAAATGGTATTGAAGCTCCAACCCTCTACCTTGGGAGGTAGAGGGTATTTATAGTTTCTTACAAACAAACGCCACCTACGAGCTATGGATCAGGCATACAGTGGGTAAAGACCCGTCCGTCCTCCACGATGTTACTTAACTAAATACCACTTAACATAAAATAACTACGACTACGAGCTTTCTAACAATTACATATACTTGAGGTGACCGACTCTTTAATACCTGGAATTTCTAATTCCTAACATAAACCTCCCAGTCCAATAGCTGAAAAAGGCAAAGGAAAAACTCCTGTGCTTGAGCATGATAAGGATAGTTCTGAAGAAGAACCAGTTGATGAGGAAAGAGAATATCAAAAGAAGTTGAAGAACCTCAGACTCAAACATCTTGCCGATGAATTTGTAAAGGATCAAACTCGTGGCCCCGGAGGGTCAAGTGGTGGTGCACTATCTACACCAGTTCCTGATGCGGTTAATCAACCCGATAAGGGAACTGGTACCACCACCCACGATCCACAACAACAACGATTGGAAGATACCATCACCTATGAATTTGAGGAACCTGAAAAGGAGAAGTCTGAGAAAGAAAAAGCTGATGAAGAAGCCAAGATTGAGGCAGAACAATTGGCCAAGTCTGGAAAAGATGACGAAGTTGAATATGATGATTTTCTTCTTGATAGTCCTGCACGCTCAAAAGAAGAAACTTCTGAACCAGCAAATGTAACACCCCCAAAATCACAATGTGACAGCGGAAGACTATTTGGGGTATTACTTAGAGGATCACAGTCATAAGTCATAGAAAACGACTCTAAAGAGACGTTTTTAATAAAAGATTGTTACCATTTCATAAAACTCAATGTTTTGGAATACAAGAGAAAATACCACAAGTTTTGAAGTTACATAAAAGATAGTTCAAATGTTTACGAAATGATAACTTTATTTAAAAACAACACCACTTCCAGCGTCCCATGACGTCCACTCCGCGCCTTCATGATATCCTAATTAGTACCTGAGATGAACATGCTTAAAAGGTCAACAAAAAGTTGAGTGATATTCATAGGTTTAATAAATAGTTGAACACAAGTAAGAGATGATAATTGCTTCGAATACAATTACCATGGAAAACAGAGATTATTATTATGCACTAAGCTCATGACACCAAACTAACTACATACACCTAATTACTCGTGTAAGTAATAATATTGCCCTCAGATGGAATTGCCAATTCCATAGTTAACCAAATATAGTGCGCCCCGGTTATTTTCGATAACCGAGTCGGGGTCGTTAATTCCCATAGTACTATCCACAGTATTCGCGTTCACTCGCAAGTGATTAATGGTTCATGATGTAAGGGACTTATGGCAGGCAACTTAGGCTATAATAATAATGATCAGGCAAGCATACATTTCAAGAAAAGACTTGTGTTCTAGTTTATAGCATGCATCTCCCTCGCGGGGTTTGAAAAGAAATAAGTAAAGGCGAGGCTATGAACTCACCTTAGCAAAGTAGTATCCGAGTAGTGAAAGAGTCAAGTAGTAGATGCACAGAGTACCGTCATGCGACCTATAGTTAATATAACCATACTTTAATTATTATATTCGACTTGATGACGTCTAAAATATATACATCGAAAGTTTAAGTTGTAATTGGTTGTGTGTCGTTTGTTATTGAACATTGGTTAGCTTTGGCTCATGGAAGTGCTTAGGTATACACAAAAGTATTAAAACGAGTGAGTCTTGGGTTCGTCGTAACCGGAAGATGATGTACGGAAAATATCGCAACCAAATAGTAAACGTATTTAAATTATGAAGACGTCGCTTAAAATGTGAGTATATATATAAGAAAGTAACAATTTTTATTATAAGGTTAAAATAAATATATTTCGTTCATAAGTTGTAATAGTCTTTTAGAAAATTTGGTATGACTCGTTTATATGTCTAAAATATATTTGGTGACTAAGTGTAGGAAATTTTTATTGTGCTAAAATAAATCTCATTTAGTATGAAATATTATAATAATTTAACATTAAGAGCTAATTACATTTGTTTATAGCATATGTTTATAAAATGAGGTATTTTCTTGAAATAATATTGAAAGTAATTATGTCAAAACGGGTAGGCGAGCGAGTTGTGAATGAGGCATGAGAAGGATTGAAGACGATAAGTAGTCGTGACATGATTTGGATGACGACTTGGTTATACTTAGTATTATGAAACTTGGTTTGTATCTGTTTGGAAGACGATAGTTGTGAATGAGACATGATTTGGATGACGACTTGGTTTGGAAGACGATAAGTAAACGTTTATGTTTCAAAAGAAAATTGTATATATATCTGTTCTTGTAGTAGGAATTGATGCACCCTAGTTGGGCTCGACATAACCCACACAGGCCCGATCCCCAAACACATTGATCCATTTTTATTTACCCAAAATCTTGCCCACACTGCTAGTATATGGCTTGTTTGTATTGTGCGTAGGAAAGGAAAAAAAAGAAAACTGTTTGTGTCACATGAAGTAAGCAGTTATTTAGCAAAATTTTTATCTACTCTTCTCTTAGACTTTAAACCATTTACCTCTTAACTAAAATCAAGAAAAGGATTTGTAGCGTTTTACTTATGAAAGAAAAAGGGTGTACGGTTTGACAACATACTAAAAACACGAGGCCTAGACTTAACGACAATACAATGCTACTAGGTTAATGAGGTAAGTAGTCTTTCGAGGGGTGCATTTGTGGTGACTCAAACAACGTAATATAGAGGTCCCTTGAGTCCATTTACATACCAGATATGCGAGGCAACAATGGCATTAGCCATCTGCTACTACTTGACATAGAGACCATTACATTCGGGTACTACCCAACTTGGTTTGAGACTCGACATTGGTCACGCCCGTTTATGCCCTATGAAGCCTCAGATTAACGAAAACCATGAATGAAAAACAAATAAGCCAAACACAATAAGCAGCTTTAATTTTTTATCCAACTTAAGGTTTAAAAGATGTATTATTGCTAGTGTCTAAATAAGCTATAGTATCACCAAGCACTACATGAGCCAATAAGCCATTTGATTCTAACACCAATTTCTTAACCCAAGATCAATCAATTCAATCTCATATTACTTTCAATAAATCGACAATGGGTAAAAGTTTATAGTCGATTCCTTATAAAAATTAAACCACCCATTATACTTAATAACAAGTTTAAACCAAAGTTAACATTACAACAAGAATCAATATAAGACTAAAAGGAAGTCATGAAACCTTGCTAAGCCGACGAAGACCGTTCGTAGGGATTCACACAACTTCCACCCAAAACCCAATTCGAGCACTCCAATCTTGACACGAAACCCTTTTGGTGATGAAAGTAAGTGAGAAGTATGTGAAACCCAGGTCCTTCGTGGCCTTTATATAGGTGTAGATGGGGAAGTCCTTTCTTTGACCATTCGAAGGTGGGGATAGATTAAGAGTCTTCTTTGGGTAATGTTACCAGGCCTTCACGTGGCTCTCTTGGTGATATCATCCAGTCGTGGTCCAAGGAGGACAAAGGGTCCTTGGTTTTGTGGATTTGCTTCCATGGAAAAGCCAAAGAGGTATTCATTCTTGGATTGAAGTTAACTTCTGATGTTGGGAAAAGAGTTTGGAGGGTTTTCTATTAATGGAGAGGGTGAGGAGCGTGTGCAGAGGGGTAAGAAGATGGAGGCGAATATGGAGGAGGTGAAGCAGGTTTGTGGGGCGTTTTTTCTGAGGAAGACAGAAGTAGAAGTAGAAAATAGGGGAAAGGACGTGGGTTTGGTGGGGGATAGGGCTGATTTATTTATTCATTTGTTTGTTTTTAATGTGTAATTAGTATTTATTTTGTAAAAAGGTATTAGTATTTGTTAGTTTGTGTATTGTATTTGGTACCAAGAGTATTTTGCGTTCCGCCATTAAACTCGTAAACGTATAACTCCAAACAGAAAAATTATATCTCTTATATTTTTGGACACGTCTTAAATAAACTGTCGTGATGATGTAATTTCTGATTTTTTTATTAGTTCGTTTTTATTTTTCGTGTTTTCTTTTATTATATTGGTACGCGTGCGGACTCGTAAGACAAGAAAGTTTTCTTGTGAGACTGATTTAGAAATCAGTAGATATTAGGCATAATTAAATAAGACTACTCGGACAGGCATAAATTTTTATGCTAGAAAAATGAACTGTACATGCTAAATGCTCAACTTAGTTCAAATAAATTTTGATAAACAGTCTAGTTCATAAATATGAAGATTTAAAATAGCGAAATTTTTCAGGTGGCTACAGTACCTACCCCTTAAGAGGATTCCGTCCTCGGAATTTTAGTTTACGGTGGTTTTCGGGGTTGAATTAGCAAACAGATGTGGGTACTTAACACGCATGGTGTCTTCGCGTTCCCACGTGTACTCTGGTCCTCTCTTGGAGTTCCATCTAACCTTGACGATAGGGATGCGACTTTGCTTAAGTCGCTTGACTTCCCTATCCATGATTTCAATTGGTTCTTCGACAAAGTTAAGCTTGCCATCGAGCTTCATCTCTTTTAGTGAAACAACAAGAGATTCATCCGACAATCATTTCTTCAAATTTGAGACATGGAAGGTAGGGTGCACTCTACTCAGTTCTTCCGGGAGTTCAAGTTTGTAAGAAACCGGGCCGATTCTTTCGAGAATCTTGAAAGGGCCAATGTATCGAGGATGTAACTTTCCTCGTTTTCCAAATCGAACCTTTCCTTTCCAAGGTGATACCTTCAACATAACTCGATCACCAACTTGAAATTCCATGGGCTTCCTTCTAACATCGGCATAAATCTTTTGTCGATCTCTAGCAGCTTGAAGTCGTTGAAGAATTTGCACAATCTTCTCGGTTGTTTCTTGGACAAGTTCAGGTCTAGTGAGTTGGGCATCTCCAACTTCGGCCCAACAAACGGGCGATCGACACTTTCGACCAAAAAGTGCCTCGAATGGAGCTGCCTTGATGCTCGCGTGGTAACTATTGTTGTAAGAGAATTATGCCAAAGGCAAGTGTTTATCCCAACCTTTTCTAAAGTCAATCACGCATGCTCGAAGCATGTCTTCCAAGGTTTGGATAGTCCTTTCACTTTGGCCATCGGTTTGAGGATGATATGCGGTACTCATATCCAAATGGGTGCCTAAAGCCTTTTGAAGAGATTTTCAGAAGTGTGAAGTAAAACGACTGTCACGATCAGAAATGATGGAAATTGGGACTCTGATGAGTGTCTAAATACTCATCATTTTTGTACCATTTAAACTGCAAAAACATCTGAAAACACTCAGAAATGCATCAAAATGATAAAAATATCACAAATAAGTGTTTTATGTGTTTTAAATGCAAAAATACCAAAATCGGATGAAAAACGTATCAAGTTTGCATAATTGGCAGTTTTAGTCCCCCAAGTTTCAAAAGTTGTCAAAAACAGTCCCTGGTAAATCAAAATAAAGAAAAATATCATTTAAGGTCCATGGGATTCACAAGTTGTCAAAATAATCCCTTCAAAGTTTAAAAAATTGAAAAATTACAACTTTGGTCCCTCAAGTTTAAAAAGTGTCATAAATAGTCCTTGGAAATATAAAAATGGAATTTTATGCAACTATTGTCCTTGTACTATTCATACTTGGCAATATAGGTCCTTGTGATAACTTTGGAAAATTGGCAGTTTCAGTCCTTGAAGTTTGCATAAATTGCAAACTTGGTCCTTATGTTATTACTACAAACCAAACGGATCCCCTTGTATTATTCAAGCCCAAAACACAAACAAAAATACAGCAGCCCAACTTGCAAACCCAACCCATCCAAACTTGAACCTTGACCCCTGCCATAAACCTGTGACCCCCCCCCCCCCCCCCCCCCCCCCCCCCCCCCCCCCCATTTGAACCCCCAACGTATTAATATCAATCGGTCAAACCCAGGTCAATGCCCGCCAAAAAAACCAGAGATACTGTACATCTCCCTCACCTCAACTGTAAAACCAAAACCAGTGGTTTCACCACCTCACCACCACTTTCCACCTCACCCATACTACTCTCCAGCTCATCCCCCCTCCTCCTATACCAGCCACCAAGCATTTAATGCTTCCCCACCATCAAACACTCCAACCTTACCTCAACCCCTGTTTTTGCTGCCAAATCAATCCTAGCTCCATATCTACTTCTCATTTTGTCCCTTCCACCTCCACAAACATCCACAATTCTTTAATTGCCTCAAAACCTGCTCTAATCCACTAGTACCACTTTTGGCGCCAAAATCAATTTTAAAGGCTAGGATCTGTTTGACTGCATCAATGGCCAAGATTTGAAGTGGGAAAGATTCAGAGACATGTGGGGAGTCTCAAAATGCTATAAAGATAGAGGAGAAGGAGAGGAGAAAAACAACAAGTGTAATTTTATTTTATGTATGTCGAATTAATTAAGTTTCAATTTCTAGTGTAATATTAAGCTTTCAAATCGTTTCTAGCAATTTCAGTGTATTGTTAAACTTTTTCAAGTATCAATTTCAAGTTTAAAGCATATTTCCAGTTTGTGCAATTTTAAGTTTAAAATCTCATGTTAATCAAATGTTGTTGTTAGTTGTTATTAAGGACTGATAAGCCCACATAAGCTCCTAGAAAGCTTACTAAAGCTTTTAGTAACCTTTAAAATCAGTTTAGAAGTAAAAAAGCAAAAATACCAAAAATACCAAAAAATTAGTGAAAAATAAAAAATCCATGGAGATGGTGATCACAGCTGGAGCAGGGTTAATAAAGGATTGCCCTTGGGTTTAGTGCTTATTGGGAAGCTTTAGGTTGTGTTTGTGTGCCTCAGTTCTCAGTCTTGTGCTTGGATCCAATTTGTAAGCCTTTTGATCTATTTTGGCATTTCACTGTGTAAGACATTCATAAGCTTAAATCTTTGTTTGTTCATGTTTATTAGTCATAGTTAAGTATAATTAAGCAATAAAATCAGTTGCTTGTTCTTTTTAATTTGTAGTTGTTAAAAAATTTAGTTTGACAGTTAACATAGCATAATTGTCATTCCTCAGTTTTATGCTGTTAATGTTGTTGTTTTATGTTTCTTTAGTCTTTTTAAAGGATAATATAAGGTCTGTAATCAGTGGCATGTTCTTAATCCTTGAAATCATTTGAAAAGTTTCAATACAGTCAAGTTAAAGGGTGTTTGGATTTGCCTTATTAACTGTGTTAGAATTGGTTCAAGACAGTGTTCTTGTTTTATACATGCCACACTTGGTCTAAATAACTCAAGCATACCAAGAAAACCAGTGCTTATTTGTGGAAAAGTCAAAATACCTTTTGATCACATCTTGTGTATTAACTTTTTGATATCCATGTTCCATAATCATGGTTTTGTGTTCATAAGTTGTCATTGTTGATCAAATCAGTCTTAATCCACCTTAATACAACATAATCAGTGATTGAGATCAATCCAAAGTTCATCAAAGTCAACCTTTAGTCTAATATAGAAAGTCAAAATTTTCAGTTTGGTCATTTTTGAATAAAATAGATTATTTTATATAGGACTTAATATTAAGCTTCAATATTTGAGCTTTTGGAATAGTAAAATACAACTGCTCAGCTTTATACTAGTATTTTTTATAATTTCTAATTAGTTTATTTTATAGCTTATTTATTAGCTTCTTTTAAGACCTGTTTCAAAATAGTGCCCTGTGCACAGTTTTATAGCCATTTTCACAAGCTTGTCAAAAGCTCACTAGTAAACCTAAGCTTGTGAATTTTGGTTCTTTAGAAAGCTAACCTAGCCATCTTTAAGTCCCAAGCTTAATTTTCCATTTTGCAGCTTATTTAATAAGGCTGCACATAGCTTTTTTGTTTGTCCCAATTGACTCAGTGGTTTATCAGTTTTTTTTCTCAAGCTCACCATAAGCTCTCTAGTGGATCCCACAGTGAGAGTTTTAGCTTTTTGGATAGCTTAATTGGTATACTAGTTAGTTCCAGTGTTTACTTTCATTTTCTAGCTCATTAAAGTGCTTAAATATTAGCTTAAAAGTACCTAGTAAAAATAAAAAGTGTCCTGTGTATCAGTTTAACTAGTGCTTATTTAGAGATTGTTAATTGCTTATTTATAAGTTGTTTAGCTTTCTCAGTTGTAAAATTAGCTTATTATAAGTTGTCTAGCTTACTTTCAGTTTACTTGTGCTTATTTATTAGCTTATAAGCCATCTTGGCTAAATCTTTGAACTTATTTCATTTTTGCCCACTGTTGAGCTCATAAGCTTATTCTGAGCTTATTTTTAAGTTCTAAAAAGTTTGTCTTTTTAAAATTTGCTTATTTTAGTATGCTTAATTAGTTTGTAAAAGAAAAAGTCCAAAAAAATAATATTTTGCAAAAAGGGAGTTGCTGGGATTCGAACCCGGCCACCCGGTCACCACACACACACACACACTACCATCTGCCCTTGGGTCTTTGACTGGTATATCTTTGCAAAGTTTAATATATAACCCTTCTTGTCAATATAAGCTTATACGTATTATTTAGCTTATTTCTAGCTTATTAAAATAAGTTGTTACATGTTTTGTATTTTTCTTAGCTTTGTATTAGTATAAAGTATTTTACAAAAAAAGTTTCAGAATTTTCTGAATAGTTTTAGTATTTTTAATCATTTATTTAGTTTAAAATAGTATTTAATTCATAATAAAAAATATAAAAGTCAAAAAAATATAAATCTTTTTTCTAAAATTTTCTTTTGTCATATAGTAAGTAAGAAAATTGTTTTTACACTCGTAGGACTTTTATTTCACAAATTTTACGTTTTTTCTTGCGCACTCGCGTAATTTTTACATATAACGCACGTTTTCATTCTAGGTCACGTTTTTAGATAATTTTAGTTTACGTTTTAATTAAAATAGTTTATTTAAGTTATTTCGTTTTATAAATCAAGAAAAACATCATTTTAAAAATAGTGATAGCGTTTATTTAATATAATTTAGCTTTTTAATTTTCTTTAATTTGCATTTAAGCCCCTGTAATTTACAAACTTTCTCTTTAGGTGTAATTATCATTCACAATCCTTACTGATCACTATCCTTAGTGATTATTCGACATCTGAAAGTGTTAAACACCATTAATCCTCCGTGGGACTTAACGACATGTGGAAACACTATACTCTCCAGATCATAATTGTATTGTTTCTGAGCTGTTTGAAGTTTATTACGGTTGACCATTCACAAGTGGTTAGCTTGTGTGATAAAACTTGACGGTTTAGACCCAATCCAATTTTTGGCGCCGCTGCCGGGGAGGTTTTAGCGTGTCTTAAACCTTTTCAGACCCGTACTTGCACATATACCACCTTTTGTAAACAGTTTTTTGTAAAGTTATCAAGAAATCAAAAAGTTCATTAACACTTTTCCTAAAGTGTTAACAACACCAAAAAAATATAAAACAACAAAAAAATCGTAACGTTTTCTAGCTTGTGTTTCCTTTAAGGTGATTCTTAAAGAGATACGATTTGGTTAAACGAAACGATACCAAAAATATTGTCCAAAAAGTTTTAAACCCTTTGCACAAATCCATACCTACGTCTTTTAAAGTGGTACTTAAATACATAAAAATCAACCACCGCAAATCAAGGCAGTACACCTACCAACTGGGGGTGTGACCATTAATAAGTTCCCGAACAAAAGATTTAAAACTTGCCTTTGTGTCCTTGTGATTTGGTGTACCTTTTTCAAAGAAGCCATTTCATTTGTGATTATTGGTTAAGTTCACTTGTCGTTTTGCCTCGCATTTGTTTTGGAAATTGATTTTTAAACTTAGTGCATGCGCACTCGTTCTTCCAGCTCCACAAGTCCACTTTCTGAGCTTGCAAATATTCCACGTAGGCGTAGAGGACGTTCGCTTCCTTCACCGTGATCGAGGAACGTCTAACACCTCCACCTCCTGTCGTAATGGCAGAAGACAAGCCGATGAATGAGCTTCTCCAAGCACCCATCGAGGGTTACGGAGATGCCATTATTGTCCCAGCCATCGTGGCTGATACCTTTGAGCTCAAAACCGGGTTGCGTAATCTTGTAACCCAAAGCCAATTCTATGGTTTTGAGCGGGATGATCCTCATGCACATATTCGATGGTTCAACAAGATTGCATCTACCATCAAATACAAGAATGTCCCACATGAAGCAATAAAGCTTCTTCAGTTCCCATTTTCTCTAGAGGGACAAGCCCGGAATTGGCTTGAGAAACAACCCCCTCGTTCCATTGAGACATGGGAGGATCTAGTCACCAAGTTTGTTAACGAATTCTATCCTCCATCCCGAACTACAAGTCTTAAGAATGAGATAATGAAATTCTCTCAAAGATTTGATGAATCATTCGGGGAGGCATGGGATCGTTACAAAGAGTTGCTCCGCAAGTGTCCACATCATGGTTTTACCGAGTTAATGCAAATGGATACTTTCTACAATGGTCTGAACCAGACCAACCAAGACTCTTTAAATGCCTCCGCGGGAGGTAATTTCCTGAGCAAGACCACAAAAGAAGCCTTGCAAATCATAGAAAACAAGTCCCAGGTCCGCCTTTTCAGAACTAAGACATATCAGTCTCAGTCTAATACAGGACCTTCTACTTCATCTCACATGAGTACATCTAGCACCGATGCTAAGATTGACAAACTCACGGATATTGTTCAGGCTTTGGTTCTTGCTAACCAAAAGAAAGTCACTTTCACACAAACACCATCACATGGTGAAGTGAAGAAAGTTGAGGTCTGTGTTACTTGTGGTGGCCCTCATGCATACTACAACTGTACTGCCACCGATGATAGTCCTTTTGAAGCCAATGCCATAGCCGGTACTTCACATCAAGGAGGTAATCAATACCGTCCTCAAAATGAGCCAAACTACCGTGCTAACACTTATCAGGGACCACCCGGTTTTAGCCAGAATCCTAACATGCAAAACCGGAATCAGAACCAACCTAGAATGAACCAAGGTTATCAAAACCAAGGTAATTTCTATCCCGGACCAAATCAAGGTTTCCAACATCAAGGAAACCTTAATCAAAACAATTTCAATCGAGGGAATCAATTTCATGGGAATATGAATCCTAATCAAGGAAATTTTCAAAATCAAGGCCCTAATCCAAACATAGAGGCCGAATTTTCCTAATCAAACTCAAGCCATTGTTCCAACTGGACCATCATCCGATGAGTTATTGAAACAATTCATGAAATCCCAAGATGAAATGAACAGGTTGTTGGTCGTCGATCGCTGATCTAAAGAAGTCTTTAAATGATCAACCCTCGGGCTCAGAAAACTTCCGAGCAACACGATCGCTAACCCGAGGGGCGATGCAAAGGCGATCACAGCCAGAAGTGGTGTTTCATACAATGGACCCGCTATTCCTACTACCTCTTCTTCTTCTTCTCTCCCGAAGGTAGTGGAAAGTGAACCTGAGGAAACAAAGGACAAGGAACTTCCTACTAATAACGGAGGTACCAACGATGTCCATCCTCAAGTTGTCCCGAAACCCAAATCCAATCCGGAGTTGTTTTGAACCTCCTGTAGTTCCCGTTGAAAACCCCAAATCCAAATCTTCTATTCCTTACCCATCACGTTTGAATGAGCAAAGCTCCGCGAAAAAGCAAGTCATCAAATGGACAAATTTTTTCAAATTTTCCAAGAACTACATTTTGACATAAGCTTTGCGGATGCTATCATGCTGATGCCCAAGTTTGCATCAACTCTCAAACACATGTTAAGCAACAAGGAAAAGCTGTTTGAAATGGCAAAAACTCCTCTGAACAAGAACTGCTCAGCAGTTATCTTGAAGAAGCTTCCAGAAAAGCTTGGAGATCCTGGAAAATTTCTCTTACCTTGTGTATTTCCAGGAATGGTTGAATGCTTTGCCTTAGCCGATCTTGGTGCAAGCATTAACCTGATGCCTCATTCAGTATGGAAGAAACTTTCTCTTCCGGACCTTATTCCTACATGCATGACTCTCGAGCTTGCAGATCGTACAATATCCCGTCCACTTGGCATTGCCGAGGACGTATTTGTGAAAGTAGGAAAGTTCCATTTTCCAGCTGACTTTGTAGTTGTTGATTTCGATGCTGATCCATGGGTTCCTCTCATTGTTGGACGAGGATTCCTGAGAACGGGCCGTGCTCTCATTGATGTATTTGAGCAAGAAATCACACTACGTGTGGGTAATGAAGCTGTCACCTTTAACCTTGATCAAACTTCGAGGTACTCCGCAAACTATGATTCTGAGTCGGTTAACCGAATAGATATCATTGATGTTGCTTCTGAAGAGTACTCTCAAGAAGTTCTCGGTTATGTTCATAATTCTTCGAGTGATAATCTCACTCATTCATCTCAACCCATCATCGCCAATTCTACTCCTTCTCTCACTCCATTTGAGGAAAGTGACTTCATCTTGGAAGAGATTGAAGCATACTTATCTAGTGATTCACTTCCATGGGAAATTGATCACACTCCCATCGACATCGAGGGGGACATACTTCTCATTGAGAAGTTGCTTAATGATGATCCATCATCACTCCCTCCCGTCGAGCTTCATAACAAGGAAGTCAAGTCAGTTGAGAAAACTGAAGAATTTCCTGAAGTCGAACTTAAGGACTTACCACCTCATCTCGAGTATGCATTTCTTGAGGGTGATGATAAATTACCCGTCATTATTGCTCGAGATTTGAGTAAAGATGAAAAGTCTGCTCTCATAAAGGTCTTGAAGTCACACAAGCAAGCAATTGCTTGGAAACTCTCCGACATTAAGGGTATCAACCCTGAATTTTGTACTCACAAAATCTTAATGGAGGATGACTTCAAACCAGTAGTTCAACATCAGATAAGGGTTAATCCAAAAATCCATGATGTTATTAAACAAGAGGTTATCAAACTTCTTGATGCAGGATTGATTTACCCTATCTCAGATAGTCCTTGGGTTAGCCCAATTCACTGTGTTCCTAAAAAGGGTGGCATAACTGTTGTCACAAATGAAGAAAACGAGTTAATTCCAACTCGGCTGGTTACGGGATGGCGTGTGTGTATTGACTATCGTAAGTTGAATGACGCCACCCGAAAAGACCATTTTCCTCTACCCTTCATGGACCAAATGCTTGAGAGATTAGCAGGGAATGAATACTATTGTTTCCTTGATGGTTTCTCGGGTTATTTTCAGATCCCCATTGATCCACAGGATCAAGAGAAGACCACATTCACCTGCCCATACGGAACTTTTGCCTATAGACGTATGCCTTTTGGCTTATGTAATGCTCCTGGCACGTTCCAACGATGTATGATGGCCATTTTCCATGATATGATCGGGGAAAAAATGGAGGTGTTTATGGATGATTTCTCGGTCATTGGGGACTCATTTCAAGCATATCTCTCCCATTTAGAAAAAATGCTCCAACGGTGTGAAGACACCAATCTTTGTCTAAATTGGGAGAAGAGCCACTTTATGGTCAAAGAAGGCATAGTCCTTGGCCATAAGATTTCCAAAAATGGGATTGAGGTAGATAGAGCAAAAGTCAATGTTATTGCTAAATTGCCTCATCCTACTACCGTCAAAGGTATTAGGAGGTTTTTAGGTCATGCCGGTTTTTATCGCAGATTCATACAAGATTTTTCTAAAATCGCCCGGCCTATGACCCATCTTCTTGAAAAAGATGCTCCTTTTATCTTCTCACCTGAGTGCATCAAAGCTTTTGAAACATTAAAGAAAAAGCTTACTGAAGCACCCATTCTCGTTGCTCCCGACTGGGACTTGCCTTTTGAGCTCATGTGCGATGCAAGTGATTTTGCTATCGGTGCAGTCCTAGGGCAACGTAGATCCAAGCATTTTCAGCCTATCCACTACGCAAGCAAAACTATGACTGAAGCTCAAACTCATTACACCACCACAGAAAAAGAGCTATTAGCTATGGTGTATGCGTTTGAGAAGTTTCGGCCATATCTAATCTTGACCAAATGCGTGGTGTATACGGATCACTCGGCTCTCAAATATCTCTTTGCAAAACAAGATGCAAAGCCGAGATTGCTTCGTTGGGTTCTCCTTCTCCAGGAATTTGATATCATTATACGTGATAAAAAGGAGCCGAGAACCTGCTGATCATCTGTCTCGTCTAGAAAACCCTCACCAAGATGTTTTCGAGAAAAAGGAAATAAATGAAACATTTCCTCTCGAGACACTCAATGCGGTTTCTTTTCGTGGAAACTCTTCTACCACATGGTTTGCTGACTTCGCAAATTACCATGCGGGTAACTTCATAGTGAAAGGAATGTCGACCCAACAGAAGAACAAATTCTTCAAAGATGTTAAACATTACTTCTGGGACGACCCCTACTTATTCAAAATCTGTGCGGATCAAGTCATCCGACGGTGTGTTTATGGACATGAAGTTATGGACATTCTCAAAGCTTGCCATGCTGGACCCACCGGGGGACATCATAGTCCAAATTACACAGCCAAAAAGGTGTTTGATTCCGGGTTTTATTGGCCTACGATTTACAAGGATGCCCACGAATTTGTCAAAACCTGTGACACTTGTCAACGTCATGGAAATATCTCTCAAAGAAATGAAATGCCGCAAAACGCCATTCAAGTGTGTGAGATATTTGACATCTGGGGCATTGACTTTATGGGGCCATTTCCATCATCTCGAGGAAACAAATACATACTTGTGGCTGTTGACTATTTGTCAAAATGGGTTGAAGCGAAAGCTTTACCTACCAATGATGCCCGAGTTGTTGTGAAAATTTTAAAATCTCTTTTTGCTAGGTTTGGAACTCCGCGAGCTATAATTAGTGATCGTGGTACGCATTTCTATAATGACCAATTTGATAGAGTCATGCAAAAATATGGTGTAACCCACCGTCTCTCTACTGCGTACCACCCACAAACAAGTGGGCAAGTGGAAGTTTCCAACCGTGGTATTAAAAGAATTCTTGAAAGGACAAGAGGCTTAAAACCGTGCATCCTTGTCGGATAAACTGGATGACGCACTCTGGGCCTTCCGTACAGCTTATAAAACACCAATCGGGTGTACTCCATACAAGCTAGTTTACGGAAAGGCATGTCATCTGCCGATTGAGCTTGAGCACAAAGCATACTAGGCCTTGAAACATGCCAACTTTGATATTCAGACAGCTGGTGATCACCGGAAAGTTCAAATGAATGAACTAAATGAACTCCGTGATCAAGCATACGAGAACTCTTTGATCTACAAACAAAAGACAAAGAAGATTTATGACTCCAAAATCAAGAACCGCGTTTTCAACGTTGGTGATCGAGTCCTTCTTTTCAATTCAAGATTGAAGATATTCTCGGGAAAGCTCAAGTCCCGTTGGTCTGGTCCATTTACTATTGCTAAGGTTTATCCTTATGGTACTATTGAGTTATCTCAACCCGATGGTCCAAATTTTAAAGTGAATGGTCATCGATTGAAACACTATTTTGGAGAGGACATTCCACTCGTGGTTGTCCCGGATCTACAAACTTTCCCCATGAACCAATGAATGCGGGGATCGAGTCAAGCTAGTGACTCAGTAATCAAAAACAGTAGCACACACCATATGGGTTTTCACCCATATTTCTGACTTCTTTCTATTTTCTACCACCCTAGTGTGGGGGAGTTGCCCCCCGCTGTTGTATATAAAATCTTCTATTAAAAAAAATGTGTATATATCAAAAATAAAATAATGGCCGTAGTATTTCCCTTTTATGTTCTATGTTTCGGCATAACAGCCGGTACTTTAAATATTGAGGGCAATATTCATTTCTAAGTGTGGCGGGGAATTCTCACGAATTTTATCATGTAATTATTCCACCCAATTCCCTCGTTTTTGGCCAAATTTTTTTTTTGGAGTAAGTGTTTTTCACTTACTCAGCAAATGGTAATCAGTCCGCCATGTCTAACCCACAAAAGGATTGGCTAATCCAGGAGCAAACGGCTCTTGGTAAAGATATCTCAAATCCGTTGATGGCTTGCAATTTGCCCAAAATTGTATGGTGTTCAGCTCACCATATCTTTAATTAGTGAAGAGTTGGCTAGCCCGCAAGTTTATGGCTTGTGGTAAAGGCAGTTGGAAAACCATAATTGGTAATCGACTCACCAAAGATATTTTATCTAAGATTTGGCTAGTCCAGAAGCAAACGGCTTCTGGTAAAGACAAATCAAAACCGTTGAAAGCTGGTGATTTGCTCAAAATCATTTGGTTATCATTGTGCCAAGGTTCTTACTTGAACTAAAACAATTGACTACTCCAGAAGTAATGGCTTTTGGTAAAGAGATGAAATCCATTAATTTTTCTCAAAACATTGCTAGGGACTAGCAATATCTTAGTATGGGGGATTGATGAGTGTCTAAATACTCATCATTTTTGTACCATTTAAACTGCAAAAACATCTGAAAACACTCAGAAATGTATCAAAATGATAAAAATATCACAAATAAGTGTTTTATGTGTTTTAAATGCAAAAATACCAAAATCGGATGAAAAACGTATCAAGTTTGCATAATTGGCAGTTTTAGTCCCCCAAGTTTCAAAAGTTGTCAAAAACAGTCCCTGGTAAATCAAAATAAAGAAAAATATCATTTAAGGTCCATGGGATTCACAAGTTGTCAAAATAATCCCTTCAAAGTTTAAAAATTGAAAAATTACAACTTTGATCCCTCAAGTTTAAAAAGTGTCATAAACAGTCCTTGGAAATATAAAAATGGAATTTTATGCAACTATGGTCCTTGTACTATTCATACTTGGCAATATAGGTCCTTGTGATAACTTTGGAAAATTGGCAGTTTCAGTCCTTGAAGTTTGCATAAATTGCAAACTTGGTCCTTATGTTATTACTACAAACCAAACGGATCCCCTTGTATTATTCAAGCCCAAAACACAAACAAAAATACAGCAGCCCAACTTGCAAACCCAACCCATCCAAACTTGAACCTTGACCCCTGCCATAAATGTAACACCCCGACCCGACAAGGGTAAAGATATCACAATACGGTTTCATATCAGAACTTTAACTAATGTACAAAAGCAGAAGCCTTTACAAAAACTTACAAAAGACAGTATAAATAACTTAATATTCAAAATAAATCTAAGATCTCTATGGTCAAAATCTTGCTCTCAGCTCTACTCTCAACCCATAACAGCTATCCCTCAAGCTCATCTTGAATGCTAAATACCTGCCGCAGGAAAAGAAAAGTGCGGCTGAGCTTACAAAGCCCAGTGAACAGATATAACGAAACAAAAGCTAAACAAAACAGATATACGAATAACGAAAATAAAATGAAATAATGACGAAGGATCTTTTAGGATTCTGCGGAAACACAAATATACAGAAATCCAAACAACCACATAACAGTTTAGACATCACATAACACATTAAAGACACAAAAACAAACACATCAGAAAAACCAAACGCACAACATATCGAATAACAGATTACGTATAAGCCAAACAGAAAGTCTCAAAACTAACGGAAACAGTCCTAGAAAATAAACATGGCATTCATACAAATCAAGTAATCAACATCCATAGCACTTAATTCAATAATATAGCAGCGGAAATAGCAGACAGGTCATGGCAGACATAATAGCTAAACCAGTTCTCATATCAAATCCTAACCTTAGCAGAGTTTTAACATGGCAGGTCACATATGCAGACAGATAATTAACCTCCAAAACACTCAACTGTACACTAGCACATTCATCTCACATATCAACGCATTCACGTAACAATAACAAATCATAATATCAAATATACGAATCAGGTTTTAACGTATTAATCCTATCCTAGCATGGCAACTAATAATCACTTAAACAAATACATCATAAGCACATTCACTAACATATCATATCAGAAATATCTTTCTTCTTCAAAAGGTAACATCAGAAAATATATGGAGTAGCTAGCTCCCAGATTTTGTGAAGACGCGTATTGCACACGACATCATTCACCAGATAACATATCAGATAACAGATCAGATCTAGGATGCATCCATACGCCCCTTCCTACATATTCAAAAATATGCTTCACCATCCAGAGACGTGGCAGAACATCACTCTACTGCCCTAGAGTCATATCAGAGGTGCATCACCGATACGGACATGGAACCCCCATGACTAGTTAAATATTTGGTTCAGTTAACAACTGACCTTAGTCAAACAGATTTTCAGATATAGCACAGATCATAGTCAACACAAGGTCACAGATAACATATCAGATAGTTCATATCATAAGGTTCATATTCAGATAGTCAGAAATCATAAGTTCATATCATAGTGGCATATCATATGTTCATAAGCAGAAGTTCATAAATCAGAAGTTCATAATCATAGGTTCATAATCCAATATAGCAGGGTTCAACGAATGTATATATCAAAGTCTTCCTAACATAAGTTCACATCAGATATTGCATAGTTCACTAGAACATAAATTCATATAAACAACATATCAAACATTCAGAAAAGGGTTCATAGCAATGGCATTGGGAATCCTAATAAGCATAATAGGAAAGCGAACGAAAAGAACATCATAAGGAACCTTTACTGAAAAGGTCAGAATATCTGTACCTTAAAGCAAATGAGAAGAAAAGCAAATGAATGAACGAATACGAAGATGTAACGTCGCGTCTCCTCCAACGAATCTACACGGATTATGATTTATTTAATACTTATTAGTATAACGGATTAATCTCATTAATACTTTTAGAGTTTTCAGAATATTCTCATTTTTAGTGACGGACGGAATTTCAACATTTTAGAGTATTAATCATTTCTTAGCCAAACTTATGGGTTGCAAATGACAAACGGTAAACTTAAGGGTTTAATATGGCATACATCTTATTTAAGAGCTTATATGATCATCTTTCAAAGTATAGGGTTTACAAATGTCAATAACGGATTTTAGGACTCTCTTTCAAAATAGTTTACATAATCTTTTATAACTTACATGATTAACCCAAAACTCACACGTAACATTGTTCGAATGCAAACCTTAATGAGACCATTCATGCAATACTTTAATTCATTATAACTCACGCATGTTCCCGACACACTTAGTACTAGCTCATTTACTCTAAATCAAAAGCCATTAATGATTCCAAGACTTACCACTTCTCACATGAAATAACGAATTTGCACACTTAGCTTTTAACCCTAATCAACTTCCTATTTATGTTCTAGGGTTTCCATACTTTTAATATCATTTATTACGCATTTAATTCACATGTTACTTCTTTTAATGATTTCCACATTGACCTAGAACGTATATGCAAAACAAACCCAAGTTACCCCAAACTCATGCATGTCCTTACGTAATTCATTTACACATGTTGACCCATAATTACTCAGAATTACATATTACACCCTTAACATCTTTAATTATATGACCTAACCTTATATTATCAGATTTTACACTTTTAGCCCAAAGGTTTTAGAATTTACAAAACATACCCTTTAAGTTAAATACAATTCGAATGGCCCTCTAAATATCCAAAATTACACGTTTAACCCCCATACTTATTTTTATACATTTAGTACCTTTATTTTACTATTCACAAAAATAACCTTTAAGTTTCATAATTTACAAAACCAACCCAAAACTTTTATGTAAAACCGAATAATGCATAATTCAAGTACAAGCCCTAAACCTAGGTTAAACCAATCATTAATTCATCATTACTACTGTATTAATGACCCTTAATCATAACAAGCAAACCCTAATTTTTATAAACCCTAATCGTTCCTTTTTAAATCCTTTCCTTTTTCATACGCGATCTAATAATAAAACCCCAAACAAATCACACAAGCTTCGAATCCATGGATATGTATTTTATACAGGTCGTATGTCATATAAGAGTCTTTAGAAAATTAATATCATGGTCCCAAAAATTATTATACGCTCATACGTTATTTTATACGCTTTTAGGGTTTTAATTCCAAATAAATTCCATACGACTTATTAATTATGCATGACTAATTTTTACGTGTTCTATATGACTTGTAGGACTGAAAATAATATTAGGAACATACCCTTGATGAGCTTTGGTAGTTAGAACAAAAGAAACAAAAAGTTCCTCTCGCCGAAACCCTAACTGACCTAAAAACTTAACAGGATCGATCCAGCACCTTAGAGCCTCGAACCAGATTTTTAACACCTTCTTTACCTTCAAACTCGTCCAAGAAAAATAGCTCCAGGCCTTGGAAATCAGATGTCGAATTTTGGAGGGTTTTGGGAGTCGGTTTAGGGTTAATCGGTTATTAGGGTTTAGAGTGAACCGTATAATGTGTTTTTATAGGGTTTACTATTTTTCTTGTGGGCTTTATAATGTATTGGACTTAAAATAAATGGACTCTAAATTTTATAACTTTATATTGGGCTTTTATTAATTAAATTCTTTTATAAAACAAATTAAATATATACGGCTAATTACATAAAATACAAAACAAATTTTATAAAATCATAAACTATAAAAATTACCTTTTACAAAGTGTTTAATATTTATTTAGATCACGTGGGATATTTCTTAATAATTTTCTGAATTTACATAGCTTATTTGGTATTCTTCAAATTAGTTATTCATACTTTTTGATTATAGGGGTATTTTGGTCTTTTTGTGAATTTTAGAAATTCAGGTATTACAATTCTTCTCCTCTAAAAGAAAATTTCGTCCTCGAAATTGAACAAGGCGGAACAGAACAGAAAACGAATCGGATTTCAGAACTTCTAGGAATATAACGAACGTTAATCTTATCTCGGAACAAATGGATTTCTTATCGGAATATTCAAACTCAAACTTATTCAAAAATCAAATCGATAGTCAAATACTTATAATAGATAATTATATACTCATCAGAATAATGGCGGAGAACAGATGAGACGCAGAAAATCAAACGACAAATTCTAACTTATTCAGATATCTAATGATGAGGACATCATATGCATAGACGGAATAAATCCTATGGGCCTCAATAGTCGTAGAAATATGTGGAGACGTATAAGCTTAAGGCGGTCATAGCAATCTATAGGTTCGTACAGATTATAACAACTTCGGATTCCAAACGTACAAAACTTATACGCAACAAATATCGACGAAATCTCACAAATAGGTACGGAATTCAAACGAACATGAGAAGCACCAAATAACAGATACAAGTCAAAGTCCTATCACACATCAACTACAGGCATTTCCCAGACGTCGTATACCTTCAATAAGTTCAGATTATGTGATCTCGGTATTATTACGTTGATCAGGCGTCATAATACTTGCATCACATAACAAGTTCTTATTGTCATTATATTCGGTCTCGGGTCATGACAAAACACATAACTAATATCGTAACAAAACACACCACATACAGATAACATACAGATAGCAAGTAACACACTATAACAAACCAGATCCACATGAGTATACAATCCTGATGGTCATACTTCAAGCGGTAATTAAACAACATCATTAAGAAGAAACATAGCAGACGAAACTTATGAGGACTAACGGAAACTTAACGACTCTAGTAGAAAGAAACAACAGACAAGAACTATACTTTCAAAATTTTGCTTTATTTCCATTAATCAAACAAAATTTGCAGGATCGTCTTAAGATGAACTCCCAAAATGAAACTTAATGATCCAAGACTCAATTGTCTAAATGAAAACAAAAGAACCTAACTCAAAATCAACTGTCAGAAAATTCCCATAAAGAGGGTAACTAATCAGAAGCGAAATTCCTATTCTTGTGTCGGATTGAACCTACTAGTAGCCGTAGATTCTAAATCCGAGTCCACCTCGTATTCTTCCTCATGACTTATTACTGACGATCCAGGAAGAAAAGCTGAGATATACCAGAATGCTAAACGATAAAACTTCACGATTCACACCGAGTTCCGAACAAATCAGAGAAAAGCAATACAGATCAGAATCACTTATCAGAATATCAAACCGTCTTGAAACGCATGACAAACGAATCAGAGTAACATAAGTCGCGCCCAAATCATATGAAGTAGATGAATCTTCTCAGCCACCGGTTGAATCTTGTCTCCGTCTCTTGCGCCTTTGGTTGGTCCATCCAACTTCCTCCAACAAGATCCAGATGTCTCCGACAGCACGGCAGTCGAGTGTGGCTTCTGCATCACGAACCTCTCCAGCACAGGAACCGTCACAGCAACGCAGGGTCGGCACCATCTTCTTCGGCTCCACGGGGTAGTCTCCATCTAACGATCGACAAACGGACGAGCGAAAACAAACTAACAAAATTCGATGCGAACAGAGGAGGGCCAATTCAGTGAAGGCAAAAGGATATCGAAGTCAAATCTGAACGACCATCAAAAGGAATCGGAAAAGTATCTGAACAGACGGAAACCTAATGTCTACCCAATCCTCACAGGTCATAGCCTAAGCTCTAAGGGTCCTAAAACCTGGATCTGAAACCATAAATTGTAACACCCAGACCCGACAAGGGTAAAGATATCACAATACGGTTTCATATCAGAACTTTAACTAATGTACAAAAGCGGAAGCCTTTACAAAAACTTACAAAAGACAGTATAAATAACTTAATATTCAAAATAAATCTAAGATCTCTATGGTCAAAATCTTGCTCTCATCTCTACTCTCAACCCAGATCAGCTATCCCACAAGCTCATCTTGAATGCTAAATACCTGCCGCAGAAAAGAAAAGTGCGGTGAGCTTACAAAGCCCAGTGAATGATATAACGAAACAAAAGCTAAACAAAACAGATATACGAATAACGAAAATAAAATGAAATAATGACGAAGGATCTTTTAGGATTCTGCGGAAACACAAATATACATAAATCCAAACAACCACATAACAGTTTAGACATCACATAACACATTAAAGACACAAAAACAAACACATCAGAAAAACCAAACGCACAACATATCGAATAACAGATTACGTATAAGCCAAACAGAAAGTCTCAAAACTAACGGAAACAGTCCTAGAAAATAAACATGGCATTCATACAAATCAAGTAATCAACATCCATAGCACTTAATTCAATAATATAGCAGCGGAAATAGCAGACAGGTCATGGCAGACATAATAGCTAAACCAGTTCTCATATCAAATCCTAACCTTAGCAGAGTTTTAACATGGCAGGTCACATATGCAGACAGATAATTAACCTCCAAAACACTCAATTACACACTAGCACATTCATCTCACATATCAACGCATTCACGTAACAATAACAAATCATAATATCAAATATACGAATCAGGTTTTAACGTATTAATCCTATCCTAGCATGGCAACTAATAATCACTTAAACAAATACATCATAAGCACATTCACTAACATATCATATCAGAAATATCTTTCTTCTTCAAAAGGTAACATCAGAAAATATATGGAGTAGCTAGCTCCCAGATTTTGTGAAGACGCGTATTGCACACGACATCATTCACCAGATAACATATCAGATAACAGATCAGATCTAGGATGCATCCATACGCCCCTTCCTACATATTAAAAAATATGCTTCACCATCCAGAGACGTGGCAGAACATCACTCTACTGCCCTAGAGTCATATCAGAGGTGCATCACTGATACGGACATGGAACCCCCATGACTAGTTAAATATTTGGTTCAGTTAACAACTGACCTTAGTCAAACAGATTTTCAGATATAGCACAGATCATAGTCAACACAAGGTCACAGATAACATATCAGATAGTTCATATCATAAGGTTCATATTCAGATAGTCAGAAATCATAAGTTCATATCATAGTGGCATATCATATGTTCATAAGCAGAAGTTCATAAATCAGAAGTTCATAATCATAGGTTCATAATCCAATATAGCAGGGTTCAACGAATGTATATATCAAAGTCTTCCTAACATAAGTTCACATCAGATATTGCATAGTTCAGTAGAACATAAATTCATATAAACAACATATCAAACATTCAGAAAAGGGTTCATAGCAATGGCATTGGGAATCCTAATAAGCATAATAGGAAAGCGAACGAAAAGAACATCATAAGGAACCTTTACTGAAAAGGTCAGAATATCTGTACCTTAAAGCAAATGAGAAGAAAAGCAAACGAATGAACGAATACGAAGATGTAACGTCGCGTCTCCTCCAACGAATCTACACGGATTATGATTTATTTAATACTTATTAGTATAACGGATTAATCTCATTAATACTTTTAGAGTTGTCAGAATATTCTCATTTTTAGTGACGGACGGAATTTCAACATTTTAGAGTATTAATCATTTCTTAGCCAAACTTATGGGTTGCAAATGACAAACGGTAAACTTAAGGGTTTAATATGGCATACATCTTATTTAAGAGCTTATATGATCATCTTTCAAAGTATAGGGTTTACAAATGTCAATAACGGATTTTAGGACTCTCTTTCAAAATAGTTTACATAATCTTTTATAACTTACATGATTAACCCAAAACTCACACGTAACATTGTTCGAATGCAAACCTTAATGAGACCATTCATGCAATACTTTAATTCATTATAACTCACGCATGTTCCCGACACACTTAGTACTAGCTCATTTACTCTAAATCAAAAGCCATTAATGATTCCAAGACTTACCACTTCTCACATGAAATAACGAATTTGCACACTTAGCTTTTAACCCTAATCAACTTCCTATTTATGTTCTAGGGTTTCCATACTTTTAATATCATTTATTACGCATTTAAATCACATGTTACTTCTTTTAATGATTTCCACATTGACCTAGAACGTATATGCAAAACAAACCCAAGTTACCCCAAACTCATGCATGTCCTTACGTAATTCATTTACACATGTTGACCCATAATTACTCAGAATTACATATTACACCCTTAACATCTTTAATTATACGACCTAACCTTATATTATCAGATTTTACACTTTTAGCCCAAAGGTTTTAGAATTTACAAAACATACCCTTTAAGTTAAATACAATTCGAATGGCCCTCTAAATATCCAAAATTACACGTTTAACCCCCATACTTATTTTTATACGTTTAGTACCATTATTTTACTGTTCACAAAAATAACCTTTAAGTTTCATAATTTACCAAACCAACCCAAAACTTTTATGTAAAATCGAATAATGCATAATTCAAGTACAAGCCCTAAACCTAGGTTAAACCAATCATTAATTCATCATTACTACTGTATTAATGACCCTTAATCATAACAAGCAAACCCTAATTTTTATAAACCCTAATCGTTCCTTTTTAAATCCTTTCCTTTTTCATACGCGATCTAATAATAAAACCCCAAACAAATCACACAAGCTTCGAATCCATGGATATGTATTTTATACATGTCGTATGTCATATAAGAGTCTTTAGAAAATTAATATCATGGTCCCAAAAATTATTATACGCTCATACGTTATTTTATACGCTTTTAGGGTTTTAATTCCAAATAAATTCCATACGACTTATTAATTATGCATGACTAATTTTTACGTGTTCCATATGACTTGTAGGACTGAAAATAATATTAGGAACATACCCTTGATGAGCTTTGGTCGTTAGAACAAAAGAAACCAAAAGTTCCTCTCGCCGAAACCCTAACTGACCTAAAAACTAAACACGATCGATCCAGCACCTTAGAGCCTCGAACCAGATTTTTAACACCTTCTTTACCTTCAAACTCGTCCAAGAAAAATAGCTCCAGGCCTTGGAAATCAGATGTCGAATTTTGGAGGGTTTTGGGAGTCGGTTTAGGGTTAATCGGTTATTAGGGTTTAGAGTGAACCGTATAATGTGTTTTTATAGGGTTTACTATTTTTCTTGTGGGCTTTATAATGTATTGGACTTAAAATAAATGGACTCTAAATTTTATAACTTTATATTGGGCTTTTATTAATTAAATTCTTTTATAAAACAAATTAAATATATACGGCTAATTACATAAAATACAAAACAAATTTTATAAAATCATAAACTATAAAAATTACCTTTTACAAAGTGTTTAATATTTATTTAGATCACGTGGGATATTTCTTAATAATTTTCTGAATTTACATAGCTTATTTGGTATTCTTCAAATTAGTTATTCATACTTTTTGATTATAGGGGTATTTTGGTCTTTTTGTGAATTTTAGAAATTCAGGTATTACAATAAACCTGTGACCCCCCCATTTGAACCCCCAACGTATTAATATCAATCGGTCAAACCCAGGTCAATGCCCGCCAAAAAAACCAGAGATACTGTACATCTCCCTCACCTCAACTGTAAAACCAAAACCAGTGGTTTCACCACCTCACCACCACTTTCCACCTCACCCATACTACTCTCCAGCTCATCCCCCCTCCTCCTATACCAGCCACCAAGCATTTAATGCTTCCCCACCATCAAACACTCCAACCTTACCTCAACCCCTGTTTTTGCTGCCAAATCAATCCTAGCTCCATATCTACTTCTCATTTTGTCCCCTCCACCTCCACAAACATCCACAATTCTTTAATTGCCTCAAAACCTGCTCTAATCCACTAGTACCACTTTTGGCGCCAAAATCAATTTTAAAGGCTAGGATCTGTTTGACTGCATCAATGGCCAAGATTTGAAGTGGGAAAGATTCAGAGACATGTGGGGAGTCTCAAAATGCTATAAAGATAGAGGAGAAGGAGAGGAGAAAAACAACAAGTGTAATTTTATTTTATGTATGTCGAATTAATTAAGTTTCAATTTCTAGTGTAATATTAAGCTTTCAAATACTGTTTCTAGCAATTTCAGTGTATTGTTAAACTTTTTCAAGTATCAATTTCAAGTTTAAAGCATATTTCCAGTTTGTGCAATTTTAAGTTTAAAATCTCATGTTAATCAAATGTTGTTGTTAGTTGTTATTAAGGACTGATAAGCCCACATAAGCTCCTAGAAAGCTTACTAAAGCTTTTAGTAACCTTTAAAATCAGTTTAGAAGTAAAAAAGCAAAAATACCAAAAATACCAAAAAATTAGTGAAAAATAAAAAATCCATGGAGATGGTTATCACAGCTGGAGCAGGGTTAATAAAGGATTGCCCTTGGGTTTAGTGCTTATTGGGAAGCTTTAGGTTGTGTTTGTGTGCCTCAGTTCTCAGTCTTGTGCTTGGATCCAATTTGTAAGCCTTTTGATCTATTTTGGCATTTCACTGTGTAAGACATTCATAAGCTTAAATCTTTGTTTGTTCATGTTTATTAGTCATAGTTAAGTATAATTAAGCAATAAAATCAGTTGCTTGTTCTTTTTAATTTATAGTTGTTAAAAAATTTAGTTTGACAGTTAACATAGCATAATTGTCATTCCTCAGTTTTATGCTGTTAATGTTGTTGTTTTATGTTTCTTTAGTCTTATTAAAGGATAATATAAGGTTTGTAATCAGTGGCATGTTCTTAATCCTTGAAATCATTTGAAAAGTTTCAATACAGTCAAGTTAAAGGGTGTTTGGATTTGCCTTATTAACTGTGTTAGAATTGGTTCAAGATAGTGTTCTTGTTTTATACATGCCACACTTGGTCTAAATAACTCAAGCATACCAAGAAAACCAGTGCTTATTTGTGGAAAAGTCAAAATACCTTTTGATCACATCTTGTGTATTAACTGTTTGATATCCATGTTCCATAATCATGGTTTTGTGTTCATAAGTTGTCATTGTTGATCAAATCAGTCTTAATCCACCTTAATACAACATAATCAGTGATTGAGATCAATCCAAAGTTCATCAAAGTCAACCTTTAGTCTAATATAGAAAGTCAAAATTTTCAGTTTGGTCGTTTTTGAATAAAATAGATTATTTTATATAGGACTTAATATTAAGCTTCAATATTTGAGCTTTTGGAATAGTAAAATACAACTGCTCAGCTTTATACTAGTATTTTTTATAATTTCTAATTAGTTTATTTCATAGCTTATTTATTAGCTTCTTTTAAGACCTGTTTCAAAATAGTGCCCTGTGCACAGTTTTATAGCCATTTTCACAAGCTTGTCAAAAGCTCACTAGTAAACCTAAGCTTGTGAATTTTGGTTCTTTAGAAAGCTAACCTAGCCATCTTTAAGTCCCAAGCTTAATTTTCCATTTTGCAGCTTATTTAATAAGGCTGCACATAGCTTTTTTGTTTGTCCCAATTGACTCAGTGGTTTATCAGTTTTTTTTCTCAAGCTCACCATAAGCTCTCTAGTGGATCCCACAGTGAGAGTTTTAGCTTTTTGGATAGCTTAATTGGTATACTAGTTAGTTCCAGTGTTTACTTTCATTTTCTAGCTCATTAAAGTGCTTAAATATTAGCTTAAAAGTACCTAGTAAAAATAAAAAGTGTCCTGTGTATCAGTTTAACTAGTGCTTATTTAGAGATTGTTAATTGCTTATTTATAAGTTGTTTAGCTTTCTCAGTTGTAAAATTAGCTTATTATAAGTTGTCTAGCTTACTTTCAGTTTACTTGTGCTTATTTATTAGCTTATAAGCCATCTTGGCTAAATCTTTGAGCTTATTTCATTTTTGCCCACTGTTGAGCTCATAAGCTTATTCTGAGCTTATTTTTAAGTTCTAAAAAGTTTGTCTTTTTAAAATTTGCTTATTTTAGTATGCTTAATTAGTTTGTAAAAGAAAAAGTCCAAAAAAATAATATTTTGCAAAAAGGGAGTTGCTGGGATTCGAACCCTGGCCACCCAGCTCACCACACACACACACTACCATCTGCCCTTGGGTCTTTGACTGGTATATCTTTGCAAAGTTTAATATATAACCCTTCTTGTCAATATAAGCTTATACGTATTATTTAGCTTATTTCTAGCTTATTAAAATAAGTTGTTACATGTTTTGTATTTTTATTAGCTTTGTATTAGTATAAAGTATTTTACAAAAAAGTTTCAGAATTTTATGAATAGTTTTAGTATTTTTAATCATTTATTTAGTTTAAAATAGTATTTAATTCATAATAAAAAATATAAAAGTCAAAAAAATATAAATCTTTTTTCTAAAAATTTCTTTTGTCATATAGTAAGTAAGAAAATTGTTTTTACACTCGTAGGACTTTTATTTCACAAATATTACGTTTTTTCTTGCGCACTCGCGTAATTTTTACATATAACGCACGTTTTCATTCTAGGTCACGTTTTTAGATAATTTAAGTTTACGTTTTAATTAAAATAGTTTATTTAAGTTATTTCGTTTTATAAATCAAGAAAAACATCATTTTAAAAATAGTGATAGTGTTTATTTAATATAATTTAGCTTTTTAATTTTCTTTAATTTGCATTTAAGCCCCTGTAATTTAGAAACTTTCTCTTTGGGTGTAATTATCATTCACAATCCTTACTGATCACTATCCTTAGTGATTATTCGACATCTGAAAGTGTTAAACACCATTAATCCTCCGTGGGACTTAACGACCTGTGGAAACACTATACTCTCCAGTTCATAATTGTATTGTTTCTGAGCTGTTTGAAGTTTATTACGGTTGACCATTCACAAGTGGTTAGCTTGTGTGATAAAACTTGACGGTTTAGACCCAATCACACTCCATGACGGGATACAATTTCCTTTAGATATAGTTGAGCAAGGGTTTCCATTTCGTCATTTTCCTTGGTGGGTAAGAAATGAGCGGATATGGTAAGGCAATCGATGATAACCCAAATGGTGTCGTAACCTCTAGCAATCTTTGGTAGTTTGGTTATGAAATCCGTAGTGATTCTCTCCCACTTCCAAACTAGGATTTCAGGTTGAGTTAACAATCCGGAGGGCTTTTGACATTCGGCTTTGACTCGAGAACAGGTCAGACATTTCCCAACGTACGTTGCAATTTCAGCTTTCATGTTTGGCCACCAATAAAGCTTCTTGAGATCTTGGTACATTTTGTCGGATCCCGGATGAATGGAATATTTAGACTTGTGAGACTCATGCATGATGAGTTCCCGTATTCCTCCATAAAGTGGTATCCAACTTCTATCGCCAAAACACAAGGTTCCATCCGATCTTTGCGCAAAGCCGTTCTCGTTTTCCGGCATTCCAAAGATTCTCTTGTTGGGACGATTTTCAGGTTTGAGAGCTTCAGCTTGAGCTTCAAGGATTTTTTATGGAAGGGGTGACTTAATTATCATTCCCAAATATCTTACTCGAAGAGGTTTAGGTCGATCCTTTCGGCTAAGAGCATCAGCCACGACATTTGCTTTTCCCGGGTGATAACGGATTTCACAGTCGTAATCACTAAGCAATTCTAGCCATCGGCGTTGTCGCATGTTTAACTCCTTTTGATCTAGAATGTGTTGGAGACTTTTATGATCGGTAAACACCGTACACTTGGTTCCATATAGGTAGTGTCTTCATATTTTGAGAGCGAAGACCACGGCTCCCAATTCCAAGTCATGGGTAGTGTAGTTCTTTTCGTGAGTTTTGAGTTGTCGCGAAGCATAAGCGATCACCTTGTTTCTTTGCATCAATACCGCACCTAACCCTAGGTGTGATGCATCACAGTAGACCACAAAATCTTCCACTCCATCGGGTAAAGCTAAGATAGGAGCTTCACAAAGCTTTTGTTTCAAGAGTTGAAAGGCTAACTCTTGTTCTTCACCCCAGTCAAAATTCTTCTTTTTCTGGGTTAGCTCCGTTAGAGGTTTAGCGATTTTCGAGAATCCTTCGATAAATCTTCGGTAATAACCCGCAAGACCCAAAAATTGGCGTATCTCGGTAGTGGTAGTAGGGGATGACCAATCTTTGACAGCTTCGATTTTTGAAGTGTCAACATGAAGACCATTACTATCTATCACGTGACCAAGGAATTGAACTTTTTGAATCCAGAAGTCGCATTTGGAAAATTTAGCATACAACTCTTCTTTCTTGAGTAGCTCCAGGATGGCTTTCAAGTGTTCCGCATGCTCTTCCTTATTGCGGGAATAGATCAGAATGTCGTCAATGAACACAATCACAAATTTGTCCTAGTAAGGTTTACACACTCGGTTCATTAGGTCCATGAATACCGCCGGTGCATTTTTCAAACCAAATGGCATCACTTGGAACTCATAGTGGCCGTATCGTGTTCAAAAAGCAGTTTTCGGAATGTCTTTCTCTCTAACTCTCAGTTGGTGATACCCAGATCTCAGATCAATCTTTGAGTATACGCTTGACCCTTGCAGTTGGTCAAACAGATCATCAATCCTAGGCAATGGATAGCGATTTTTCACCGTTAGTTTGTTCAACTCTCGGTAATCAATACACATACGGAAAGATCCGTCCTTCTTTTTGACAAATAAGACCGGAGCTCCCCAAGTCGAAGAACTCGGTCGAATGAATCCTTTTTCGG
>OU343223.1:281259456-281320081 GCA_910596185.1 Chrysanthemum makinoi | reverse complement strand
ACAGTTCTTGAAGTTGGTCAGACAATTCTTGTAGTTCGGAAGGTGCCAATCTATAAGGTGCTCGTGCCACGGGTGCCGCTCCCGGTACTAGCTCGATTTGGAATTCTACTTGCCGAATCGGAGGAAGACCAGGCAAATCTTCAGGAAATACTTCGGGAAAGTGCCTAGCCACGGGGACGTCTTTTAGTTGTTTCTCATCCGCTTCCTTCTTCTTCATTACTTGTGCTAGAAAAATGTAACATCCTTTTTCTATGTACTTTGCGGTCTTAACGCACGAGATGATGTTCAATCGGGTCTTACTATGATTACCCCGAACGATTAGAGTTTCCCCATTGAGAGGAATGTGAACGACTTTCTCGTCACAGATGATTCTTGCACGATTCTTGGATAGCCAATCCATGCCAATAACAGCATCGAAGCTACCAAGTTGGATAGGCATAAGGTCTATATCGAACGGGTGATTTGATAAAGATAGGTTGCAACCTCGAAGGATAGTGTTAGTTCCTACTATTTTTCCATCGGCTAGCTCTACTTCATAAGTGGTATCTAGGGCGGTTGGGGTGACTTTTAACAAAGGTGCAAACTTAGAAGACACAAAGCTTTTGTCGGCTCCAGAATCAAATAACACTTTAGCTAAATGATGATTGAGTGAAAACGTACCCGTAACGACGTCCGAGTTTTCTTGTGCATCTCCATCTCCTAGCACATAAGCTCTTGCTCTAGAAGGGTTGTTGTTATTGTTGTTCCCGTACAGTTTTGGGCATCTACTCTTGACATGTCCAACTTCTCCACATTCAAAGCAAGTTATTCCCATGGGTTGAAGGTTACTTCCGGTAGCAGGGCTTCGGCAATCCTTGTGAGTATGACCCACCTTGTTACACTTTCCACACTTAGTAGTACAACGTCCCACATGATGTAGGTTGCATCGAGTGCACAAAGGGTGTGATCCAGCATAGCCTCTTCCAGTGGCGGGGGTAGCAGCATAAGCCCGCGCAACTTCTTGCCTACGGTTTTGTTGATTGTGGTGGTTGTTTCGGTTTTGGTGGTATGGGTTGGGATTGTTGTTGCGGGGTTGGTTATGATTGTTGCGGCCTTGATTGTTGTTGCGGTTATTGTTGTGATGGAAAGAGTTGTTGTGATGGTAGTTGTTGGAAGTGTTGCCTCGACGGTCATCAAATTTCCTTTTGTTGTCGTTAGTTCCTTGCACGGATCCATGTTTCAGGACTTGATCCATGGGTTGGTAGGAGATTGTGATCACTTCAACCACAGTCTTGGGCTTTGATGCAGTAACATTGCCCTCAATGCTTCGGGGTAATCCCCCAATGAGGTTTTCCAGCAACTTGACATTATCAGAAACCATGGATGGGGATAAAGCTTTCAATTCTTGGAAGCGCTTGAAGTAGGTTTTGAGATCATTGCCCTTAGTAGCCAGATGATAGAACTCATCTTCCAGTTTCTTGATCTCGGTCCTTGGACAGTATTGCTTCATCATCAATTGCTTCAGTTCAGTCCAAGTGGTTTTGTAAGCTTCTTCCATGCCAATAGGTTGGGCATGAGCTTTCCACCAAGACAATGCATCCTCTAGTAGAGTACCAGTAGCAAATTTCACTTTGCAATCTTCCGAGCAATCACTTAGGAGAAACACAGTTTCAGATCTTTCGAACCAATGAATAAGGCCAACAGCGCCTTCAGTTCCTTTGAAGAAAGTAGGTTTGCAATTCATGAACTCCTTGTATCCACATTTGCGATTCACCACAGTTTCATTTCGGTTGGCTTGATTTGGGGCTTCGTTTGTTCGAACCGCCTTAGCAGGTCTTGCAGCAAAAGCAGCACCAATCTCATTAGTAACTAGCCTCCGAATTGCTTCAGGGGTCATCTCAGGAGTTTGGGTAGGGGTAGAGGAAGCTCTTGTTCTTGCCATTTTTCTAAAGACATACACTCAGATTTCAGTATCATTCAACATAAGTGAGAATTATTACAAAAATGATTTCATAATAGTCAAGATCATCACATTATATTAATAGAGCATAAGCATCATAAGAAGAATCACAACATGTTAGAACCACACAAGAGAATATATATAAATGATCACGTCAATTTATATAAGCCGATAAATAAGAAAGATCACCATACATAAGAACATAAGGAAATCAACCATAATGTCATAGGTTCATCATCCATACATAGCGATACGATAACCATACAATGTCACACCAATAGCTTGTTCGATAGTTTAACAAAACATGCGAATACAAAGCCTCTATTAGTGCCACAGGCGGCAGGCTAAAGTACTAGGAAAACTAAGTAGGTGAATCTCCGATCTAGGGACTGTCGGGTGTGCCACTCACTCGACGCTGCAGGTCACGAACAAGCTCAGCCAAGTCATCCATCTCTCGATCCCTCGCCTCCAATCTCTGCTCAAGAGTAGTAGTACAAGTCTCCATGATCACTATTCGCTCAGATTGTCTCTGTACAACTCCCTCTAACATCTCAACTCTGTCTAGCAACTCTAACCTCTCCGACTCCATCCTCCTCTCCAGAACTATCACTGCCTCACTAGCTCGCTCCTACTGAGTGCCAATCCTATCAAATACCTCCTCCATCACAATCCTCCCGACAACGAGGTTCTCGACCTCCTCCTCTATGCTCTCAACCCGGACCAATGGAACCTCATCGACGAATGCCATAGCCTCCTCAAGCTGATCCTCACATCGCAGAACTCGTGCAGCTAACAATGGCACAGTGTGGTGGAGAGGTTCTCCCGTAACAGGAAGAGGCTCAGCAGCAGTAAACAAATAATCTCCAAGCTCCATAGCACTCGGTGAACCCTCCTCCAACCTCCATCGACTAATGACAGGCATCAAGAAGGACCAACGTTTAGCGTCAACCCTCCTATGGGATCCCGGCTCACAGGTACAAGTCACAGCATAATGATATGGGTCAGAATGTGAAGGTGAGAAATGGACTCTCTCCCTAAGGGATATCACAGGCTCAGTATGCATCACCAAGGGTGATGATGCACGGGATGGAGACGAAACTGGTACGGTAGTGGTCTGGTAGATGAAAGTGGTAGGTGGTGGTAGTGGTGAGGTAGGTATGGGTGATGTGTAGGTGCAACTGGTGGTGGGAAAGCAGAAGATGATGGTATGTCAGAAGGTGGAACGAAGGTGATGGGTGCCTTCACTCGTTTCCGAGCGGTATGCATAAAGGTCGCACCATCCTTATGGTAACAAAATGGCTTGCCGAATGGCGTAGGCTCGTAGGGTTTGAGAACCCTAGCTCGCTTTCGCCTTCGGCGAACAGGTAGTGATGATGGGCGAGAAGCAGTAGAGGATACGGAATCGGTGTGTGAAGGTGTTTGGGATACAATGTCTGAGGGGGATAGCCACTGCTGTGACTCCAGATATCGATCCTAGGTGGGGGGACCAAAAATGGGCAGATGCTCGGGTATGGCCAAGGCAGGTGGGGTGACAGCGACTTCACCCTCCTAGAAGGTCTCAGTCTCAGAGGACTCAGGTACAATGAGAGTCGGTGCTAAGGGAGTAGAGGCAGAGGACATAGTGTCCTCAATCTCAATGTCGGAGGTCAGGTCGATAGGATGTGTAGCAGAAGACATGGTACTGTAACAACCCAAAAGAAAATATGCATTTAAGTATAAGTAATGCCATGCAGTAAATAAGATTTAGTTAGTCGCGCATAATCTGCCACGCAAATCTAAATGCCTAACTAAATGAAAGCTAGCATTATAAGTTTTTATCATGCAAAGTTTTACTAGTCATGTATTATCCGCCAAGTGAATCTCATACGTGCAATCGGTACGAAGTAGGCGCGGAGGACGTGAAGTGGTGGTGTAAAACGGTCCATTTGAAAACGTGGTTATAGTCCAATTTGTTTTGAAAATACAAGTTGGTTCTCTATAACCTAAGCTCTGATGCCATCTGTAACACCCCCAAAATCACAATGTGACAGCGGAAGACTATTTGGGGTATTACTTAGAGGATCACAGTCATAAGTCATAGAAAACGACTCTAAAGAGACATTTTTAATAAAAGATTGTTACCATTTCATAAAACTCAATGTTTTGGAACACAAGAGAAAATACCACAAGTTTTGAAGTTACATAAAAGATAGTTCAAATGTTTACGAAATGATAACTTTATTTAAAAACAACACCACTTCCAGCGTCCCATGACGTCCACTCCGCGCCTTCATGATATCCTAATTAGTACCTGAGATGAACATGCTTAAAAGGTCAACAAAAAGTTGAGTGATATTCATAGGTTTAATAAATAGTTTGTGAAAACGTAGAGGGGGTGAATACGTTACCGTTTAAAATCATTAGATCTTTTGTATCAAATCACTTATGAAGCTTGTTATTATATGAAAGTATCAATTATTATTTATGACTAATATAAAGCATAGTAAACCAAGTTGTCACACAAGCATCATCATCAAATCACATCATAAGTAATTATAAAAGTAAAGAGGTAAAGAAAGGAAAGTTCAAACCGAACACGAGGATTTATAGTAGTTCGGTCACGGATCTCCTCTCCGCCCTACTCCACTCCCCGAGTACCCAACTCGAGAGTTACTTCACTAAATCAACAAGCTCCCTTCTCGGCGGAGAAAACCTTACAATCGTCGCTAACACTTTTTCCGGTACAAAGCTAAATACCGAGTTCTAGTTCGAGGTAGAACCAACCTAACGTCGCCTATACAATATTTCCGACACTAAGCTAGATGTCGAGTTCTTTTCAAGGGTACAACCACTCCCACTATGTTTTATGGCCCAATATAACAAACCTTGTGTTTTATGGTACAAACACATAAACCATCTAATCTAGTTTGGTGAAAGTGTTGTGATGATGCAATAATGTTTACAATGATGATCCATGACATAAATGTCTAATGGATATGAATTACTAATCTAAATAATCTTCTTAAATAAGAAATCTTCAATCAATGGGGATATCAAGAGATCTTGAATCTTCATATGTTGATATGCTTTGGTGCATGAGGATGGCTAGATCTCCAAGCTTTTCTTGGTTGATCAAAATGTAAAGTATGCTTACAACAAAGATGAATATTAGAAGCATTATGATCATGTGATGATGAGGGTGATTAATGTATATTACTACATGGTTATCTATAGATCTAAAAGATGAAAGAAAGATAGAAAGAATGTGTGTTGGAAGGGATGATTGAAATGAGAAGACAATGGGCTCTATTTATAGCCAAAAATGTAATCTAAAAAATAATACTTGATATCTTAGAATATCTCCAAAAGGTGAAGAATGGTGGGATCACCCTGGTCCCATGCATCCTAAGGATACCAACCGGACCCTCCCCCAAGGACCCGACCCCAGGCAATGAGCACCTGTCCCAGTGACTGTACTTATCAAGAGGTTGGGCTTTGAACCCTGGCCATTTTCTCCAATAGGCCCTCGTTGACCCACCAATCTGAGCATTTGCGGTGGGGATGGTACCAATTGAAAGCTTTTAGGCCAATGGAGAGATTCGAACCCCGGTCTATTGACACAAGGTTGGAAGCTCTTACCATTGGACTAAAGGCCCATTGGTTTGATATCTTAGAATATCTTTCAAGATCTTGCAAATCTAACCAAATATTGACCAAATCTTCTAAAGATATGATGATGCATGAAGTGATGTAAAATTGTATTTTCATTTAGATTAAAATGTTCATGAAAATAAACTTGTAAAATGTATTATGTAACTAGTTTATAAAAAGTCTAGTTGCCTTTTATAAAATAAAATATCTAGTTAGGTGCTTGTCAAAATAATATATATTTTGTCAAGTGTAAGTAAACTTTAGTACTTGTATGAATATTATAGTTAGTTTACTTGTACAAATAAAAGTATATATTTGTTAGACATTTTACAAAAGATGTATTTGTATGAAATACTTGTGAATGAAAAATGTAAAATGAGGTTCGAAATAGAATGGTTAACCTATTAAAATACTTAGTGACTCTAAACGTATTTTAAACATTCTAAATGATTTGTTAATGGGTTTGATCATAATGCCACATAACAAACATGTACAAACCTGTGTTGTAACATATGAGGACTTAAGACATCGAGAGGTGTTGAATGTATGTTGAGACAAAGTGTGATTACAAGTAACTTGTACATTTTACGTTATGTATTACAAGTTACATGTTTGTCATCAATCAAAACAAACGAGACTGTATAGATTAAATATCGTAATATTTGCACTAACAATCTCCCCCTTTTTGATGATGACAAATATATGTAAACGTAATAGAAAGTAAAATGTAAAAGGTTACTTGTATCCTTACTACCTTTACATTACCTTCTCCGTTTACACTCTTCTCCCCCTTTTGTCGAAACAAAAAGGGCGTGTCCTTAGAGTTTAACTTTATCTCTCCCCAAAAAGGCGAGCTTGCATCATCCCTAGTGAAGTTAAATCGTCCACTTCAATCCGTCCCTTGTTTGGTAGCGGATCCATGGATCAAATAAAGAGGCTTAACCTACATCAAGGTTAGTTTTATGCAACAAAAATTATGATAAATATATGAAAAAGAAAAATGCATAGCAATGTTAGCCTATTTTCTCCACTTTTTATCGAAACACAAATGCTTGTTGAAAAGTGAGGATGATGATAAATGCGTGCATGCTCCCCCTTGACGGTTGCTCCCCCTTGTTTGAGGCGTCAGGGTATGATTAAAAACCTACAAAAAAATATTAGTGCAAAACTATATTCGTCATTGGACGAGTAAGTGATATACAACAAAGTGTGTATTAGATGCACTTAGTAAATGCTTGACGGAAGCTCCCCTTGCTCTAGGGCGTCAAGATGAACCTTCAAAATAGATATTAGTATAATAGAAGCTTTGTCTTTAGACAAATATTTCATATACAACCAAGTGTATAGACGATGCAATATGAGTGCTTAAAGGATATTCCTCCTTGTTCGAGGGTGTCAAGAAGCACCTAAAATAAGAAAAATAATTGATGCAAACTTCATCCTTAGATGAGTAAGTTATATACAACCTAGTGTATATGATGATGAACCTACAATGAAAAACATTAGTGCAATATATTTTATCTTTTTCACAAAGAAAAATAAGATGTATATATGTGATAAATGATATAATCAAAGATCTCATGAAGTGTAGTTTCCTAATTACAATCATAAGAAAAGTGAGAATATAATATGATAAAAGCCTACAAAATAGTTCCTAGAAAGAAGATATGAAGTCTTCCACTGGGTGTGCCACTAGTGGTGCTAGTGTTGGTGTCGGTTTACTAGTAGGATTCATGTGGTGATGGTAGATGACTCGAGATTTACAAAAGTAAGTTTTTGCTAATCCATGGTGGTGACGATTAGTGAAAGTGGTGATGGAAGGTGGTGGTGATTAGGTAGGAAGCTATTAAGGAGTTAGAAACTCATATGTATAGCAAATATAAAAATATGGACTCATGCAATCCTTTCATCATGTCAAGTGACCAAAGCTAAGAGGAAAAAAAATGTGAATGGTCATTGCCTTTCACTGATGCATAAGGGTTATGATTTGAATGATTTATTGATGCTAACAACCTATTGTTTTGAGCAAGTTCTCATATGCTTCAACCCAAGAGTAATCAATAATGCGTTCTATCTAAGAATATTATAATGAAGATACCAAAAAGTATAAAAGTGGTAACATGAAGATAAATTCGTTTATTGATTGACACGAATTATAAAAATGACCTATTATAGGTGACAATGGGAAAGGTAGTATTAGCATGGTTTTGATGGACATGGATGATTACCACATTGAAAAGAAGTGAAGACAATATGGAAAATACTAATAATAATAATGAGTACCTATATGAGGATGAGAATGACATCATATGAGTGAGAGCTTGATAGACCAACGTGTTGGGAATGGTTGTTTTGATTAATATATCGTTTACACTGACAAGGACATGCATGATAAGCGAGAAAAGGATAAGATCCTATGATGGTGTTCTAGATAGTGAAGTTGTAAGGTACTAGTTTAAGGAAAATCCTATATGTGGAGATGAAGACGTTTTGTAAAAACACATGATGCGTTTTTCACTTGATGAGGTATTGGTGCAAACTTGTGATAAAGAGTTAAAAAGGTTGAACTAGTTGTGGTTTCGTGAACCGGTTTTTAGCTAAGTGGTGTTTACCTATGTGTTGGTATTTTAGAGTCTAAGAGACATAAATTTTGACAAAAGAAAATTATGTGAATGGATTTCTCTCCCCTTAATTGGTGGACATCCAACATAATGTGTAATGTATCAAGTAAGGAATGACAACAAAGTGTTTAGGAGGTTATTCGGGTTAACGAAAGAGATGAGCTTAGTGATGTTTTTCTGGATGATGGTTAGCATACAATGAACTTCATCCTTAAAGTCACGTACCTCTTCTAGATTAATACGAGATGATCGTATGATGAGGCATGTGTTTTCCAAATAGGAAGTGAAGAGGATTAGAGTGTTGTTATAACTAAATAATGATGGAGGTGATTTTTAGAATGCGGAAGCAAAAATGAGATTTGGAAAGAGGTCGGTTGAAAAAAATACAAAGCCAACCCTCTAGAACTTAATTCTATATGCTTTTAAACTATATGCAAGTGTAGGAGTCCCATAAAGCATAGTATTAATCTACGTAGCAATAAAGGGGATTATACAAAATGAGCATATAAAAGTTAGAACCAAGTGAGATAACAAATAATTTGTTATCAACCTACAAAATAAATTTGTTAGTGACAAAAGATGTTAACATGATAGAAATCAAATGATAACATATTATATAAGCAAAAACAACACATTGCACTTAGTAGACAAGAAATCACCACACAAGATAGCATCAAAACAATCATATTATGCAAGAATACGACTTTATTCAAGACATTTCATTATGAGATTGTTTTGTCGTTAGAATTAGACACTTAAGCATACTTGGATATACAATAATCTATGTGATTAATTTGTAAGATAAAAGGCTTCTAAAAGTTTGTCATACCAAAAGCACTTTGACAGATTATATGTGCACACATAGCAAACAAATAGTGTGACAAGAAGCAAAAGAAACAAGATGAAAGATTCATGCAAGCCATGTTTAAGACATAACAATTTGGAGCATGTATCATTTGGATCGTACTACACATAGATGTAATGAATGCCAACTAATAGCTTTCAAACACAAATATATCATATAAAAATTATCACGTATCAAAATGGCATATTATGAGTTCATAAGTAACATGTTAATCATGCTAAAAATAATTCAAAAGTAAGTATCATGCAAATAAAGTTTATGTTTAAACGTTTAGTATCATGAAACAAGAATACAAACATTATAAAGATAAAACCGTACTAAGGTTTACACATTTGACTTGTTATCAAACACTAAGATTATGTCAAATCAACTTATCGTATTAAACAAGAACATGTAATCAACACATGTAAGTGCAATGCAAGAGGTTTTACTAAGTTTTACACATTTGACTAGTTATCAAACACTAAGATAATGTCAAATCAACTTATCGTATCAAACAAGAACATGTAATCAATACATGTAAGTGCAATGCAAGTGGTTTTAAAAGAAAAGTCATATATACTACTTGTTTGATTAGTATTCCTAAGGCGAGGCAAACTATCAATGTTTTAACACTTACTTCAGGCAAGTATAGGAAAACAGATTTTTCAAGTTGGAGAATGAATATGAGACTATTACTAGAAGTGCTCAATTAAGGCTAAACACGACCATTTTTACGGGTGATTCCACATACCCAACTTCTCTCCAGGAAGCAATTCAACCATTATGTCAAATTGAGTTTCTAGTGCAATAGGTTCTCCAGTAGTCATTCTCATGTTAGAAAGATGGGAACTCCTACTTTTGCCTATTAAAGTGCATAAAATATGATAGTTTACCAATACTTGGCTTAATGTGACACAACTAATATGCAATACACATGAATTTTAACAATGTTGTGTTGATAAACGATATGTTTTAATCTCGTGTTTAGAATCAAAGGTTGTTCAAATTACATAGCTAATTCTATGATCTAATGGATGACATCTTTTATGTTGAAGAGTATACATTAAAAGTTATTTGATTATCTAAGACTATGGAATGGAATATGTTAAATTAAGAATGTTCTCAAGAAAGCTCTTTGGAACTTTATTTGGCAAGAATCTAAATAAGGTTACTAACTTCAATAGATCATGTGTATGTTCTAGAGATGTGTAGTTTTAACCTTGGATGTGCACAAGGTTTGAGCAAGGTTAGGTTATGATGTACGCTTGAAAGGAAATGGATACAAATAGTATCTTTCAACAAATGAGATTATCGCATGGGATAAAGTTATCATGCTTATAAAAATAACTATGACAAGATGAATTGGATACGCTAGTTCATAGAACTTGTTCATTTCAAGATCATTTGGCCAATGAGGTGTAATGAAATCTCTTGTAACACAACCGTTTATGTCACAAGGAGAGAATAATGCATAGGATATACAATATCCTTTTAACAAGATGAATACTTAATGCATGATTTCTTAGGCATAATGTTTTCAAAACATCATGTTTTCCTAAATGAAGATATGAAGCCAAAGTGTTTGAATCGGATAGTCCCATCTAAATAAACTTGGTCTCCAGATTATATTCACTAGATGATGACAAGATGAATTCACTCGAGTTTCTTATGTATACTCCTCAAGAGTCATTGTTGCTTGGGGTGTATGATGTTGGCTTTGAGATTGCATTTTAACATATGTTGTTAAAAATGTTGATTTGAGGTTTAATGAAATTTATGCAGAAGTTTAACGACAAAGTATTACTAATACTTTGATAATTTGTGAAGGTAGTACTACTTATACCTATTGGAAATTGACAATAATTACCAAGAGCACCATGCTTATTTGATAGTTGAGATTCTAGCCATAATGAATTATCTAAGTCATTATATGTAGGAAAGGATATTTGAGTTTGTTCAAACGTGCATTTGATTCAGTACAAGTGTTGGACACAAGGGCTTTTTGAGCAATACACTCAATGAATTCAAATGATGGTAAGGATGGTGGATTGGTTGATCTAGGTGGTAGGTCTTCTAGTGTGTCTAAATAAGGATGTGGTGATGTAGGGGTTTGTTGTGCTATGGGAGTACTTAGGTTGATTATTTGTCCATAGATGTTGAACACAAAAAGTACGGATACTAATTCTTATGGTTCATTGGTTGCTACAACTAGTGGGTGAAGTGCTTGAAGTTTTGGTTATGTCTATGAAGCTTAGGGGCTGAGGTATAGGTTCACCTTGAAAGGGCACGTTTGATTTAAAGGATGCTCTTGGAAGTTCATGAGCAATACGCTTAATGGTGCCAAAAGATGGAAGAGAGAGAGTAGGTGTCAAAGAGGGATAAGTGGCACAGTGGGTTGTTTGTTTTGGATAAGTGTTTCAACATGTGTTGTTAAAATACTTGGGTGTTGATTTTTCGGATATGACCTTTAATGACTACAATCGTAAGTCGCATATACTTGAATATTTCAGATGAAATACTTAAGTTGTCAATCCTAATTTGTTGAGATTATAAAGCTTAGATTGAACTTAAGGATAACAAGACTTGATAGTATGTCTTTAACATATGTGTGAGTTATGACTCTATGTAAATACTTATCGTCTTGAAGTATGACACATTATTTTCATGTTAACCAAGTGAGACAATACATGTAGATACAAAACAATATCTATAGTCATATGATAGACTTGTGTATGATATCTTTGCAAATAATGAGTCCAAATTTGTTAGTCTCGGTAAGTCATCTAAGTCATCCGCAAACGGGTGAGGAGATGTTGGTGGTGTTTGCACAAAGTACAAGTTTTGGATACTTTGGTAGTGAAGGTGTTTTGGATGGTTGTGAAGTAGTCATAATGGTGGGTGATTTTGATGGTGGAGTTGGAATACTTAAGTTTAAAAAGTTCACATCTTGAATGAGTGATGAGATGTTGAGAGGTAACGAGTCTGAGGATGAGGAGTTCAAGTTAATGAAGCAACAAGATCGAATGCTAATACTAGTGGTTTTCTTAAGTGGCTTATTTGAGGTTAATCCATACAAAGATGGTAGTTTCAAATGAGATGGAAGTGTCTAAGATCATGTCAAACATCCTAAGTTAATCCATTGAGGATGTGTTGAATGAGATATGAAAGATATGCATTAACAACTATCTTAGAAACAAAATTTGGCAAATTAGATTGCGGGATTTAGTAAAATTAAACAACTTACCTGTAGAATCCACGGAACCAATTTTTTGCACAGGCGGAACCCTTAATTTGGTGCCGCCTGGTCTGCCTGTACAGGAACGTAATAGACAGTACCAAATGTTTGGTGCCGTCTAATCCGTGGACACCAGAAAACTTCACAACCCCATTTTTTAGGTGTCGGGGAGTTTTCCTAAACCTGAATTTTTGCTTAAAACATGTGACATTAATCATTTCTAGTTAGGAAAAGTCAATAACACATATACCAACATAGTGGAGCATAGACTTTGACCAAGGGCTAACGATTTTCACATATAAGTGAAAATGGGTAAAATTTGATAACACCCGTGTGTTATCCCCCTGCATGAACCGGTTAGCATACATCAATGTTTTAAGTTAGTTTATCATCCTACGAAGTGAAAACACATAAATTACATCATACAATATTGTTTTTGTCCTTGTACCAAACACTCTCTTAAAACCTTCATTTTAAAGTACTTAACTAATTTAGTTAGTACTCATTGCTAAGCGAGTTATAACATTTCATAAGTTATGTGAGATGTTAGTATGACTTATGCAAAGAAAGTGATCTAATTCTACAAGCGATGGTAAAACAATTTTCCAACTTAGTGCACAAAATCTAGCAAATATCCTATTGTGCATAAACATGAAATCGTCAAACAAGTGAATAAATAGCATGGCAAGATTGAAACTTATATTATGTAAACAAACAAGTATAAACAACAACTTGAAAATAAGCAAGAAACATATATGCAAACAACATATACAAGTGGTCATTTAGCATAGCATAACAAGAAAAACACTTTTCGTCATTTTGAGTTTAAGAATGACGATGTATACCAAGCTTAATTAGTTTCCTTTAAACATATTACCAAATTATTTAGTTTCAAAAGAAATTGTATCCAAGTTCTAAGAATACCAACTTAAATTACTTGATTCAAAAAATTTGAGTTTTTATGTTAAAGCGAAACTTAATTTCTTAGATATACTGTAGTATTTGGTCTATTTCACCTATTTAAAATTAGACTCAGGTCATGAGAGTATTTTTAAATAAAATTAGACTCAATTCCCTTTAAAATGATAGGTGGTTCGACTCCTACGGACTTACGGTTAATAAGTTATGAATTTTTTAAGTTGGCCAAAAAACTGCGTACTGTGCAGGCCAAGGAACCAAAATTTAACAAGGGAGGAACCCTTTATTTGGTTCCGCCCAGTCCGTGGCCTTCACAGAATGTTGAAAAATGTACTTACTCATTGCGAAAAAGTGTAGGACTTACTAGATTTGATAGAAAAAATATAACACGCATATTTTGTTTATTATTTTTACTAATATGACTTATCTAAACATTTAACAACAAAATTTATAAGTATAATTAGCAAAACATTTTTCATATTATATTTCGCTTCAATGGTAATTTAATACATGGATCGTGCTCCATTTTAAAAACCATTTGTTTTGAAAATAAGAGCTACGAGGCTCTGATACCAATTGTGAAAACGTAGAGGGGGGTGAATACGTTACCGTTTAAAATCGTTAGATCTTTTGTATCAAATCACTTATGAAGCTTGTTATTATATGAAAGTATCAATTATTGTTTATGACTAATATAAAGCAAAGTAAACCAAGTTGTCACACAAGCATCATCATCAAACCACATCATAAGTAATTATAAAAGTAAAGAGGTAAAGAAAGGAAAGTGCAAACCGAACATGAGGATTTATAGTGGTTCGGTCACGGATCTCCTCTCCGCCCTACTCCACTCCCCGAGTACCCAACTCGAGAGTTACTTCACTAAATCAACAAGCTCCCTTCTCGGTGGAGAAAACCTTACAATCGTCGCTTACACTTTTTCTGGTACAAAGCTAAATACCGGGTTCTAGTTCGAGGTAGAACCAACCTAACGTCGCCTATACAATATTTCCGACACTAAGCTAGATGTCGAGTTCTTTTCAAGGGTACAACCACTCCCACTATGTTTTATGGCCCAATATAACAAACCTTGTGTTTTATGGTACAAACTCATAAACCATCTAATCTAGTTTGGTGAAAGTGTTGTGATGATGCAATAATGTTTACAATGATGATCCATGACATAAATGTCTAATGGATATGAATGACTAATCTAAATGATCTTCTTAAATAAGAAGTCTTCAATCAATGAGGATATCAAGAGATCATGAATCTTCATATGTTGATATGCTTTGGTGAATGAGGATGGCTAGATCTCCAAGCTTTCCTTGGTTGATCAAAATGTAAAGTATGCTTACAACAAAGATGAATGTTAGAAGCATTATGATCATGTGATGATGAGGGTGATTAATGTATATTACTACATGGTTATCTATAGATCTAAAAGATAAAAGAAAGATAGAAAGAATGTGTGTTGGAAGGGATGATTGAAATGAGAAGACAATGGGCTCTATTTATAGCCAAAAATGTAATCTAAAAAATAATACTTTATTAGATTTGATATCTTAGAATATCTTTCAAGATCTTGCAAATCTAACCAAATATTGACCAAATCTTCTAAAGATATGATGATGCATGAAGTGATGTAAAATTGTATTTTCATTTAGATTAAAATGTTCATGAAAATAAACTTGTAAAATGTATTATGTAACTAGTTTATAAAAGGTCTAGTTGCCTTTTATAAAATAAAATATCTAGTTAGGTGCTTGTCAAAATAATATATATTTTGTCAAGTGTAAGTAAACTTTAGTACTTGTAGGAATATTATAGTTAGTTTACTTGTACAAATAAAAGTATATATTTGTTAGACATTTTACAAAAGATGTATTTGTATAAAATACTTGTGAATGCAAAATGTAAAATGAGTATCGAAATAGAATGGTTAACCTATTAAAATACTTAGTGACTCTAAACGTATTTTAAACATTCTAAATGATTTGTTAATGGGTTTGATCATAATGCCACATAACAAACATGTACGAACCTGTGTTGTAACATATGAGGACTTAAGACATCGAGAGGTGTTGAATGTTTGTTGAGACAAAGTGTGATTACAAGTAACTTGTACATTTTACGTTATGTATTACAAGTTACATGTTTGTCATCAATCAAAACAAACAAGACTGTATAGATTAAAACAAACAAGTGTAAGTAAACTTTAATTTTTTATCCAACTTAAGGTTTAAAAGATGTATTATTGCTAGTGTTTAAATAAGCTATAGTATCACCAAGCACTACATGAGTCAATAAGCCATTTGATTCTAACACCAATTTCTTAACCCAAGATCAATCAATTCAATCTCATATTACTTTCAATAAATCGACAATGGGTAAAAGTTTATAGTCGATTCCTTATAAAAATTAAACCACCCATTATACTTAATAACAAGTTTAAACCAAAGTTAACATTACAACAAGAATCAATATAAGACTAAAAGGAAGTCATGAAACCTTGCTAAGCCGACGAAGACCGTTCGTAGGGATTCACACAACTTCCACCCAAAACCCAACTCGAGCACTCCAATCTTGATACGAAACCCTTTTGGTGATGAAAGTAAGTAAGAAGTATGTGAAACCCAGGTCCTTCGTGGCCTTTATATAGGTGTAGATGGGGAAGTCCTTTCTTTGACCATTCGAAGGTGGGGATAGATTAAGAGTCTTCTTTGGGTAATGTTACCAGGCCTTCACGTGGCTCTCTTGGTGATATCATCCAGTCGTGGTCCAAGGAGGACAAAGGGTCCTTGGTTTTGTCGATTTGCTTCCATGGAAAAGCCAAAGAGGTATTCATTCTTGGATTGAAGTTAACTTCTGATGTTGGGAAAAGAGTTTGGAGGGTTTTCTATTAATGGAGAGGGTGAGGAGCGTGTGCAGAGGGGTAAGAAGATGGAGGCAAATATGGAGGAGGTGAAGCAGGTTTGTGGGGCGTTTTTTCTGAGGAAGACAGAAGCAGAAGTAGAAAATAGGGGAAAGGGCGTGGGTTTGGTGGGGGATAGGGCTGATTTATTTATTAATTTATTTGTTTTTAATGTGTAATTAGTATTTATTTTGTAAAAAGGTATTAGTATTTGTTAGTTTGTGTATTGTATTTGGTACGAAGAGTATTTTGCGTTTCGCCGTTAAACTCGTAAACGTATAACTCCAAACAGAAAAATTATATCTCTTATATTTTTGGACACGTCTTAAATAAACTGTCGTGATGATGTAATTTCCGATTTTTTTATTAGTTCGTTTTTATTTTTCGTGTTTTCATTTATTATATTGGTACGCGTACGGACTCGTAAGACAATAAAGTTTTCTTGTGAGACTGATTTAGAAATCAGTAGATATTAGGCATAATTAAATAAGACTACTCGGACAGGCATAAATTTTTATGCAAGAAAAATGAAATGTACATGCTAAATGCTCAACTTAGTTCAAATAAATTTTGATAAACAGTCTAGTTCATAAATATGAAGATTTAAAATAGCGAAATTTTTCAGGTGGCTACAGCAAAGGACCCTGAGTCTCCTCATATCTCATCATCATCAGATTCATCCGCTCATTCATCTCCACCACCATCCAAAGGAACAACCAGATCCACATCTAAATCAGTGAAGAAACCAACAGACTCTTGGATATCCCGAGCAAAAACAAAGATTGTCAAAGCTGTCAAGCAAGTACGGAAGAAGGATGTAACCAACAAAAAGCTGAATCAACTTGCTGACAGAATCAACTTTCTTCAAAAAGGGATAAACGATTTGTTGAAAGAAAGGGAACAAATCCAGAAGTTTATCAAAGGAGATTTCCAAAAGGAATTGGAGAAGACGGCAAGAGAATATACTCACAAGTTTCTTCTCGACACTGTCCCTGGTTTAACAAGAGAAGTATTTTCCAGACAACTTACTCCAAATATCGTCTCATTGGTTAAACATATAATGGCCAAAGAATCTGATCTCTCTGAAACTGAGTTAATTGCTAAATTGGTCATGCAAATGTCAAAACGATCTGCAACTTTTACTTCGGATGAAGCTAAATTTTTTGAAGGTCTACTAGATTATCAACTCAGATCATTATGCAAGGAATCAGCAGATCAACCTAAATGACCAAGAGATGATGATGATAAGGACAAGGACTCTGCACTTAAACGTCCAAAGAAGTCTGGTGAATCTTCCTCCATGCCACCTCCACCCCAAAGGACTCCATCTCAACAACGATCTCCTCCACGCTCTTCTGCTGACAAACCTCAGGACTTTGAGTTACCACCTCAGACAGAGAAAACCGGTGATCACTTCGAGTACACTGGTGGTAACGATGAAGAGATACCTGAGCCCCAACAACAACCCACCTCTACCGCCTCAACAAAGAAACCAGCATCCTCATCTAGGTCAAAGAAGAAGAAGAAGTCTCCTAAGGCTGATGTTGTCTCATGGCTAGACGAAGATGACACCGAGTTTGAATGGTTCTCTACACTTGTTGATGCTACTCCTGCCCTTACTGATGATCAAGATATGGTAGAAGGTCGAACATTGGAGCATGCTAAGTTACTTCAAGAGAAGTTTCGGGTGAAGAAGATGACGAAATCAGAGTTGAGACGAATCAAGAATGAAGCCTTTCAACTACTCAAAGACAGCTCGGAAAGTGCTATTGAAGTTTAATATCACCTTGAAAACATAGCACGAGCCATGTCTCACAACACTGATTGGATCAACCCTGAAGCAAACATTGACTTCACCAGAAGAGACAACGCTCCATACTACACCGACTGGTCTTGACCTGTACCAACGATTGGCCAACCAGATCAACCTAAGATTCCATTCCGCTACTTCTTCAACAATGACTTGGAATTTCTTCTACACGGTAGCGATGGTTCAAAGAAATATGCTACATCACTGACACTTCCGTTCCTGGCAGCCATATACTCCAACTGCATAGCCATCGAAGAAAAGGCTACTCACATGTTTTCTAACCGTGTGGATCAGTATGACATTGATGCAATGTATGGGATTCACCATTGGCCAGAACACCGACGAATCTACTACAAGAGCTGCCAAGTTCAAAAGTCTAAACACGAAGTGCACAGTGATAAAGGGATCGTTGCTGTTAAGCATGTAACTCTTTTGTCTAAATGGGATTACACCTTCCTCAAGAATATTGTGGTCAAAAGACAAGACGAAAGGGACTATGAATTCTGTGAAGCGGACTTTCAGAACTTGTCTCTCAACGACATTGAAGATCTGTATCTTGCCAAAGTACAGGGAAGAATGAGACAATTGTCGACTGAAATTCAACGTGAATACATCAAGTCCTTTCTCATCTTCATCAGAAGCATAGTGATCCAGGAACGTGTAGAAGATTTACAACTTGCTGTTGAATCGTATCAGACACGTGTCAACCTCACCAGACCTCAGCTAGAACTTCCTGACATCAACCATCTTCCACAATACACTCTCGTCAGCAAACCATTCGGAGTAGTTTACCGTAGTGAACTACAACGCAACTGCTTGGTGGCGCGTAGAGATCTTCATAAGTTTGGGGATCACACACTGAAGAAGGTCATGGACGGCTTGGCTTATAGGTTGAAGGCGATACATGAAGGCATTGGGTCTCCAAAGCGATGGAATTCTCAGGACAGACGGGATGTTAAGAGGATCATCACTCGGATCGATGAAAGGTTGTACAGAAGGGACCAGTTCAGAACTCTAGAGAGCTTCGTAGGTGGTCGTCCCAGGATTACTCTCACAGGCTATCAACGCCCTGTTCGCATTCCTGGAAAGATTGATGGACTACCTGGTACCCCTTAACCTGTTTCATTTTTCTATTTGGATGTGTGATTTTATAATGACAATGACTTGTGCACACATAACAGTGTACAACCCGTTCTTGTATTGAAAGGACCCTGTGGTACGCTTCAGTGCCACAATCCTTATAAAAGGAGCGAAAGCTTCTTACTTTTGAGTAAAACTTATCAAACCTTTCATTTTTCAAAGGTTTTTCTCAAAAGAACAAGTACTTCCCCTTATGATTTTCAAAACCTCAAAAGTTTACATCACTTGTTGAGGGGGAGTATTTGATTAAAAACTTTGTTCACAAATTGTTCTTCGTGTAATCTTCCCACAAAACTCAAAATGGTCATATTTATTCTCAACATTTCTTCAAAAATAACATATTTATATGCCATTTTTGAGGGGGAGAAAAAATTATGTGATAAGAAATATGTTGTGTTTTGCTATTGAATCCTCGTGTGAAAATACTTCAACCCATGAATTGACGAGATCTGAACAGTCATACATTGAAAAGATTTGTCTTCCAAGACTTATCCAAGTAAATTGTACCCATTCGAGAAGCTCTTGATAGACATGAACTATGACGGGTTTGACAACCTTTCGGGGTTGTCCACATCTTCAAGGTAGCTATTAGAGCTAGTTGTCACCTAAAAGCTGACAATGTATCTCTTTAATTATGCAACGTAATCGTGTCTCGCAAGGAATTGTCTATCTTGAGTTGATCAATTCAAAAAGTGCGCGCTCTTTCCTCACTGTGCAGATTTCTGTCAAAATTCTTAAGCATATGTGGAGGGGGAGTATTTCTGAAAATCCAAAACTCTTGAAGTGTTCAAACATGGTTTTCATTTACAAACACTTCTAGAGATTTTCATGAAAATGGTTTTATGGAAATGGAGTTATAAGGTGATTAAGGTTAGGAATAACCGTCCTATGATCCGCAGAGCCGGAGGGATCTACCCAAGGACACTACCAATAGTTAGAATTAGAAGTCCTTAGGTATGATTATAAAAAGGAGAAAATGAGAATCGGAGAAAGAAGGAGTTGAAGAATTAAAAAGAAAAGCAAAGAAAAGGGTGAAAAGAAATAGCCCTCCAGATTATTCAACTTAGGGAAGACACCGGGTTCAATTCATATACTACTGGTTGTCACTTGATGACGCCGGTATTGAAGATTAAAAGTCGTCATGGACCCAGTGACGCATGCACTAAAACTTCTTAGCCACTCAAGTTTCTCTCAACAGAAGCTTGTTTCATTCTCACAGGGAACCCTACGTAAACTATCGGCTTTCTCTTAGAGATTGTTGGTATTGAAGAAGGAGACCTTCTCCCTAGTCTCCGCTCAGGAAAACCAAAGCGCACTATTAAGTCTAGAGCCACGAGATTCATCAAAAGATCTCTTAGGCACACTTGACATTTTTATCGCTTGACGTTCAACAATAAGAACGAAAGTGATACTTTATCGTGTCCTTCACAGATCTTAGCAATCTGTCGAGAACATTTATGAGAGGTTCACACATGTGATCCTCAGTGATTGAATGGAAACTCTTGCCAGGGTCAACATCAAACAGCCCTGACAGCAGGTCACTTCGGTAACTCCCCGTGGATTACGCTTAGTGTGTCTCAAACGGTCTACAGTCGTGATGTGATGGTTCAGTGTACCTCAGCGACTCATCTGAACTGTAGATGTACTTCGGTACATCGTGTTATCTCACTTGTGGGACTCCAGTTTAGGAACGGCCTTTGTGAGAATTAGAGTTGTGTTTTCACACTATGCTGTTAACACTCTCGAAGTTCGAACTTGTAAGTGCCGGAATCCGCTTATTATTAACCTTTCTTATGTTTTCTTCTTATGGAAGCTCTAGAGCGGACTGATTGTGCAGATTCTTCACATACTCATGCCAACAACATCACTAATGGAAGTTCTCTCAAAAGGGCAATACAAAGTCAGAATGATTCTTCGTCAAGTCAAAGAATCTACAAAGTTTAAAGACTAAGAGAACTTCATTAGTACTGAAATCCAACGTTAAAGAGCGTGTGAGCATGTTGAAGAAAGACGTGGAGACACTGGAGCAACGAAGCAGACCTGATGCAGACAACAACAACATACTATCACTACCATCACAAAGAACAAAGATCAAAGAACAAAGTAAATGATGACGTCAAAGCTGAATATTTCAAAGGAAACAATTCCTCTAAACTGGGGAGATTGTTCGAATCAAGACACTTCTTCTCACAAGAAAGAAGAATGTCAGAAGACGTCAAAGCTTCTATTACATCAGCACCTACAACGTTTATCACTCTATCATTCATCACCAACACTTAGGGGGAGATTGTTGGAATCACTCCTAAACATTTATTCAAGTGTTAGTGATTTATATGTAATAGTTAGCTTAATATGGCCTTTATGTTTGTTATTAAGCTAAGGCTTATGTAGAAGGCCCATAGCCTTGGCCCAAGCCCATAAGAAGTGAAGGAGTCTAGATGTGTTGCCCTAGCTCCTTGCCCTATAAATACTCTTGTAAACCTTCTATTGAAGGTTGGTTTTTTCAATTCATTTCACTTCATACGCATAACTCTTCTTATTTCATACGCATAAGTGTCTTGTCTTGTTCATCCGATCATTCTCTTCTCTATCTCTTATATTGATGCTTGTGTTACAAATATGGTGACCTAACAAAGTGGTTGATGTTTGTGTTAATGGTGATGTGGATTATATGCCGTGTGAGGATCCCACTAGGAATAGTGTGTTGAGTAGGGAAATGAATTTTTATAGGGAGAGACAGTGTCCGGGAGTTGACGAGAGGGCGGTGTGTCTGGTCCCTGCGCCCAGTGGGTATCGGGTGCCGATTCAGTGGCCCGAGAGTTTGCATAAGGTGTGTTTTTTTTGCGTTTGATGTGTATTAGTAGTAGTTATGAGATTTGACCCAACTGCTTCTTTGTTTTACATTGAAAGGATTATGTTATTTGTATTATAATTTGCTTTTGTAGGATTGACAGGTGCAAAATGAAGATGGGATTACTCCTTACTGGCGGAAGTGGCAAGGTAGGAATCAATATACACAAAGATAAATTCATTTGGATTAAGCATAACTTGCAGTCCATGTTTCATAAATAAGTTATAATAACCTGACTGTGCTTATGAGTATTGTGTTATCTAATCGTCATAATATACGGTTTTCTTAAAATTTTGAATAGTATATTGTGGTTTGAAGCTTAATTGTTGATTTTTAGTACCTTGAAGATAATATTTAGGATGTTTAACCAACCCCTCTCATATTATTTAAACTACCCTTTTAACTGCCATTTAGCCACCTTTACAATACTAACATACTAGAGCATCTTAACAACTTTTATCTTCTTCCTCAGATTGCTTCACAATTTCTGAAAGTGAACAAGACGATTGTGGATCTTGTTGGGGTCGAGGTCATGAAGGCTAGTGAAAACGTTAGGCATAAGCTCAGCCAGATCACAGTTGCTTCATGATATTATTCACCATCATAGCAGGCTACCTAGTTACATATTATTGATGTATGTTTTCGAGACATATCTGGATTTGCGACAAACATCTTTGCTCGTAAAGCTGCCAACCCTTCCTAAAACTTTGGAAGGGGTTTTAGTCAGGAGAAGTTTGAAAAATCTAGAGCTTATAGTATCCATAAAAGGTATTTTTATTTTCACATGTTTCGTGTTTTGTCATCAACATGCTCATTGGATTTGCTGAATATAATAACTTAAATCGCTGATTAAGTTATCTTCTTATTATGTGTTCTTTTGCCTTGTTTTCTAGTAACTTCCATTTCATTCATGAGTTCGTAACGATAATGATGGACTTTGCTATTTTGCTCTTTGGTGTATTGCCGTTGTTTTGGAATGTCGGTGATTCTATGCTTTTTATATAAAATACAGTATTTTCTTTTAACTGACTTGTAGTAATATTGACGACTTCTTATCATATTCTTCTAAATGGTCTCAGAAATCAGGTGATATTTTGGAATCCAGTGGCTTAGATGCTTAGAATGAAATGTATCATACACTTGCATTTCTAGGCGGTGTCATGATTTAGTCTCAGGTATACATGAGCTCTTTCCGTAACTACTGATTTTTATATGATGAAACTAGCTAAGTATATATTGTTTGTGATAACTAAGAATTGCTAGTTGCGGTATCAAATACGGAGAACAATGTCATATATGTGCTCAAAATTATATTATCACATATAGCTATAGCAGTTCTGCAATTGCATACTTATGTTTGTATTGACGCCAGCAAAAAAATAACTTCTTTGCGAAGTGTTAATTTCTACATAGCTATAGCTGATGTAAATGCTCAAATCTGTTTCTATTGTCTATATGTGGGTAACCAAACAAATATGCTTAGTCAAGCAGTTTTTAATCAAGACTTTGCACCTGATACTCTGTACATAAGTCTCATTCATCCATGTTAGTGTTGTTTGTCTACTTACATTGCAACAGATCGTTTTTGTATATCTTTCATTGAAATCATGTTAGGACATTAGTTGGTACTTACATTTTTCCAAATTTGTATATCTTTCATTGAAATCTTTCTCCAACCATATGCTTGCTTGTCCATTCCCACCTAACCTTCAATCTTTCAACAGTTCATCCATTTTCAGTCATATCTCACACTGTTTGTAATTTCCTTCAATGGCTTGTTCAATTCAATCTATGGTTCCATCAATTTGTGGTCTTTCTTCTTCACCTTCATCTTATTCTGCCTTAATTTTGGTACCGGTGAAGTTTAATAATCAAATTGTGAAGAAAATCGGTAAGAAATTCAAAATTTGTCGAGCAATGGTGCAACAGACGATTGCTGTTCAACGAGCGTCTGCTGTCACTATATGACATTAAATTAAATGGTCACAAAGTGAGTAATAATTGTTATATGCGAAACATTAGTTGGTGTACCAAAAATCTTATTGGTCAAAAGATATTTTTGCATTATTTTCCCTAACCATGGCTTATTTCTTACATATATTTTATATTTCTTTTGGCAGTTGGGGTGGATCAAGCAGGCCCGACTTTACTTGCAAAAGTACTGAAGGTTAGTTTGCTTTCTGTAACTCACATGTAATGCACTAGGTCACTTTCATTTCTTACAACATGCATATCACAACACCCAAGTAGTCAGTAGGATGAGAGTACAAGTCCCTGAATCTTTTGGCTAAGAGAAATTAATTTTAAACGTCAACTCTAGTCATGGGTGTAGGAGAAACATGTCCAATTTGAAAAAATCATAGTTGATGGCGTTAACTGTCACTTGTCTTCCTTACATGATAAAAGCCTCGGACAATCACATTATAAGGTTCCCATCACAGATGATTCCTTGTCCATCTACTTAAGATCACATGATTAGATCTCTAATGCCTATTGATGAGTGCTTATTCACTCATCATTTTAGGTCAAATCTGAACTGCAAAACATCTAAAAACACTCCGAAATGCATCAAAATACTGAAAATATCTCAAAATTGTGTTTTATATGTTTCAGATGCAAAATTATCAAAAACAAATGGAAAACAAACAAAGTTTGCATAATTGGCAGTTTCAGTCCCCCGACCTTCAAAAATTGGCAGAAATAGTCCCTGAGCACGTGTTTTAAAAAGAAAAGTCACCAAAGGTCCTTTTGAAATCATAAGTTGTCATAATTAGTCCTTTGGTGAAAAGTTCCAATAGTTTTGAGAAATTACAGTTTTGATCCTTGGATTTTCAAATTTGTCTTGATTAGTCCTTGGGATTTCACAATTTGCAAAAATGGTCATTAACTTATTTGAGATATGCAAGTTTGACCCTTGGACTACAACTTCATAATTTTTAGTCTTGGTCCCTGAATTTTCAGTTTGGCAGTTTTGGTCCCTAAGGTATTAATTGGATCCATGTTAAGTCCAAGATTAACCATTAACTCATTAAGCCCAAGCCCAAAACCTCCTTTAACCCGTCCACTACCCAAACCCGTTACCCATGTTTATTAATAAACAAAACACACCTTTCCTGCCCTCTTCTTCCCCATTTTTCCCGCCCAAGAAACCCTGCTCCCAAGAACCCTAGAAACCTATACTCCTCTTTATCTGCTTCCCAAAACACTCAACCCCAACCATACTCTTTTACCCAGAATCATCAAAACCCAAAACCACCTTAACCTCTTTTAACCAGTTTCACCCAAATCCCAAACCCACTCAACTGATCCCTCATGCCACAGTGGCAATCCTAGCTCACAAAAGACCCAGTGGATGGCTAAGATTAAGTCTCTCTTGTACCTACTATATGGATGGCTAAGATTGGATGGAAGAAAGCACAAGATTGCCTTTGTTGGTTTTTATCTCACAAAACAAGCACAAGACTTGAAGTTGAAGACCTAGGGTTTTAGTATAAAAGGATGATGTAGCCAGTGTATAATGGCACCCCTTGTTTTAGTTTTAAAATTAATCTTTTATTTCTTGTAATCTGTTTTTTTAAGTAATGAAATAGTTCCAGTTATCTTAATTTTGTCTATCAGTTCTTAAAGTTCATTTGCTAATCTTAAATTGATTTAGTAGTTTTAGCAAAGAGGTCATTAGGTCTTCAAAATAATCAAAGTTTCAAGTTTTTCCAATCTTGTTTTAGTCATAAAAAGTCTTAAAAGGGTGTTTGGTTATTGCTTGAAAACGGGTCAAAATCATTTCTTACCCACTTTGACAACTAAAGTCAAACATGTTTTAAGTGTCCAAGTTAAGTGGTTTGAGTAGAAACTAGTTTTACAAGTATTCCAACAGTTTTAAACTTTCTTTGGTTTCAAAAAATTTGAGTTCTGTCAGATTTTCTTTAGTGGTTTAGCCGAGTTTTAGATGTGATAAAATTTATAAAAATAAAAATCAATAGTTCAGTAGGTCATCTAACTTTGGTCAAAAGGGAAAAATTCAAAAAATTCTTTTGAGGGGTCTGCCATTGGGTCAAATTGGGTCAGTTACCAAAACTAATGTTCTGTGCAGGTTTGCTTGCCAACACAAGCTGATAACAGCTTATTTATAAGCTGTTACAGTGTGAAAATTTGACCCTAATCAATTTTCTCTTAAACCCACCTATGCTAACCAACTTTTTGCAGCTTTACCTTACTTGGAATATCACTGTGGAGCTTATTAATAAGCTCTTATCAGGTCCTTCTGGCCTGCATCAGTAAGCAGCAAACCAGTAGCACAGGTCATATTCTAATTTTCTTTTTTGCTTATCAGTAGATAATTTAGCTTATTTAGTGAAGTTATGAGTTTTTGATAGCTTATATTAGGTACCTAGGCTTTAACTTATTAGATTCTCCTTTAGAGCTAATTAGGATCAGTTTAGCACTTATCTCCATTCAATTAGTTTTAAGATTTCCTAGTTAATATGCCAACTGCTTATTCCCCCTTTACAACTGAGATTGGTGTGAAATGTGGCTTATTTTGAGCTTTAGATTACAAGTGTGCCATAAACATTCTGTCAGTAGTTTAGGACTTGTGTTTCAGTTGCTTAAAAATGTTAAAGGGGTGTTTGGTTGTTTTTGTGGTGACAATAGCATATAAGCAGTTTCACTGCTTATTTCAAAGTTTTAAAAGAAAAGTTTTCACAAAAAAGGTTCAACTTGGTTGAGTCTTTAAGTTCCAAAAGAAAAAGTTGAAAAAAAAATAGATTTTCAAAAAGTGAGGAGCCAGGATTCGAACCTTGGTCTCCCCACTCACAGCACACGACCAATTCATAACACCACACAACCAACTGCCCTTGGGACTTGTCTCGTTAGATTCTTGCACAATTAACATTATAAGAACACATTGGCAGTTTGTATTTTAAGCTCTTTTGAGCTTATTTCCAGCTTATTCTCTAAAGCAACACCCAAGTTTTTAATTTTTCTTAGAATCAGTGTATAGCAAAGTACTTTTAGTGAATTTTTCGGATTTTTCAAAAAATAGTTTAGTATTTTTAATCATTTAATTAGTGTTAATTAGTTTTTAATTCATATAAATTATTTTAAAAGTCGAAAAAATACCCGGTCTTTTTCAAAAATTATTTTTAGTCAATTAGGACGTAGGAAAATTGATTTCACACCCGTAGCCCTTAAATTGCAAAAAGTTATTATGGCTCGGGGTGTTTGCCGGTTTTTACGTTTTTACGTTTTAGCACCTTAGGACTTAGTGTAGCTTCGTTTTATCATTCCTTAGGCTTAGTGTTAGTTTATTTTTAGTTATTTAGGATTCCCTTGCCTTAATTACCTTCCCGTTAATTAATGTGTAGAATTCGTAATTAAATCCAAAATCATTAAAAACCAATTCAAGTTCAAATCACGAAACTCAACGAATCCTTCCATTCACACCTCGTTGGGACACGACCCGGGGAAATCACTTTCCCGGTATCACTTTTATCACACCCGTGAGGTTTGGAACGTTGACCTTTTTCCTAAAGGGTTAATTTGCCGAATTTTACGGTTAATTTGATATATTGATATTGTGTTTGTTTTCACCACTCACTTCACAACGAATCAAATTTTGGCGCCGCTGCCGGGGAGGTGTGTTGCGACAATATCGTGATTTTTGCGATTAGTGACTTGAAGAACCTTCCTCGCGAAGTTATTGTTTTTATAAAAATACAAAAATACAAAAATATTTTTCTTTTCTTTGTATATATATGTAAAAGATTAAAAATACAAAAAGATTTTCCTTGTTGTTTTAAATAAATAGAAGACACAATCAATATAACATTCTCAACTGAGGTGTTATCATTATAAGTTCCCGAACTAAAGATTTAAAACTTGCCTTTGTGTCGCTCGTGTTTTGGTTTATTTCTATCGGTTTAACAAACTGTGTGAGGGGTATAAGGACGGCCTGACATTAAATTGCGGCTGTAAAGAGACGGGTTTTTAATAAGCTTCGCGCTGACCTACAAAGTCTCTCCACTCTTTTGTGCGTTTTACTTATAGAAGTGATCATTTCACGTGGGATTATTGGTTTAAGTTCACTGTGTTTTGCCTCGGTCTTGTTTTAACTGAAAGTGTTGTTTTTGGAAGTGCATGCGCACTCGCTCGCAAGCTCGTAGACGTAACCGTAACCAAGCAAACGTACCCGAGATACGTACCATCGAACAAATCACAATGACACATAACCAAGGGAACGGACCTCAAGTCCCAGTACATGGTCCACAAGATCCACTCCGATCTCCGAACGATGGAGGAGCTTTGCCAACCCACGATGGATGGACGGGTCGGTCCAATTGCCCCGGTCAACATCGAGGCCACGGATTTTGGACTTAAGCATCACATGATTCAACAAGTCCAAAGTTTTTGCCAATTTCACGGATCACCGGGTGACGATGCCAACAAGCATCTCGACAAATTTCTCACCGTCACCCAAAGTATGAAGCAAAATGGGGTCACCGATGACGCCCTTCGCTTATATCTCTTTCCATATTCCTTGACGCTTCATGCCACCGCATGGTTTGATCGTCTTCCCAAGAACTCAATCCATAGTTTCGACGAAATGATCTCCAAATTCTTGGCGAAATATTTTCCACCGTCGATGGTGACGAAACTACGGAATGAAATCAGTAATTTTCGGCAGCATCCCGATGAGTCCTTATTTGAGGCATGGGAACGCTATAAGCTTTCGATTGATCGATGTCCAAATCACAACATGTTGCTTGTCACCCAAATAGATACATTCTATAACGGGTTAACATTGAGACATCGTGACACAATCAATGCTGCTGCCGGTGGTACCTTTATGAAAAGGCGACCAGAAGAGTGCTACGATCTCATTGAAAACATGACTGCCCACCACAATTATTGGGATTCCTCAGCCGAGAGGAGTGAGTCAAGGAGATCTACCACTCTTCCATCTTCGGAATACACAACTCTCACCAAAAAGATTGAAGAAATATCCACTGCCGTACTTAAAATGAGTCAAAATAATAACAATCAACAAGTGAATGTCGTAAACAAGAGTTGTGAAACTTGTGGTGGACCACATCCTTATTTTGAGTGTCCAGCCTCCGGTGGCTTCACTCAAGAGAGCGTCTATGCCGCTTCTGGTTCCTACAATACGGGAGGTAATTCCTACCAACCGCAAGGGGACCGGAACCTTCTAAGCTATCGTTCTAACAATTACCTTGGACCACCCGGGTTTAATCAAAATCAGAACAATCAAAATGTGCAAAATAGAAATAATCAGTTCAATCAAAATCAGAGTCAGAATCGGAATTTTCAAAATCAAAATCAAGGTTTTCAAAATCAAGGAAATTTCAATCAAAACCGATTCCAAGCTCCTCAACAAAACATGCATGCCCAGCCTCCTCAAGCTTCCATTGACATTGCTAATTACATCAAAAGCAATGAAGCTAAGATGGCATCCATGCAAAATCAAATTACCACTTTGAAGAATGATTTCACTTCCGAGCTTAGAGCTACTAGTAACAAGATTGATCAATCTCATAGCAAGATTGAAAGCATGATTGCTAGTCTCATGAGTCAAAAGAATCAAGCTTCAACCTCGGGTGCTCTTCCGAGTAATACCATTCCCAACCCAAAAGGTGAATTGAATGCTATTGCCACCCGAAGTGGTAAATCTTATGAGGGACCCTCGATGCCTAATCCTTCTCCGGTGAGGGATGTGGAACGAGAAATCGAGGTATCAAAGGACAAGGTGCATAACTCAAGCCCACGAAGTACCGCACAAGTCCAACCTTCGGTGGTCTTACCTCAAATTTCGGAACCCGTTGTTCCGATGACCACTCCTAAGCCTTCACTTCCTTATCCTTCAAGGCTTAATGACCAAAAGCTCCGTGATAAAACTAGTCAACAAATGGAGAAGCTTATCCAAATCTTTCAAGATTTGCACTTCGAGATTAGTTTCGCGGACGCTCTTCTTCTAATGCCGAAGTTCGGTCCAACAATCAAAAATTTGTTGAATAACAAAGAAAAGATTTCCGAAATGGCTAAAACTTCTTTGAACGAAAATTGTTCGGCGGTTATCCTTAAAAAGCTTCCCGAAAAGTTAGGAGACCCCGGAAAATTTCTCATCCCATGTGATTTTCAAGGCATAGTTCAATGCTCCGCCTTGGCCGATCTTGGTGCTAGCATTAACTTGATGCCACACTCCATGTGGAAAAAGCTTTCATTACCTCCGCTTACACCAACATGTATGATCCTCGAGCTTGCGGACCGTACAAGTTCTCGTCCGCTAGGTATAGCCGAGGATGTATTTGTGAAAGTAGGCAAGTTTCATTTCCCAGCCGACTTTGTTGTTGTCGAATTTGATGCCGATCCCCGAGTACCCCTCATCCTTGGGAGGTGCTTCCTAAAAACAGGTCGGGCACTGATCGACGTTGATGAAGGGGAAATTACTTTGAGGGTAAACAAGGAAGCCGTTACCTTCAATCTCAATCAAGTTACGAAATACTCCCCAATTATGAAGACAATTCCGTCAACAAAATTGATGTCCTTGAAATTGTGTCGGAGGAGTATTCTCAAGAAATTCTTGGATTCTCGAGTGGCAATCCCACTTCGGTTGATCCTATTGTTGCTCTCTCTTCCCTTCCCCTCACTCCGTTTGAGGGAAGTGACTTTATTTTGGAAGAGATTGAAGCATACTTGGCTAGTGATTCTGTTCCATGGGAAATTGATCACGCTCCCATCGACATTGAGGGAGATATACTTCTCATCGAGAAGTTGCTCAATGAAGATCCTTCATCACTCCCTCCTCAAGAACTTCATAAAGAGGAAATCAAAACAATTGAAAAATCGAATGATCCTCCCGAGGTCGAACTTAAGGACTTACCACCTCATCTCGAGTATGCATTTTTGGAGGGTGACAATAAATTACCCGTCATTATTTCTAAAGACTTGAGTGAGGATGAAAAATCCGCTCTCATAAAGGTTTTGAAGTCACACAAGCGAGCCATCGCTTGGAACCTTTCCGACATCAAGGGTATTGACCGGAGATTTTGTACGCACAAAATTCTCATGGAAGATGACTTCAAACCGGCGGTTCAACACCAAAGAAGGGTGAATCCTAAAATTCATGAGGTTATCAAAGCGGAAGTCATAAAACTTCTCGATGCCGGATTGATTTACCCTATCTCGGATAGTCCTTGGGTGAGCCCCGTTCATTGTGTGCCCAAAAAGGTGGCATTACCGTTGTTGAAAATGATGAAAACGAGTTGATTCCTACTCGATTGGTTACGGGATGGCGTGTTTGCATTGACTATCGAAAGTTAAATGAAGCCACCCGTAAAGACCACTTTCCATTACCCTTCATGGACCAAATGCTTGAGAGATTAGCGGAAATGAATACTATTGTTTCCTCGATGGTTTCTCGGGTTACTTCCAAATTCCCATTGATCCACAAGATCAAGAAAAGACCACATTCACATGTCCTTATGGAACATTTGCTTACCGGCGCATGCCTTTCGGCTTGTGTAATGCTCCCGGTACGTTCCAAAGGTGTATGATGGCCATTTTCCATGACATGATCGAGAAGACTATGGAAGTCTTTATGGATGATTTTTCGGTCTTTGGGGATTCTTTTCAAACATGTCTCTCCCATTTGGACAAAATGCTTGAACGTTGTGAAAACACGAATCTTAGTCTAAATTGGGAGAAATGTCACTTTATGGTCAAAGAGGGCATTGTCCTTGGCCATAAGATTTCTAAGAGCGGGATTGAGGTTGACAAAGCTAAAGTCGATGTCATTTCGAAATTACCTCCTCCCACAACCGTCAAAGGAGTTAGAAGTTTCCTTGGTCATGCCGGATTTTATCGTCGTTTCATTCAAGACTTTTCGAAAATATCCCGGCCTATGACCCGACTTCTTGAAAAAGACACTCCTTTCATCTTCTCTAGTGAGTGCGTTGAAGCTTTTCTAACTCTTAAGAAAAAGCTCACTGAAGCACCAATTCTAGTTACCCCCGATTGGGAATTGCCATTTGAGCTTATGTGCGATGCAAGCGATTTCGCCATAGGTGCCGTTTTGGGGCAACGAAAATCAAAACATTTCCAGCCTATACATTATGCTAGCAAAACTTTGACCGAAGCTCAAGCACATTACACTACGACGGAGAAAGAATTACTAGCCGTGGTGTATGCTTTCGAGAAGTTTCGGCCATACTTGATCTTGTCCAAAAGCATAGTGTATACGGATCACTCGGCCCTCAAATATCTCTTTGCTAAGCAAGATGCAAAGCCGAGATTGCTCCGATGGGTTCTCCTCCTACAAGAATTTGATATCATCATCCGTGATAAAAAAGGAGCAGAAAACCTAGCGGCTGATCATCTCTCTCGTCTTGAAAATCCACATCAAGGTGTGCTCGAGAAAAAGGAAATAAACGAAACGTTTCCTCTCGAGACTCTTAATGTGGTATCTCATCATGAAAATTTGAGTACCCCATGGTTTGCCGACTTTGCAAACTATCATGCGGGTAACTTTGTTGTGAAAGGGATGTCGTCCCAACAAAAGAACAAATTTTTCAAAGATGTTAAGCATTATTTCGGGACGACCCTACTTGTTTAAAATTTGTGCGGATCAAGTCATCCGACGGTGTGTTCACGGCCAAGAAGCCGATGAAATTCTCAAGGCTTGTCATAATGGACCCACGGGGGGACATCATGGCCCTAACCACACCGCCAAGAAGGTGTTTGATTCCGGTTTCTATTGGCCCACGATTTACAAAGATGCCCATGACCTCGTCAAATCTTGCGACTCTTGCCAACGTCATAGCAACATCTCTAAAAGAGATGAAATGCCTCAAAATGCCATTCAAGTGTGCGAGATCTTTGACGTATGGGGCATCGACTTTATGGGTCCGTTCCCGTCTTCTCGAGGGAACAAGTATATACTCGTGGCGGTCGATTACTTGTCTAAATGGGTGGAAGCAAAAGCGCTCCCCACCAATGACGCCCGAGTAGTTGTGAAATTTTTGAAGTCTCTCTTTACCCGTTTCGGAACTCCCCGTGCCATCATTAGTGATCGCGGTACGCACTTTTGCAACGACCAATTCGCAAAAGTCATGCTTAAGTACGGTGTCACTCACCGTCTCTCTACCGCGTATCACCCCAAACTAGTGGGCAAGTGGAAGTTTCGAATCGTGGTTTGAAAAGAATCTTGGAGAGGACCGTAGGTGAAAACCGTGCCTCTTGGTCGGACAAACTTGAAGATGCACTTTGGGCCTTCCGTACGCTTATAAAACACCCATCGAGTGTACTCCTTACAAGCTTGTGTATGGAAAGGCGTGTCATCTCCCGATCGAGCTCGAGCACAAAGCCTATTGGGCCTTGAAGCATGCCAATTTTGACCTCAAGTCCGCGGGTAATCACCGGAAAGTTCAACTCAATGAATTAAATGAACTCCGTGATCAAGCCTACGAGAACTCGTTGATTTACAAGGAAAAGACAAAGAAGATCCATGACTCAAAGATTAAGAACCGCGTTTTCAACGTTGGTGACCGAGTCCTTCTTTTCAATTCTAGATTGAAAATCTTCTCGGGGAAACTTAAGACCCGTTGGACCGGTCCATTCACCATTGCCAAAGTTTTTCCATATGGCACCGTTGAGTTATCTCAAACTGACGGACCAAACTTCAAGGTGAATGGACATAGATTGAAGCATTATTTTGGAGGGGACATACCATCCTTGGTTGTCCCGGATCTCCAAACCTTCCCCATGAACCAATGAATGCGGGGATCGAGTCAAGCTAGCGACTCGGTTAACATAAACAGTAGCACGCTATATGGGTTTTCACCCGTATTTCTGACTTCTTTCTACTTTCTACCACCCTAGTGTGGGGGAGTTGCCCCCTGCTATTGTATAAAAGTTTTCTTCAAAAAAAAAAAAAAAAAAATGGCCGTAGTATTTCCCTTTTACGTTCTTTGTTTCGGCATAACCGCCGGTACTTTGAATATTGAGGGCAATATTCATTTCTAGTGTGGGGGGGAATTCTCGCGAATTTTATCTTATGTATTACCACCCTATTCCCCCATTTTTGGCCAAAATTTTTTTTGGAGTAAGTGTTTTGCACTTACTCAGATTACGGTTATCAGTCCGCCATGTCTAATAAACAAAAGGATTGGCTAATCCAGGAGCAAACGGCTCTTGGTAAAGATATCTCAAATCCGTTGACGGCTTGCAATTTGCCCAAAATTGTATGGTGTTCACCTCACCATATCTTTAATTAGTGAAGAGTTGGCTAGCCCGCAAGTTTATGGCTTGTGGTAAAGGCGTTGGAAATCCATGATTGGTAATCGACTCACCAAAGATAATATTGATAATTTATCTAAGAGTTGGCTAGTCCAGAGCAAACGGCTTCGGGTAAAGACAAATCAAAACCGTTGAAAGCTGGTGATTTGCTCAAAATCATATGGTTATCAGTGTACCATAGTTCTTACTTGAACTAAAACATTTGGCTACTCCAGAAGTAATGGCTTTTGGTAAAGAGATTCAAATCCATTAAGTTTTCTCAAAAGATTTCTAGGGACTAGCAATGTTTTAGTGTGGGGGATTTGATGAGTGCTTATTCACTCATCATTTTAGGTTAAATCTGAACTGCAAAACATCTAAAAACACTCCGAAATGCATCAAAATACTGAAAATATCTCAAAATTGTGTTTTATATGTTTCAGATGCAAAATTATCAAAAACAAATGGAAAACGAACAAAGTTTGCATAATTGGCGTTTCAGTCCCCGACCTTCAAAAATTGGCGAAATAGTCCCTGAGAACTTATTTTAAAAGAAAAGTCACCAAAGGTCCTTTTGAAATCATAAGTTGTCATAATTAGTCCTTTGGTGAAAAGTTCCAATAGTTTTGAGAAATTACAGTTTTGATCCTTGGATTTTCAAAATTGTCTTGATTAGTCCTTGGGATTTCACAATTTGCAAAAATGGTCATTAACTTATTTGAGATATGCAAGTTTGACCCTTGGACTACAACTTCATAATTTTTAGTCTTGGTCCCTGAATTTTCAGTTTGGCAGTTTTGGTCCCTAAGGTATTAATTGGATCCATGTTAAGTCCGAGATTAACCATTAACTCATTAAGCCCAAGCCCAAAACCTCCTTTAACCCGTCCACTACCCAAACCCGTTACCCATGTTTATTAATAAACAAAACACACCTTTCCTGCCCTCTTCTTCCCCATTTTTCCCGCCCAAGAAACCCTGCTCCCAAGAACCCTAGAAACCTATACTCCTCTTTATCTGCTTCCCAAAACACTCAACCCCAACCATACTCTTTTACCTAGAATCATCAAAACCCAAAACCACCTTAACCTCTTTTAACCAGTTTCACCCAAATCCCAAACCCACTCAACTGATCCCTCATGCCACATTGGCAATCCTAGCTCACAAAAGACCCAGTGGATGGCTAAGATTAAGTCTCTCTTGTACCTACTATATGGATGGCTAAGATTGGATGGAAGAAAGCACAAGATTGCCTTTGTTGGTTTTTATCTCACAAAACAAGCACAAGACTTGAAGTTGAAGACCTAGGGTTTTAGTATAAAAGGATGATGTAGCCAAGTTATAATGGCACCCCTTGTTTTTTAGTTTTAAAATTAATCTTTTATTTCTTGTAATCTGTTTTTTTAAGTAATGAAATAGTTCCAGTTATCTTAATTTTGTCTATCAGTTCTTAAAGTTCATTTGCTAATCTTAAATTGATTTAGTAGTTTTAGCAAAGAGGTCATTAGGTCTTCAAAATAATCAAAGTTTCAAGTTTTTCCAATCCTGTTTTAGTCATAAAAAGTCTAAAAAGGGTGTTTGGTTATTGCTTGAAAACGGGTCAAAATCATTTCTTACCCACTTTGACAACTAAAGTCAAACATGTTTTAAGTGTCCAAGTTAAGTGGTTTGAGTAGAAACTAGTTTTACAAGTATTCCAACAGTTTTAAACTTTCTTTGGTTTCAAAAAATTTGAGTTCTGTCAGATTTTCTTTAGTGGTTTAGCCGAGTTTTAGATGTGATAAAAATTTATAAAAAAACAAAAATCACTAGTTCAGTAGGCTATCTAACTTTGGTCAAAAGGGAAAAATTCAAAAAAATCTTTTGAGGGGTCTGCCATTGGGTCAAATTGGGTCAGTTACCAAGACTAATGTTCTGTGCAGGTTGCTTCACCAACACAAGCTGATAACACTTATTTATAAGTTTACAGTGTGAAAATTTGACCCTAATCAATTTTCTCTTAAACCCACCTATGCTAACCAACTTTTTGCAGCTTTACCTTACTTGGAATATCACTGTGGAGCTTATTAATAAGCTCTTATCAGTCCTTCGGCCTGCATCAGAAGCAAAACCAGAGTAGCACAGGTCATATTCTAATTTTCTTTTTTGCTTATCAGTAGATAATTTAGCTTATTTAGTGAAGTTATGAGTTTTTGATAGCTTATATTAGGTACCTAGGCTTTAACTTATTAGATTCTCCTTTAGAGCTAATTAGGATCAGTTTAGCACTTATCTCCATTCAATTAGTTTTAAGATTTCCTAGTTAATATGCCAACTGCTTATTCCCCCTTTACAACTGAGATTGGTGTGGAATGTGGCTTATTTTGAGCTTTAGATTACAAGTGTGCCATAAACATTCTGTCAGTAGTTTAGGACTTGTGTTTCAGTTGCTTAAAAACGTTAAAGGGGTGTTTGGTTGTTTTTGTGGTGACAATAGCAAATAAGCAGTTTCACTGCTTATTTCAAAGTTTTAAAAGAAAAGTTTTCACAAAAAAGGTTCAACTTGGTTGAGTCTTTAAGTTCCAAAAGAAAAAGTTGAAAAAAAAATAGATTTTCAAAAAGTGAGGAGCCAGATTCAACCTTGGTCTCCCCACTCACAGCACACGACCAATTCATAACACCACACAACCAACTGCCCTTGGGACTTGTCTCGTTAGATTCTTGCACAATTAACATTATAAGAACACATTGGCAGTTTGTATTTTAAGCTCTTTTGAGCTTATTTCCAGCTTATTCTCTAAAGCAACACCCAAGTTTTTAATTTTTCTTAGAATCAGTGTATAGCAAAGTACTTTTAGTGAATTTTTCGGATTTTTCAAAAAATAGTTTAGTATTTTTAATCATTTAATTAGTGTTAATTAGTTTTTAATTCATATAAATTATTTTAAAAGTCGAAAAAATACCCGGTCTTTTTCAAAAATTATTTTTAGTCAATTAGGACGTAGGAAAATTGATTTCACACCCGTAGCCCTTAAATTGCAAAAAGTTTACGTTTATGGCTCGGGGTGTTTGCCGGTTTTTACGTTTTTACGTTTTAGCACCTTAGGACTTAGCGTAGCTTCGTTTTATCATTCCTTAGGCTTAGTGTTAGTTTATTTTTAGTTATTTAGGATTCCTTTGCCTTAATTACCTACCCGTTAATTAATGTGTAGAATTCGTAATTAAATCCAAAATCATTAAAAACCAATTCAAGTTCAAATCACGAAACTCAACGAATCCTTCCATTCACACCTCGTTGGGACACGACCCGGGGAAATCACTTTCCCGGTATCACTTTTATCACACCCGTGAGGTTTGGAACGTTGACCTTTTTCCTAAAGGGTTAATTTGCCGAATTTTACGGTTAATTTGATATATTGATATTGTGTTTGTTTTCACCACTCACTTCACAACGAATCACCTATAGTTAGGTTAGTTCACAAACACATATTTATAAAGCCTTTGAGAGTCAATTGAATACATTGCTGCAGCGGTGTGTGAAATATGGCTTCCCCGTCAAGCCTGGAAGAAAAATACTTTCTTAAGGAACTATATTTGGCACTGGTGAGAACATGTATATATCACTAAACCAAGGCTAACCTCGTGTTCAAGTAATATAACTCAGTGTTAAAGAGAGATAAAAAATGTGAATATAGATGCTTGTCAAAAGCTTAACTGTAAGTCTTTCAATACAGAAACAATTTGGTAGATTTTTTGATCCATGTTGTATTTGTGGTGTAGGTTTGCTGTTATTTTCTTGTGTGCCATCTACATCGGGTTGACATATGGCTTATAAGTTGCAGATTGGCATTTCAGTGACTCATATTCACTATCTTCTCTAATTTCAGAGAATGGAACAACTATTCTTACCTAAAGCCTGTTTATAGAAATCTGAAGGTATTCTACTGCAAGGATAATGATTCATTGCTTGTAGCTAGATATATGCAGTTGATCACTATTTGTGTATCGTATATAATGTTATTATCCTCGTACAGGAATGCGGTTTATCTAAGGGTGGGCTCGTGACAGCATGGATCAAAAGTCGTGCCTCGGGAACAAGCTGGAAATCATGCAAAGGCAAGCTAGGACGGCGATGAGTCAAAAGTATTTAAATTATGGTAGTTGAGAATTGGATTATGTACGACATTCCAATTCTATATTCGGTTCAGTTATATACATTCGAGTTTTATTCAACTTGAAATTGCTTTTGTTTTTAATTCATTATATATATATATATATATATATATATATATATATATATATATATATATATATATATATATATATTCATTCTAGCGGCACTAACATAGTACTACCAGTAATAACTTGCTCCAGCAGTACTAACTTAGTACTACTGGTAGTAACTCTGCTCCACCAGTACTAACTTAGTCACGCTTATCAACATTATTGGTCACACTTTGTTTAATTCGATGCGTGACTAAATATTACAAAATGCCAAACAATCTAAAAATTCATGTGACCATTGGATGAGCAATAGTCACACAAAATACACATTTCTTCACTTTAAGCAACATATGGTCACACTTATTAACACTTTTGGCCACTTTATGCTTAATTGTATGTGACTAAATACTCAAAACAAACATGTTTTGTGTGACTAAATATTACAAAAGGCCACGCAAACATAAAATTCAAGTGGCCATTGGATGAATAATAGTCACACAAAACACACATTTCTTCACTTTAAACACCATATGGTCACACTTATTAACACTTTTGGCCACTATATGCTTAATTGTATGTGACTAAATACCCAAAACAAACATGCTTTGTGTGACTAAATATTACAAAAGGCCACACACAAACAAAATTCATGTGGCCATTTGATGATCAATAGTCACACAAAATACACATTTCTTCACTTTAAACGGCATATGGTCACACTTATTAACACTTTTGGCCACTTTATGCTTAATTGTATGTGACTAAATACCGAAAATAAACAGGCTTTGTGTGACTAAATGTTAGAAAAGGCCACACAAACATAAAATTCATGTGGCCATTGGATGATCAATAGTCACACAAAATACACATTTCTTCACTTTAACCACTATATGGTCACACTTATTAGCATTTTTAGCCACTTTATGATTAATTGTATGTGACTAAATACCCAAAAGAAAAATGCTTTGTGTGACTAAATGTTAGAAAAGGGCACACAAACATAAAATTCATGTGGCCATTGGATGATCAATAGTCACACAAAATACACATTTCTTCACTTTAAACACCATATGGTCACACTTATTAACATTTTTAGCCACTTTATGATTAATTGTATGTGACTAAATACCCAAAAGAAACATGCTTTGTGTGACTAAATGTTACAAAAGGCCACACAAACATAAAATTCATGTGGCCATTGGATGAACAATAGTCACACAAAATACACATTTCTTTACTTTAAACACCATATGGTCACACCTATTAACATTTTTAGCCACTTTATGATTAATTGTATTTGACTAAATACCCAAAACAAACATGCTTTGTGTGACTAAAGTTACAAAAGGCCACACAAACATAAAATTCATGTGGCCATTGGATGATCAATAGTCACACAAAACACACATTTCTTCACTTTAAACACCATATGGTCACACTTATTAACACTTTTGGCCACTTTATGCTTAATTGTATGTGACTAAATATGCAAAACAAAAATGATTTGTGTGACTATACAGTGTTTATGGTCACTAATACGGATTAATCCAACAAAATTTGTACCTAATTAGTCACACATGTTAAGGTTTTGGTTCTTGTTTTGTAATCGAGACTAAAAAGTCAAACATGTGACCGTAGGGTACCTATGGTCGTGCGACCTTTAGTCACACACGCTCGAAAAATCATGTGTGACTATATGTATATCGTCACACATATTCGGTGTAGCCAAATCCACTTTTGTTCTAGTGTATGTAGAGTCAAACAAGACATGTAAATCACCCAGCAAGAGAAGACCAGATCGAGGCGGATGATCATCAAAATAGTTAGAGACCAATCTATACAACTTTATAAGATCCTGTCTATCCACTAGATGAAGTATCTCATTCAGAAAGGTAAAATGCTTGAATGACCCATCTCTTCTATAGATTGTATTCACCTTGCCACCCATGAATTTTGTAAGTTCACATCTATCTAAGAGAGACTATACAACTGGTTCTTCATCACTAGTATCAGCAACTGTGATGAATGAACTGTCAGTAACATTCAAATCAAGAATCCTTGAGCTCCTCTTCTTTGCGATACTCTTTTGTCTTCCACCCGTTGAGGATGAAGGAGAAGGAATGTTAGAGCTTGGAGCATCTGGAGTAGGAATCACTGGGGTAACATCTGATGATTTAGCACCTTCCTTAGGATCACCAGACTCAGTGAGGTGTATCGTAGAAACAGATGTATCCTTCTCAGTAGAACAAGGATGGACAGCATCAGAAGGGACATTTGGATCAACATCAGTGGAAACAACCTGAGACTTAGCAGAAGAATCCACACCTAGGTTATCAGTGGGAATGTGCTTAGGCTCAGTAGCAGGAACACCTTCAGAAGTATCAACTTTAGATGCATCAGCAGAACGAGTTGGAGATGTAGTAGGCTTCTCAACAGGTGTAGGATGCTGCTTAGGAACCTCTTCAGCATGAATACCAACATCTGTTGTGCTAAGTAGAATCTCATCAGAAGGATCAGTAGACTTCAATCTCTTCACTTCAGGTCCTTTTCCATATGGGTTAAGACCATCCTTTTCCAACTGTGAGAGAATTTTGTTATACTCCACCACCAACTGTTCATCTGTCAAAGATTTCACATAAGCCATAGACCATCCATTGTTGTATACAGCAAAACTCGTATTCTTCACAAATTCCCTCATATGTTTTCGTTGTTCAGCTTGAGTGGGTGGTATATCTCTCTTAGCCTTAGCTTTCCTTTCTGCATCTGCTTTCTTCCTCTTATTAGCCAATGCTATCAAACCAGCAACAAAGTTATCAGAGTCAAAAGCACCTCCCAATATGGGTGAGCAAGTGATCTGTTAGTTGTAACTCCAGCCACGAGTGAGCTCCATGTGTCATTAATGAAGTGTAAAGCAGCCTCATCCAGTTCTTTCATTCTCTTAGGTGTGATCTCAGGAACTGTGTGAGTTTGAAATTCTGCATCAAAGGAGGCTTGAACTTTCTCTGCTACTTCCTTATCACCCTTTTCAATTTCATGAAGCCTAAAAGGCTCTCCTCTTCACCTTGATAGCAGGCGGGATCCACTTCCTCTTCAACCATCGAGCTTTCCCTTTATCTACTGAAGAAACACCCACTTGAACATCTTCAGAAGTAACCTTGGGATCAGAAGGAATGAATGCTGGTATCTCAGAAGTAATGGAGGAAGTAGGTATAGGCTTAGCAGTAGGATCAGCTATACACTATCAGAAGATCCCTTAGCCTCTCGCACCCTTGTCAGTGAAATGGATTCAGGAGGAAGTTGCACATGTTCGCAGACAGAAATACCGGGAGAATCCATAGAACTAGTCTTGAGACCATTAAGGTTTAGATAATTTCTCTTTCTAGTCCTTCTTCTGTTAAACACTTGAACTTCGGATCTTTCGAGCTTGAGTCTCTCCCAATGACAAAGGCCAAAACATATAGTGCCTCCAGATCAATGTTGGACCTCTCAGTATCTTGGTCCTCCTCTGCATCAGAAACTACAACCCTGCTCCTCCTTTTGTTGAGCCTTACCTCCAAATCTGTCACCCTTTTAAGCAACTTATCCGAGCACCACCCAGTCCGCTTGGTTTCCTTAAGCTCATTCCTTGTTTCTGTCAGCTGAGCCTCCAAATCATCAACCTTCTTAGAATATCTGTTAAGCAAGCTAGACATGTTCATTAGTACATCAGGGATCCTCGGCTCCACCAACATGTTTTCCTGAGGTATTAGGAGCTTCATTGGTCCTGGGAGGAGACACATAAAAATTATCACCAAAGTTGGTGTCATCCTCAAAATGATGCCTAGGTGGACTAGAAGGTTGGACAAATGGTTGGTCAACATTGTCCTCAGTCTCAACATGATTTTGACCCTGTGATTCAGAGGCAATGACAGGATCCTTAGGAGCAACAATCCTGGGTGAAGGTGGGGAAACAGTGAAGGATATGGGGTTCTGGTTTTCGGTGGCAACTGGTACAGATGCATCAGGAGCATTGGAGGCCCCAATATCATCTGAGACTGATGCAGAGGCACCAGCAGATTGGGGTCTGCAGTGACATAGGGCCACCAGATGCCTCAACAATGATAGGCTCTAAACCACCAGCAGGAATACCTGCACCAACAGCTACATTGTCACTTGGCAACATAGAAGGTAATAAGGGCCTGTGTTCTCCAGGCAAAATTTGTTTTCAGAGTTGCAAACAGTTTGTCAGTTAATTTACTTATAGCTTTTGGGGTTTTATCAAAGGGTTTAAAGTTTAATATCATTTGAAGAAATCTAGGATACATTAGAAATTTATGTTTGGTATCCTTGAAGTTTCTAAGCATTTCCTCAAAGATATATTTTGAAAAATTATAAGTTCTCCCTTGAGCCAAACAAATGATAGCAGTTGCAATAGAGCTAGAGAAATGATCCTAACCCCCAGATTTAGGACTAAGACACTGAAGGAGAGGGTGGACCAAAAACCTCCATTTAGGGCAAAATTTATTTTTATACCAAATGAATATCCCATCAGAGGAATACATAATACTTGCCAAACCAGTGAAAATATCGTCTCTATTGTTTTCAAACACACCTCCTTCATCATCTAGTTGTAACTGAATCCTTATGAGTGACTCAGTGACCACATACTCTTGTCCATCTATAATGGCCACAATCTCCTTGGGTTGACCCTCAGGAGATCTCTCAAAAGCTGTGGCAAAGAACTGCTTGACTAAAGAGTCATAAAAAATAGATGGACAGAAAGTTAGAGCATACCTTAGCTTTTATCGCAAAAGAAAGTCCACCATTTGATCAGATACATCACTCCCTTTAGCTCTTTCCAAGAATGCAACCTTGTTATGATCAACTTTGAAAGCCAATGATGCCATTGAATTATTCCAAGAGGGTGGAAGATGGTTTTGATTTCAAAATGAGAGGGAATTGTGTAATTAGGTCGAGGGATATCATTAATTTGTTATTTAAGTAAGATACTTAAAATAACCGTTTAAATCGGCAAAAGATCCGCATAGAATCTTTGACCAATTTTGACTATAATCATATCCCGTTTTTAATCCCCAACTATTATGAAATCAGCAACAATGAAAAATCACTCAGCAGAAACCATTTAGTCAACCAGCCGGAACGACTGAACATTTGACTACTGTATCCATATCAAAGCTACCAGCAGAAACCATTGCCCCTCAGCAGAAATGATCACGTTACCAATAGGAACGGAGAAAAGATAAATCCTTCGTACATAACAGATTGCATCAACAGTCTCAATACTTAACCTTTATTTATCCACATACCAACCAATTAATTCTGACCATAAATTTCACCTACCAAATACTATGCCTATTTAACCAACCTCTTGCCTCACAACATACATCAAACCAAATAACCCTAACATCAAAGTCGATTTCCTACCACACCATCATGAATAACTCTCCCAATCATCCCATTAAGATATCTTCGGACTCGTCGAGAGTGAGCCATCCCATGATTGATGGTTAAGCTACTTTCCTCATGGTTACTCTAGTGTGACTTACATGTCCAGAGACCCTCCTCGCAAATCACTATTTGTATGCACTTCTTCAGAGGATGAAGATGATGAGCATGGTGATACTTCTGGACCAATGATGAATGTTGATCCTCTTGCCATTGTACCACCTCCTTCTGTGCGGTTGCAAGCCTTTCAGCTCCAAGACCGAACCTCCACCTCAAACCACGAGAAAAGAGCTACGGTGGTTGGTCTAGCTGCAAATCCAGTGTAGCCGTTTATCAACAGATGGGTCAAGGAGCATCAAAGGATGCCAGAGTGGGGAAAAAGGATGCCTGAGTAGGTGCCTGGAAGTTGGAAGTAGAGTCTGAAGTAGTCTTGTGTGAAGCTTATTAGGGTGGAGTCTTGATGTGATCAGCAGCAATGTTTATAAAGTCTTGTAATGTTAAACTGCATCTAAGAATGCTGTGTTTTTATATGAATAAAAGACTTTTGTAGTTTAATCTTTTGCTATCTTTTGCCACTGATTGTGTGTTTGATTCTAGATCTGCAAGATGGTTAGTAGAACACAGAACATACAAAAAAATATATATATATATATACAAATATATACATATCCACAAATATATACAAAATATACAAAGTATACAACATAAATCATCCCTTAACCGAAACCTCCCTTTAGGCATAATCCTCCCCTCAAACACAACAATCAGGGGTTGATCATGCCTATATGGACAACCAAATATTGAAATCTTGGACCATCAAAAGCTTTAGTCAACAAATCAGCTACATTTTCATCCGTATGAATTTTAACCACTTGTATAAGGTGTTTTTCATTAGCATCTCTGATAAAGTGGTGTCTAATTTCTATGTGCTTAGTTCTTTGATGAAAAACAGGATGTTTAATAATGCAAATTGTACTTTGGTTGTCTATATAGATCTTAGTGTTCATAAAATTGAACCCATAGTCCAATAACGATTTTGAATCAAAGTACGACCACAACAACTAGCGGCAGACAACATATTCACCTTAGTAGAAGATGTAGCCACTATGGTCTACTTCTTGCATTGCAAGGAGATTAATCTCCTTCCCAAAACCGACAACCCCAGTAGTAGATTTTTTATCAAAGTTTGCACCAGCATAGTCACTATCACTATAAGCTTCCAACTCAAATGAAGATTCTCTAGGATACCAAAGAACCAACTTAGGTTGACCCTTGAGATACTTGAAAATCTTCTTGACTGCTGTCAAATGGTAAGTCAAAGGAGTGACACGATACGGAATAAGCACTACTGCAAACATAATATCAGGGCCTAGAAGCGTCAAATACATGGGTGAACCAATCATAGATCGTAGAGGTGAACATTAACGGGATCTGGTTCATTATTGGACTTAGTCTTTGGAGCTTCATAGGGAGTAGTGGCAGTCCTAACTAGTTCCATATCAAACTTCTTGAGGATGTCATGCACATATTTCTCTTGATGAATGAAAATACCATCGATTTCTGCGCACTTGAAGACCCAAAAAGAATGTAAGCTCACCCATTGCACTCATCTCAAACTCACTTTTCATCAACTCCTCAAATTCCTTGCACCAAGCTTCTTTGGTAGAACCAAAGATAATGTCATCCACATACACTTGAACAAGAATGATATCCCTGGAGTTCTTCTTGATAAAGAGAGTCTTATCAATAGCACCTCTCCTGTAACCATGTTTTGGCAGGAACGAAGAGAGCCTAGCATACCAAGCCCTAGGTGCCTGATGAAGTCCATAGAGTGCTTTAACCACTTTGTAGACCATATCCGGATTGTGAGGGTCTACAAATCCCTTGGGCTGAGTGACATAAACTTCTTCCTCAATTTCACCATATAAGAAAGTACTTTTTACATCCATCTGATATACCATAAAGCCCATGTAGGAAGCAAACTCCAAGAAGAGTCTGATAGCTTCTACTCTAACAACAAGAGCAAAAACCTCATCATAATCAATCCCTTCTTCTTGTCTGTGACCTTGAGCAACCAACCTAGCCTTATTCCTCACCACAATCCCCCTTGCATCCTTCTTACACTTGAGATCCACTTTGTGCCAATGGCATACTTGCCAGGAGGCGGTGAACAAGCTCCCAAACATTTTGATTTAAAAATTGTTGCATTTATTCTTACATAGCATCTAAACAATCATCATCTACCAAAGCCTGTGCAACACTGGTAGGTTCAACTTGAGAGAGGAAACACGCAAATAGACAATGATGATAGTCTATGTGATTGTTCCTATGTTGATCCTGAATGTAACTAAGAAATGAAGATTCACCAAAAGTTGTATGTTTCACTCTGCTTCTAGTTTGCACAGATGAAGTAGGATCACCAATTATGAGAGATTGTGGATGTCTTGTGTTAATCCTCTTTCGACATTTGGACTAACTTCAACTGATGTGGCGGATTAGTGATAGTAGGACCAAAGTCATCATCATAAGAAGAAGAATCAAAAATGCCTGTTCTTGACATATGATGAATGCCATCCAATTCAGAGCTTGTATATTGTGAATTGGCTAAGTCAGATGGACTTGAAAATCTAGTGGGAGAATCATCTAAACCCAGAGTATCAACAGATGGAGTAGTGGAGGGAACCGCAGGAACAGCATCACGAGCAGAAGGAACAGAACACGACCCGTGAGAATCACTATCGGTAGCAATGACCCATTACCAGTAGAATTAACATCAGCTTTCGACCCGGTAGGATCGGACACATTACCGCAGAACGGATACATTATCGGTAGCATCAAACTTCCTGCGGGCTTCAATAGTTGCCTACCTTAAGAGTGCCTCTGTTTCTTTAGAGAATTCATAACCATACTTTTCAGATCATCCTTTCTTTGCATGCTCTTGGCGTTGAAGCTTCACAAGCTCTTCGCATAGCCTAAATCACTTGAAGCTGCATCAGAAGAATCTGTGTCCTTGGTACCTGAAAAGTGGTTAGTAGGAAAAGAAGGAACAACAATGAGTTGTTCATCACAATCTGAGTCTGATTCATCATCTGAAGAACCTGCAATGTTAGTTTGAGAAGCTTGTGGTTCTGCAGAAAGATTAGATTTATAACGAGTATAACCTAAGTGATCAGTTAAGTAGTCAAGATCAAACCATTCTTGACATGCTCCTTGAACATTTGGCTTGTCCTCCATAAATCTCATTGATGTTTCTTCAATCCTCTTTGTTGAGATGTTATACACCCTGTAAGCTTTACTATGAGCCGAATAGCCTACTATAAAACCCTCATCAGCTTTGCCATCAAATTTACCCAAATGATCACTGGTGTTAAGGATGGTCACATGACAACCAAAAGGCTTAAAGTAGGTTTTGGTAGGAATCTTTCTAGACAAAAGTTCATAAGGTGTCTTATTGTGAGGATAAGTTATCAACACCTTGTTCAAAACATAACAGGCAGTACTGACTGCTTCAGTCCAGAACATGCTGGGCAACTTTGAATCAACAAGCATAGACCTTGCTGCTTCAATAAGGGTTCTATTCTTCCTTTCAGCAACTCCATTTTGTTGTGAAGTCCTGGCATTACTATAATCCATTTTTATCCCCTTAGAAGCACAGTGCTTAATTAGTTTGGCGTTCTTGAATTCTGTCCCATTGTCACACCTAATGGCTTTAACCTTTTTGTTCAACTGATTCTCAACCAGGGCAATAAAGTTTTGAAGAATCTAAAATGTTTCATCCTTAGTCCCCAAAAAGAATGCCCAGCAATACCTCTGTAGTCATCGGTAACCCCAAGCAATAGTACTTGTGACTAATGCTTCTGATAGATGTAGGACCAAAGAGGTCCATGTGTAGAAGTTGCAAAGGCTCTGTGATAATACTGACAGCAGTAATAGATTTGTAGGAAGCCTTGTGCTGCTTTCCTTTGTTGCAAGCCACACAATTTTGCTCATTAGTAAGACTTTGAAAGGAAGCCCATGAACTAACCCATGTTTTGCCAGCTTGTTGATAGTTTTGAAATTAACATGAGCCATCCTTCTATGCCATTTATTAGATTCATCCAAGGATGCCTTTGCCACCAAACAAGCTAAATCTCCTCCGGTGAACATCATTGAGGTTGAATGTCTAAAGATTATGTTTCCTAGGCACCTTCAGAACAACTTGACTGTCATCGGTATCACGGAAGTCTTTGGAAAGCACAAGACATTGATATCGGTGAACGGAACACAATTTTTCTTGTCATAGATTTGAGACACAGAAAAAAGGTTGAAGTTTCTTAGTTGTTCCACATAATACACATTCTCAAAGTCCAGCTTGGAAGTTCTAATGGTTCCCTTCCCTGTAATTTTACCATCTCCTCCTCCAAATGTAACAGTACCCCTTGAAGAGATACAAAATCATGCAATCTGTCTCTGTTCCCTGTCATACTCCTAGAACATCCACTATCAACAATACCTAAATCTTTATTAGTATAAGGATCATCCTACAAGTTAAATTATATACAACAACATTAGTATACATGGAGACCCAAGTCATTCTTGACTTGGACACTGCCTTGTGGATCGTATTAGTAAAACCTGCAGATTGATGAGATCCACTATTGTTCTTGGAACCCTTCATGAATGATGGTCTATTTTGTGTCCAATAGCAACCTGCTGAGGGCTTGAATGCAGTATCCCACCTTGCCCCCCTTGTATTCAATGGGTCATTATTAACAGGCCAATATCCATTTTGAAAATAAGTACTAGTAGGTCTGATTAATGGCCTAGGAACATTTCTTCTCCAACATGATGAAGATGGTCTATCAGCAGAAACAGGGTTACCAGCAGGAACTAGTCTACCGGCAAGAACAGGTCTACCGGCAAAAGCGGTCTACCAGCAGAATTGGTTCTACCAGTCCTCACATGTGTTCCAGAGGGAACAAATGGAGGAATTTTGGTCACATCATTCCATATTGGTCTATGTCTCTGTTGATTAGTACAAACACCCATTTGTTTCTCATAAATATCACAATCTTTGATAAGATGAAATGTACTACCACAAACAAAACATGATTTCTTCTTAGAATACTTGTTTATAACAGGAATAGTCTTATCACAAACAAACTTATTCCAACCACAACCAAAATCAGAATTGTTTTTAACAGAATCAACAAAACAAGAAATGTTTCTAAAATAAGTTGTCTTTGAAGATGATTCAACAACAACAACTCTTGGGACAGGCAAGGACATGGGAGAGGCAGACTTGGGCGTTGTAGACTCTTCACTTGAATCACAACTGCATAGTCTCTAGACTGAGTCTCCGAAGTCCTATCACTGGAAGAACAAGAGACAAAATCATTAGTTTCACTGCCGTTGTCAGTTAAGTCGTTAGACTTTTGGCCATAGGACATATGTGATTCATCCAAGTCTGAGTCTGGGTTGGGTGGCCAAACAATACCATTTATAGAAGAAGGAACTGAATGCATTTCACCTTGTTTTACAAATTTAACAGGTTTTCTATATTTATCTTCCTCTTCATCAGTGACAAGATTAAAAACACTATATTCATTAGGGTCATAAACCTCATCTGGAACAATATAGTCCTTGAACCCCAACCCCATCTTAGTTTTAACAGACATAGAACTTTTCCACAATTTGTCTAGATTTTTAGCCTGTTTTTGCCATTCTTTATGTTTAGCCACCTCTGTATCTAAATTAGCCTTAAGACCCTCTTTTTCTATATTAACTTTTACATATTCTTTCTCAGAAATTTTAATAAGTTAGTGGTGTTTTCCAAATCCCTCTCTAAAACCTTAATTCTTTCTTCAAGAGCCAATTGATTTTGTTGGTACTAGGCCTTTTGTTTTTCTAAAGATTTAACAGTTTTCTTATATGCGGACACGAATAAAATTTTATTTATATTGGCCATTAACATCATCAAATTCACTTTTAAGAGCATCATATTTAGCATTACAACCAACAATACAATTTTGTACCTGAGATGTGATGCCCATCAATGCAAACTCATCAGCAGTGATCAGACAACCAATCCAACTGAGGATTTTCATCACGAACTTCATCCACATGAGCATCCCAGTCAACCCTTGAGTCCAGAGACAGCAAAGCTTTAGGTTTCACGTCCTCAACTTCCTTGAGTTTGTATGTATTATACCTTCTTCGGTCACTTCCCTTCTTATCCGGGCATTCTCTGGCAAAGTGACCTACTTGGTTGCATTCAAAGCACGATCTTCTTCTGTCAAACACGGCTGCCTCTCTTCCCTTGTAGTGAACTTCCTCCCGGATCCCTTCTCAAACACGTTAACTTTTACAGCAAGTATGGCCATCTGCCATTTGAGGTCCATCTCCTCCAAATCCCATTTATCCACTTGTTCAAAATCTTCATAGGCCAACTGCTGTTGGTCTTGACCCTCAACAACAAATGAGTAAAGCACATCTTCTATCACAATATTGGACTTTGATGTTCTTGTATAAGAAGTGTGTGTTACGGTTGTCTTTGATGAAGAAAGTGGGACTCTCACATAAGACACGATTGTGTTAGCGCTGGTAGCACTAACAAAAGCTGAGTTTGATGGAGTTGTAGAATAGGTAGAATGACCCTTGATATCAATTTCAAGAGATCTAAGCTTATTGTATAAGTCATCGAATCTTAAATAATCAAGGCCTCCTTTTGCCTTGAGAGTGAGAGAAACCGCCTCGGGGAAGAAGGTAAAGCACGAAAACTTGAGGTTGCACTCCTCATTGTCGGGTTTGGCCTTCATCGATTAAGCTAGCTCGAATTTTCGAAACATGTCATACCCTTGTGTATGCCCTCCTCTTCGAAATTGTGAATTCACGAAAGCTCTGCTTGAGCATAGACTTTCTCATCTTCTTAGACTCTTCGTTACCACCAAACCTTGCCTTGATGGCCTTCAGGATCTTTTTGCATCATCAAGATGATGAAAGTCACTCATATGCTCATGGGTAGTGCTTGGAGCAAGGTAGTCCTAGCCTTTGTTTCCCTCTCGAAGGGAAATAGCTTCTTCAGTTGTTCTTCTTTGGAAGAATGATCACATTACAGTCTTCTTCTTCTTGTTGCCTTTTAGAACAATGTTCCAGAGATGGTAGTCATTGTTGGTGATGTAATTTTCCATCTCCATAGCCCATATGTCATATTCGTCCTTCTTCATATAGGGAAATTGTGCATTGTTGTTGGACATGGTAGTAACAACTTTGAATTGTAGGTGAGTATTGGATGACTCAGGCTTCTCCTCATTGTTTGATTCTGAATGTTTTGATGATGTCATTGTTAGAGTGAGATTAGGTTTTTGAGGAAGAGAGTAAGGAGGTCTTCTTTGAAAGATTCTCACCAGGCTCTGATACCACTTGTTAGATCAGTCCCAGATAGATCTTAGGAGCCTTAATGAATGTATAGTAAACTTGTGTAATCACAAGCAAACTATGGAGAACCTTTACTAGACTTATGTCCACGCGGAATATGAACACAAAATTAAGAAGGCGATAAACACAAAATACTTGATCCTCTATGGATCTATATTGAATTACTAACAATGTTATTGACAAACGTACATCAACCCTAGCTGCAGGTTTCTTTTATACTACAAGAAACCCTAATTCTGACTTACAAAAACGTAAAAGATATGCATTATCTATTCCTAATTTAACTCATTCATATCCAACTAAATACTAATATCACGGAAACTACATATCCTGAAACAATAATAACTATCGTGAATAGCGCACTATCCGATAAGCGCACTATCGAGAATCATAAAACTATCGAGGAACCCACTATTACAATAATTCCTAACACCTTTGACTTTGAAAAAATAAAACCGGTCTTTACGCTTATTAAACTTTAGAAAAAGTTACATGTTTTGTTCCCGTGGTTTGCTCAGATTTCATGCTTAGTCCATAAGTCGTTTCAATTACACCAGAAATACCTATTTTTGAAACCTTGCACTCATTTAGTCCCTATTTTGGATGGGCGTTAGTTTATCCGTTAAGTGTTAAAATAATATGTGCCGTTAGTTCCTCCATTAAGATTTTTTGCCCGTTAGTCCTCATTTTTAAATGAATTAAAACTCCTTTTATCCGTTTTCGTCCATCTTTTTACGTTTCGTCTTTTTCACGTTTTACGTCCATTTTTTACTTTTAAATGTTTTCATCTTTTTTTTTCATTTGTTTTATCCGTTTTATCGTTTTTATGTATGTTTTTACGTTTTTGTCCCTTTTTACGTTTTCGTCCTATTTTAAATGTTTTCATCTATTTTTTAACGATTTCATTTGTATACGTTTAGTCGTCCATTTTTACGTTGTCCATTTTTGTTTTTAGATCCATTTTTTTTTTCCATTTTTTTACGTTTTCATCTATTTTTACATTTTTCATTTTTTGCATTTTCATCCATTTTAAATGTTTTCATCCTCTTTTTTACTTTTTCGTTTTTCACGTTTTCTCCGTTTTCGTTTTCGTCTAATTTAAACATTTTCATCTGTTATTTTACATATTTATACGTTTTAGTCCTTATTTCGTGTTACAGTCCATTTATTTTTACGTTTTCGATTATTTTACGTTTTATCCGTTTTCGTTTTGTCGTTTCAAATGCTTTCATTTGTTTTATACATGTTAGATCCCTTTGTTTTGTGTTACGTTTTTCACGTTCATTTTACTTTGTTTTTACGCTTTTGTCCGTTTTAACTCATCATTTTTTTCGTTTTCCTTTGTTTTATATGTTTTAGTGTTTTACATAAAAAAAGCGTAAAATAATGAAGGAAAAATAAAAAGCGAACGTAAAAATGTCGATACAAGTAAAAGGGGCGAACTAAAACGACAAAAGCGTAAAGCGGACAAAATATCATATAAGCAGCGTATATGGACGAATAAAATAAAAAGCGGATCAAAGTATAAAACAAGCGAAACGCGTAAAAAACAAATGTAAAAAATGGATGGAAAAATCATATTAAAAGCGTTTAAATGGACAAAAATGGACAAAATGTAAAGGAAAAAATGGACAGCGTAATGGAATAATGGATGGCGTAAAAATGGAACGTGAAAAATGGACAAAAGCGTAAAAGGATGGATAACCAATAACAGTTTTTAATTCATTTTAAAAATAATGACTAACGGTGCAAAAATCTTAACGAGAAAACTAACGGGACACATATTATTTTTACATAACGGATAAACTAACGGCCAATCAGGAACTAAATGAGTGCAAGATTTCAAAAATAAGTATCTCGGTGTAATTAAAACGACAAGGACTAAACATGAAATCACGAGCAAACCACAGAGACCAAACGTATAATTTTTTCTAAACTTTATAAATTTGTATTTTCTTAAGTTTAATTTTTTAACAGATTAACCCCTTAACCAATTAAACTCTACTTCTTTTTCAAATATATTCTCAATCTTGCGTAATAATATTATTAAGAAGTTCCTTAACGCAGAACGCAGTTATACCCCTCGTTTGAAACATAGGTCGAGACTTTTAGAGGCCTAATAAAAGATTTAAGATGAGGCTTTTTTTTATTAGAAAAATGAACACTTAGCTTTCTACCTATTTAAATGTATGCAAAATTCTAAGATCTTCAATACTTATTCTTTAAATGCTCATATTCTACTAATGTGTGGAGTAAAGCAAAAGATATTGCTGAAATTAACAGTGATGAGTCCAACTGGAATAATATTGTTAAAGGATTAGCTAATGGGTGTTTTCAAAACAATATTGGATGGGTTATAAGGAGGTTGGTATTTGCAGCTAGTGTCTATTTTATTTGGCAAGAGAGAAATGGGAGAATTTTTAAAGATACTCAGCAGAGTAGGGGTGAGCATTGGTCCCGGACCGGACCGCCAAGCCCCGAGGACCGAATTAGCCAAAAAGCCTAGACCGAGTACCGGACCGAATGTGATCGGTCCGGTCCGGTCTCGGTCGGTCCAGTCCAACAAGGCCAAAATAGTCGGTTTGTGGTCCGGACCAACCGGACCGACAGACCGAGGACGAATTAGCCCAAAGGCCTAGACCGAGGACCGGACCGAATGTGGTCGGTCCGGTCTCGGTCGGTCTGTCGGTCGGTCCGGTCCGTTCGGTCGTTGCTCACCCCTACAGCAGAGTAGTCAAGAGGATTACAAAAAGATTGTGGAAACTGTGAAATGTAAGTTGCTTGGCATAACAGTAAAGGATAGTAATAATGTTAGAAAAGTGGAAGCTAAGTGGATGGTGAAATGCAAAAGACTAACTGGAACAAGTGACTCAAAATGAGAGTGCATCAGTATGGATGGTAGTATGGGTGTTTGGGATAACAGTGGAATTTTCAGATGCTTAGTAATTTTGGAGTTGCTTTATGATATTTGCTTTTAACCTTTGTTCTTATAAAATCAAAGCTATATACAGACCATACAAGGTGATAGTAGAGTTTCATTGGTATGACTGTACGGTGATACTTATCTGCTCCCTTATATGCTTTGCTGGTTTGGTCTTGGGAGGAAACTAGCAAGCTATGAATGGACAGTGAGAGGTCTAATTTATTTAAATGTACCATAAATTAAGGTTATACATTGTGTAGGGTAATGGTCTGGGTGGACAATGTATGATGGGTGGAATAAAGAGGTGTGAAAGATGAACTTTCTTGATCCACCCAATACATTGTCAAAGGAGGTAAGGATTTAAGGGAGTGTGTTCCCTGTCTAGTGAAGCCTAGCCCTCATTGTCACTTGATCAAACTAGTGAGGCTGTAGCTGCTATTTGATTTAATGGACTAATGGTTGGGAAAGGTAACTATAACAGGTATAGCCTTTCAATTAGTGTGAATCGAGGCTATATCCCACTTGATGATGCCTTCTTAATCTTCACCTCACTCTATTGTGGATGTGGGTTGAATGGTTTGAGGTGAATTGAGCTAAGAAATGTAGTCAAGAGGATATGGTCTTGGTGCATAAAGGTGAATTATACACAAAATGAACATTTGGTGTCTGATATGCTCAGGTTGTTTGGGATAGATACCAGACTTCTAATAGAATGCTTTGTCCGAGATACATTCTAGTCTTAGTTGTGATAGGTTGTTGAATTGTCATACATATGTTTGTTTTGTTTTCTTGTATTCTCAGTTATTAGTATATAAAGGAATTAGGCTTATCTATACCTTTGCTTGATATTGTAATTTGTCATTGTTTATTAGTAATACAAAGTTCACCTTTTGCACCAAAAAATATATGCAAAATCTTTAAGTTAGTCTTGCTAATTATTACAGTAGTTGTTACTGTACTTGTTAATGATTTGAACATCCCAAGCTCGTACTCATTTGAGCCAAGCTTTTCCATGAGTTGGAGCTCAAGCCAAAATGGAATCCAAGTTTAGTTTTATACTCGTATATGGTAAGGCGAAATCCAGCTAAAATGCTCGATCAAGCTCATATCAAGCGAGCTAACATGAAAATATACCGACATTAAAAACACACGATCTTATAATCCTTCTTTAATAGATAGCATAAATCCATGCAAATGAAGAAAGTGTCTCTTGGTTGTAACTTTATATATTTTATTGTAATTTTATATTTTATATATAGAGTTAGTTTAACCTTTAGGTTGTCGAACATATAAGCATGTTTAATAAACTACTTTGAAAACAGCTTAATAGTGTATTGTATTTTATAAAAGTTAAAAGGCTCATTAAACGTAGGGTTTATAGACAAATACGTTACCCAACTTTTCAACTTTATTCGCCTAAGTTACCAAACTTTTTTTTGTGCAAACAGGGGTATTGGACTAAGCGGGGTTGACATTGAGTTCTTGAATTTCTAAAACACTATATTTAGGTTAACTTACCTAAAAAAATGCATTTGTGTTACTTTGATTACACTGAAAAATAGAGGTTGAATGCTTAACTAAAGTTCAGTAACCTAAGTGAACAAAATGAAAGTTTGGTAACTTAGGCGAATAAAGTTGGAAAGTTGGGTAACCTATGTCTATAAACCCTTAAACGTATCTTATGTAAACTTATTTCGCGGGCACGAACATTTTTTATGGATCAATATATATTAGTTCGAGCAACCCAAACATGCATAATAAAAAGTAATCGGGCAATCGACTCGACTACATTGCAGCCCTAATCGGAGGCATTGAAATCCGGAAGCATCAAGCTATTGCAGAACCAACTCTACCTTTAAAACGTTGGCGGATCTCTGTCCATCTACATAATTGGATTCGGCCCTCTAATCTCGCATTTTGAGTGGCAGAATCGTGATGCTCGGATCGAATGTAAGACAAAATATACAATAATTTGTTGGAAATGTATATATTTATAAATACGTGAATGTCCGGATTGAACTTCGTGACCACGGGATTGCACACATTAGCGAATGAGAATTAAGGTTAAATAATTAATGTTAATGTTTACGATTAATTATTGCACATAAAGTCCATCTAACGATCGTTAAGTATTTAACGGAAAATAACTAACGATAAGTTAAATGTAAAGAAAGGACTTGTAGTGTAAAATCTTAATAAAGAAAAGATTCGGGTATCCCTTGGGGGCATGTACATGGCGGCCATAGGGGTTTACACAAGCCCAAACCCTAACTTGTTCCCAAAGATTTGTATCCACTATATATACAAAGGCTAGGGTTTAGGGTTTTTCATACTTTGTGCATTGAATTAACCCTAGATCTCTCCATCTTCCTCTCTTGCTCATCTTCGGCCGAACCCTCCTCCAAAGGGTGTTTTGGTTTTGTTGTTTCATAAAACAAGGACTTGCTTGTGTTAGATCTAGCAATCGCTTGATTCGTTGGTTAATTCGTGTGTACAAAACGGTGGTAGTAAGACACTATTCTTACACCTAATTGGTTTGAGTTGTAAAACGGTAAGGGACAACTCTTTAAACCACTTCATCTATTTTGTTCAAAGAGATCGATATTTGCAAGAGGTATGTTACGCTTTTAATTCAGTTAATTATTTATTTGTTATGATCTAAGTCTTCCTTGTGTACTCTGTGTTGTCTACATGTTTTATTGTATGTCATGTATTATAAACTCAACAGTGGCATCACGAGCCTTGTATAACAAGTAATTAATTACTGAAACACATAAATAAAATAAACATGATTGTGTTATTATTTGTATGCGTAGTTCTAGGGTTTGCAAAACCTAAACCCTAATTTTTTAGGGGGTTTTTTTGGTGCCAATTAGGGTTTTGTAAACTTATGTTTTAATTGGATTAGAAACCCTAGGTTGCATGCAATTTTATGTGTATTAATTGCGTAACTCTTGTTTAATTGCATTAATTGTTAAGTGTGATTTATATCCATGATAATTACATGCATGTTTTATCATGGATCTGTTTTTATTGTATGTTCTACTTGGTTAAGTGATATACACTAAATATTATGATAGATCTAAAATTGGGAAGACCTCAATTATTATTATTTAATCAATTATGTGCTATGTGGTATATGTTTAATTTTGACTTGCGCAATCGATGAATCGATGCATGTGGCTGATGAGTGTGTAAATACTCATCATTTTGGTTAAATCTGACTGCAAAGCGTTTAAAAATGCTTAGAAATGCATCAAAATCTTGAAAATATTCCAAAATTGGATTTTATATGTTTTGAATGCAAAATGTTCAAAATCAGGATGAAAAATGAGCTAAGTTTGCATAATTGGCGTTCAGTCCCTAAGTTTCTTAAATTGTCAAAAGTAGTCCACAAGTCCTGATTTCAAAAGAAAAATCACCAAAGGTCCTTTTTAAATCAAAACTTGTCAAAATTAGTCCTTTGGTGAAAATATAAAAGTTTGAGAAAATTACGAGTTTGGTCCTCCAAGTTTCAAAATTGGCAAAAATGGCCCTTGGAAATTTGAAAATGTCAAGTTTAGTCCTTATATTATTGAAACTTGTCACTTTTAGTCCCTTGGAACATCTTTGCATATTTGACAGGATTGGTCCTTGATTTTGAAAAATTGCATAACAAGTCTTTTTATTATAAGCCTTTACACCTTTTGGACTTGTCAAACCAAGTGACCCCGCCAGACCTTTGGACCCTTACCACTTTTGACCCCACTTAAGACAAATATCTGGTCAAATCTAGCCTACCCGCCAATACTTTTCTTCTCCTTCCTCACACTCTTTCTCTTGCTGGACAACCCATCCCCCCCCTCCTCACTTATCCCTTCCATGTCCCCCCACCTCCACACATCTACAAAACACATTTAATGATATCTCTAGCCCTTTACTCAACCCCCAACTGTCAAAATCCCAATTTCCGCCAAAAATGATAAATGGCCAAGATTACTTCAAATGATCCAAGGGCCTCAAATAGAGGTGGGAAAAGCTCAGAAACAAGTGGGGAGTTGATTGGAGTATAAAAAGAAGAAAGAGGAGAAGAAAAAGGAGTAGAGTTAGTTTTTAGTTTAAAAAGCATGTCGTTTTTATTTTACAAGTCTTAGTTAGTTTCTCAATATTGTAATTTTTAGTTTCCTTGTATTGAACTTAAGTTATTTGATCACTTGCAATTCAATTCCAGCACCAATTCAGAGTTTTATTCAAATATCTTGTTTTAAAATTTTCTTTTATCCATTCAGTCTCAAATGTTCTAAATCCAGGCTTCAATAAGCCTTATTATAATTCAAAAGAGCTAACTAAAGTTGTGTGTTGCTTTGAGTGAGCTCAAGCTTAAGTTTTAAGCATTTTCCATTTCAGTCAATGAAAGTCAAAGGGAGGGAAAGTTGATCTGGATTAATGAAGCAAGCACGGAAATGTTTGTTGGTACTTGTCTTCTAGTTTGAGCCAACTCAGGACAATAGTTAAGGTTCACTGGCTTTGATCTTTAATTTTCGATTTGTAGCATAAAAATAGCTTATATGGCTCCTGATTAAGCTGCTTTCAATTCTGTATTTATGATTAAATCAGTTTAATTAGGTTAGTATCTCTATTTCATGTTAGCATGGCCTAATTCTATCAATTAGATAGTTAAATCTCATTATCAGATCATTAAAGTGGTGTTTGGATTTGGTCCTTAAACTGTACTAGAGGTTTGTTCAGAGGTGATAACCTGTTGTTTCATGTTTGCTTAGCTCCTTTGAACTCATTTGAGTCATAACTTGTGCCTGCAAAGCTCATAAGTCAACATACCCATTTATCTGTCTCAACAGCTCAACTGTTGAGCTTTTACAAAACCAAAAGCTCATTTTGTGTGTAAAATACATAGAGATAGATTGTAGTAGCTTTATTTCATCATATTAGATCCTTATCAGTCCTTAAATCATGATCAAAGTTCAATTTAGTCAAACTTTTAGTTTTGTCAAAAGTCAAAACATTGAAAAACCTGTTTTGGGCTCAACTAGGAAGAATTTTCATGGATTCATTTCTAGGCCAATCTTAGTGAAACTTGTGGCTTTTAAAACTTCAGCTGGTCTATTTTACTATTGTGATTTTTGTATCTTTTTGTGAATTTTTCTTAAGCTCTAACAGGCTTGTGATTATGAGCTTATATGCTGTCTTGGGGCGATCTTACCGCACAGGTTTTGTGCAGATCTTGCAGCCCTTGCACAGAGCTCTTGAGAGCTTGTCCAAGGCTCCACTTTGGTTTAAAAGGTCCCATCCAGGTGTAGTTTAGATCCCAAGTACTGGTTTTCGGTTTCACTTATCTAGTTGCTTATTTTTAAGCCAAGTAGACCCCTAAACCTTGTTTGGTACAAAGCTCAAACATCAAATCTGTGCTAGCTTGCCATCCAGAGGTTGTAGCTTGTTGTTTTAAGTTGCTTTAGAGTACTCTTATCATATTTTAGCTTGTGTATCAGTTTGGTTCTTGTTTTGTCCCTTTAGCTTATTCAAAGTGCTTATTTATAAGCACTTTACACATCAGTTCCATAATTCCACACATAAGCACCTGTTTTTCCATTTTTCTTAGATTCCTAATAAAATTTTAGACTTTTCCTGAAATTTTCATATTTTTCCAAGCTTGTTTGCTATTTTTCCTAATTTAAATTAGTTTTTAAGTCTTTTTAAATAGCATTTAATACAATTAATTCATAAAAGCTTCAAAAAAATAATTTTTCATTTTTCTTAAGCTAAGATAAATATAAAAAAGCAAAAAAATATTTTTCCAAATTTTTCTTAGTTAAATTTGTATTTTTAAACAATTTAAGTAGTTTTAAATAGTTTTTAATTCCTAGAAAATACAAAAATATTCAGAAAAATACAAAATTAGTTTTGAAAATTCTTTTTTGTCATTTTAGATTTTTCCAAGTCAAAATTTTATTTTTCTAGCTTTGTTTCCTATTTTCTTGTAATTTAGGTTATTATTTAATAGTTAAAATTAGTTTTTAATTAATAATAATTAATTAAATAGTTATAAAAATAATTTTCTTTTTCTAAATATTTTCTTTTATCATTAGGTTTGTAAAAATGTCATTTTCATATTTTTTGGACTTTTATTTCTTAGATCTCACTTTTTTATTTTGTGCGTTTCACGTAATTTTATTTAAACGTAAGTTTTAAGTTTTAAGTTTTAAAAGCGTCATCAATTTTAAAAAATAGTGATAGCGTTTATTTAATATATTTTATCTTTTAATCTTCTTAATTTGCATTTAAGTCATTTGGTATTTATAAACTTTTTCTTTAGGTATAGTTATCCATCAAAATCCTTTTCGATCACTATCCTTAGTGATCATTCTATCGTCGATTAGTGTTTGCACACCATTGAGTCTCCGGTGGGACTTAACGACCGAAATTCATTATATTCTCTGATCTTCATTGCATTT